>NDFG01000133.1:304920-534813 GCA_002167245.1 Sporophila hypoxantha
AAAAAAAATAGAGAGAGATTAAATTCTTGTGATGCAGAATTTTCAATGGGAAGTCAGTCACCCTGGATGAAGGTGACTCCAGCCCCATGTGCCTTTGCAGGGACCAACTGCCTTGAGGAGCCTGGCACATCTGGGGCAGGTTTAGAGCAGGATTGCAGGTCCTGGGCTCTCCCTTGGTGCTCACACACAGCACAAGGGCCTGAGAGTTCCTCTCCAGCCCCATCAGTTCCTCTCTCAGTCCTGGCAGCTCATTTCCAGTTCTAGAAGCTCCTTCTCCAGCCTAGCAGCCTCCCAGCCCTAGACAGCTCATTTCCTGCTCCAGAAGCTCCTCTCACAGCCCCAGCAGCCCCTCTCCATTCCCATCAGTTCCCTCCAACTCCAGAGTCTCCTCTCCAGCCCTAGCAGCTCATTTCCAGCCCTGCCAACTCCTCTCCAGCCCCATCACCCTCTCCAGCCCAGCAGCTCATTTTCCAGTTCTAGAAGCTCCTTCCAGCCCCATGCACCCCTTCCAGCCCCTTCAGCTCCTCTCCAGCCCCTTCAGCCCTCTCAGCCCTGCCAGCTCCTCTCCAGCCCCCTCAGTCCTCTTCCAGCCCATCAGCCCTCTCCAGCCCCTTCAGCTCCTCTCCCCCCATCAGTCCCCTACTCCACCCCATCAGTTCCTCTCCAGCCCATCCAGTCCTTCCAGCCCCATCAGCTCCTCTCCAGCCCCATCAGCCTCTCCAGCCCTGCCACTCCTAATCCAGCCCTTCAGCTCCTCTCCAGCCCTTCAGCTCCTCTCCAGCCCCATCAGCTCTCCTCCCGCCCATTCAGCCCCTCTCCACAGCCCCTGCCAGCCTCCTCTCCAGCCCTTCAGCTCCTCTCCAGCCCCTCAGCCTCCTTCCAGCCCTGCTCAAGCCCCTCTCCACCCCATCAGCCCCTCTCCAGCCCTGCCAGCTCCTCTCCAGCCCTTCAGTCCTCTCCAGCCCCGCCGCGCAGCCCTCTCCAGCCCTGCCAGCCCTCTCCAGCCCCATCAGTTCCTCTCCAGCCCTTCACTCCTCTCAGCCCCAGCAGCTCCTCTCCAGCCCCAGCAGCTCCTCTTCAGCCCCATCAGCCCTCTCCAAGCCCCAGCAGCTCCTCTCCAGCCCCATCAGCTTCCTCTCCAGCCCCTTCAGCCCCTCTGCAGCCCATCAGCCCCTCTCCAGCCCCATCAGTTCCTCTCCAGCCCCACCAGCTCCTCTCCAGTCCCATCAGTTTCTCTCCAGGCCCTACCAGCTCCTCTCCAGCTCCAGAATCTCCTCTCCTGCCCATCGCTCCTCCCATCTCCATCAGTCCATCAGTTCCTCTCCAGCCCCAGTCCCACCATTCCCAGCCCTTCCCTGCCCGTGCTGGGTGGGATCAATGACAGTCCCCAGGGATGGGATCAGTGCTGTGGCAGCTCCAGTGCTGACTCTGGAGCAGGGCAGGCTCCAGCCTGGGGCTCCCATGGATTGTAGCAGGGAAATCTGTGCTCAGTGAGGTGCTGGATGAACACAAGGCTTTCCAAAAATGTGAGTAAGGGTTTCATGCTTGTTTTGTCTCTGGGGTTTGTCTCTGTGTGTGCAGAATGAGGGTGACAATGTCCCAGTGGCTCCCCTGGTRCTTTATCTCTGTAAAGTTTCTCCTCCTGAGCTCTGAGCCAGCTGCTCTGGGAATTAATTGATTTGCTGCTAAAAACCTGGACTAGGGTCACTCATCTTTAGTAAAACCCCTATAAACAGCATTTTTTTCATTCAGTGGTACATTGGATGGAAGAATTCCTGACCAGTTTGAGCCCAGTTAGTGGGATTTTGGTGAGGAAAGGCTTTAAATGGTATTTAACAAAGTACATAAGGAATATTGTGGGGTTTTTCCAAATAGAACTTGGCTGCCACATCCAAACCCTGTTGCCCTTGTGGAATCACCCCTGTGGTCAGCCCTGAAGAGGGAAAAACAGGAGAGGGAATGGGAAAATAMGGGGTGGTCAGGATTTTTGCAAGAGGAAAAGAGCTGCAGTTTTCTTGTCCTTTCATCAACCTTTTAATCATCATTTTATTATAATTTTATAATAAATTTGTGTAGTGGTCAACAGGCTTTTGAGTAAAATTTCCATTCTGGTGGAATATGGGGGTTGGAATGAGATAATCTTCAAGGTCCRCTTCCAACCCAACCCATTCTGTCATTCTGTGAGGATGACATGTTTTCCATGGACATTTCTTTGCTTTTTATTTTAAATGACACAAGTGAAAATCCCTGTTTGAAAAAGGAATTTGTTGCTTTTTCCAATTTGTGGTTTTGGGGTTTTTTTTTGATGTATTCCCATGGTGGAACCAAAAAAGTAGATTTTTTTTTTGTTTTGCCTGAATAGAAGTAAAATTTAAACTTAAATTTTCTGTGCCCATTGTTAAGCTGAAAAGGGAATAATATTTATTCCCTTTTCTCTAAGGAAAATTGTRTCCCCAAGACAGGGGGTTACCAGTGTGTCCTCAACATGTGCTCCTAATGCAAACACCTCTTCCTWTTTCTGCCCTGCAAGTATTGGGAATATGCATTAATTAGTGTTGGGATTAATTTATTCATTGATRCATTGATCCATAGAAAAACTGGTGTGCAYTTTTTCCAGTTGTAGCCATTCCATTAAATTTRAATGTGCAGACAACAGGGATACATTGAGGGATTGTGTCCCTGCTTGTGGCAGTGATGGATTTTATGGTGAAAATGTTGAGGTTTTCTAAAGAGAAAGTGAAACCCATATTGGATGAGGTGAGTGATTTAAATGAGGCTTACCTTCATGATCCAGAGGTAAACTGAATGCCTGGAATAATGATGGAGAGACTGAACCTGGATCTCCAGGGACATCAGCCTTTGCTGTGGGAGGGAAAGGGCATGGAGGTGGAATGGATGTGTTCCCACATGGATTTGGGGTGTGTTCCCACATGGATTTGGGGTGTGTTCCCACATGGATTTGGGGTGTGTTCCCACATGGATGTGGGGTGGATGTGTTCCCACATGGATGTGGGGTGGGTGTGTTCCCACATGGATGTGTCCCATGTGGATGTGTTCCCACATGGATTTGGGGTGTGTTCCCACATGGATGTGGGGTGGATGTGTTCCCACATGGATGTGGGGTGGATGTGTTCCCAACATGGATGTGGGGTGGTGTTCCACATGGATGTGTGAATGTGTTCCCACATGGATGTGGGGTGGTTGTGTTCCCACATGGAAGTGGGGTGGTTGTGTTCCCACATGGATGTGGGGTGGTTGTGTTCCCACATGGATGTGGGGTGGATGTGTTCCCACATTGGATGTGGGGTGGATTGTTGTTCCCACATGGATTGAGGATGTGTTCCCACATGGATGTGGGGTGTGTGTTTCCCACATGGATGTGGGATGCGTGTTCCCACATGGATGTGTCCATGGTGGATGTGTTCCATGAAGATGTGCTCCCAGTAGGACTATGGGATGTATTCCCCGTAGATGTAGGCTGTATTCCCATGTATTCCCAGTGGATGCAGGATGTGTTTCCAGGGGATTTAGGATATGTTCCCATGTGGATATGGGATATATTCCAGTGCATGTGGGGTATGCTCTCAGTGGATGCAGGATGTGTTCCTATGTATTCCTATTGAAACAGGACAGCCCCCATGGCAGAGAGGAATGATGCATTTGACTCCATTGATATCAGAAGGCTAAGTAATTACTTTATTATACTGTATTATTCTATATTATATTACATTACATCTAAACTGAATCTGCCAAGCACTCCACTGCACTCAATCTCGTGACTGTCAGTGACAGTCCTGACACACACACACACAACACACCCTGACAGGCCAAGGAAACAAAACACCATCACTGTGGGTAAACAATCCCCATATTGCATTCTACTTTTGCACAAACACAGGCACAGCAAATGATKAGAATTGTTTTTCCTTTCTCTGAGGTTCAGAGAATGTGAAACCCAGAAATATTCTTGGGAAGAATTGTGCCTTGCTTTTCTCTGTGAAGAGAAATGTGGCTACATATTCCCAGTGGATGTGGAATGTGGTTCCATGTGGATATAGGATATGTTCCCATGTGGATGTGGGATGTGCTCCCAGTGAATATGGGATGTGTTCCCAGTGGATGTGAGATGTGTTCCCATGTGGATGTAGAATGTATTCCCATGTGTTCCCAGTAGATGCAGGATGTGCTCCCAGTGGATATGAGATGTGTTCCCATGTGGATGTAGGATGTATTTCCATGTGTTCCCAGTGGATGTGGGATGTGCTCCCAGTGGATGTGGGATGTATTCCCACGTGGATGTAGAATGTATTCCTATGTGTTCCCAGTAGATGCAGGATGTATTCCCATGTGTTCCCATGTGGATGTAGGATGTATTCCCATGTATTCCCAGTGGATGCGGGATGTGCTCCCAGTGGATGTGGGATGTATTCCCATGTATTCCCAGTGGATGTGGGATGTMTTCCCATGTATTCCCAGTGGATGCGGGATGTGCTCCCAGTGGATGTGGGACATGTCCATGCTGCCTCCCACCTTTCCCACATATGGGATCAGCCTGGAATCCATGCTTGGAGTGTGGGGCAGGCAGGGCCTGGCAGGGCCAAGCCAGTGCCCAGCTCATTCTCTGGTGCTGCTGTCTCCAGACAGGGCTGAGCTCCAGAGGGCCATGGAGCACAACAGCCGGCTGGACAAGGAGATCCTGGCACTGCGGGCACGCGTCCAGACCCTCGACCTGGAGAGGAAAGCATTCCTGGAGCTGGTGAGCATCCACCAAGCCAAGCCAACAATCCTGGAAGTCATCCCTGCTCCCAAACCTGCCCTGCCTTCCCCTTTCCCCTCCCTGTTCTGTGCCCAGTCTTTCCAGAGCTGCAGTTTGGCTGTGGCAGGGTTCATGGAGCAGTAAAATTTGGGAATTAGGCAGAATGCAGCTCTGGGAACTTCCTTCAATGCAGGAGGAGTCTGAGGGACTGAGTGGTGGCTTGGAGACTTTGGGACACATTTTCCTGTGCCCATAGAGAGGGATCAGCTCCCTGCTGATCAGGGTTAACCCAACTCAGGTGTGTAAATAGAATAAGGAACACATGAGCCTTTCCCTGGGCTGGATTAYAGAGTTCACTTTACCTCAGTTTAGCCTAAAACCCCCAGCAGCTGGTTAGAAATCCATTTGAAATTTGTGCTCATTTTTGATTCCTCTCAGCCCCTTTGCTTTTTAACTCAGCCACATTGATTGATTTGTTTATTTTCTGTGGGTTCTCTTAATGGAATGACTTTTTACATTACTATTAGTTYAATMCTTGGRGTTATACAGCCAGGATTCTCTAAATGCCACCTAGAATTAAGAAGCAATTAAGGAACTATCAACCAGATAATTCCTTAATGAGGWTGCCAACAGGGAAGGGATAGAAGAGTCTGCTTCCTATTCAAATGTGTAATTTGGCACAAAATCTACTGCTGTTCTTATCTCCTGATTTCCTTATATCAGCCTTTGAGAGCCTCTGCCATCCCAGCACTGAGAGCTCTTGGCTCTCTTGCAGTTCTCTCATGTCAAATGAGTATTGCTAAATTAATACAAGTATCTCTGAGAAYATACTTTTCAAATAATGTTTATCAGATAATATCTTGAATGGGATTTACTCCCATTTGAGGTGTTTAGAATTTTAGAGTATTTTTTATAGCACAAATTTTTTTTATAGTTTTGTTCTTTGCATTTAAYAAAGTTGCTGCTTTTTCCATGTCTGTCACCTCAAGCCTTGTATTTACAGCACAGTCTCTTTCTGGAGCTGCAYAAAAKCCATAACTTTGTTCAAATCRCTCTGTTTACTTATTTTTTTATRCRAAATAATGTTTTCCTTGTTGTAGGACATTGCTCCTTTCAGTCATTCTGGATACACAAGTGTATGTATAGCTTATAAAAGAGTAGAAATAAAATATTTTTAAAAAATTATATAGTATATATATAGATATAATATATAAATATATATTTATATATTTTATATATTTATATATATAATTATACATTATATATTATATATTTATGTATAAAATTATATATAGTTATATATTATATATAATTATATATATAATATCATTTTAAAATATATATGTCTATATAGACAAAAAAACATACAGATACATATTATATTTTGATCATATCATATACATAATARATTTTGATCACTGAACAGGAAAAAAATGTAGCCAGATTGAGATCAGTTCCAGCCACATATTAAGCTAAAGACAAATTCCCTTTATTCCTTAGGATTGGGGTGTAACTGTTGGCACAGAAGTTGGGAACCCCCTAATTTTTAATTTACAGAAGTAGAAAATGTGCTTTATTGCCAACTACAGCAGCTTGGTGTCCTGAAAGGTGTTTTCTTGCCTTGGGTTATGAAGGGTAGGGGAGGAYCAGGCTGGGCTGTTGGCCTGGGGTGAGCTGTGACTGTGAAGAGCTGCTGSTGGTAATGGAATTCCAGTGATCCCATGGATGAAAGACACTGAAAAGTGTCCTCAGAAATAGCAGTTGGAATCTGACAGGTCAGGAAGTGAAATAAATTCAGGAAATTCATTCTTGAATGGATTGGAGCAGTAGCATTCCCACTTTTGCTGCTCCTTATCTGAGGCCACTCAGCAGCTGGAGCACCCACAGGATCTCAACCAATCCCTCAGGACAGGGAATAGTAATCCATGAATAATAAATATGAGAATGGAATGTTCAGCAGAGCTCAGAGAGGTGCTGTGTGTTGCAGGTGGAGCAGCTGAAGGAGGAGATCTGTGAGTACCAGCGGAGCGAGAGGCCAGAGCCACCAGCACCAGAGGGACCTGGAGTGGCCTCACTGCAGGTGTTCCCTCTTTGTCATCCCACAAAAWCATGGTCCCCTAGCTGTCTGTAAGAACCTGGATGTTCTGGGGMGCTCCTAGGGCCGAGAGATGGAGCTGGTGTGGCTCATGTGTGTTTTATTTCTGTGGCCTTGGAGTCACACTGTGCTCACATGGGAAAGATGTGSAGCTCTTGGAGCTGGATGAGGAGGCCAAGGAGATGCTCTGAGGGATGGAGCCCCTCTGCTCTGGAGCCAAGCTGGGAAAACTGGGGGTTTCACCTGGAGAAGGCTGCAGGGAGAGCTCAGAGTCCCTTGCAGGGCCTGAAGGGGCTCCAGGAGAGCTGGAGAGGGACTGGGGACAAGGGATGGAGGGACAGGACACAGGGAATGGCTTCCACTGCCACAGGGCAGGGTCAGATGGGATATTGGGAAGGAATTCCTGGCTCTGGGGGTGGTGAGGCCCTGACACAGTTTCCCCAGAGAAGCTGTGGCTACCCCATCCCTGGAAGTGTCCAAGACCAGGCTGGACAGGGCTTGGAGCAGCCTGGGATAGAGGAAGGTGTCCCTGCCTATGGAACAGGATGAGTTTTAAGGTCCCTCCAACCCAATCCATGCTGGGATTCTGGGATCTCAATCCTAGTTCTGTGCTGATGMTGATTTTCTCTCAGGCACAGGGCACACAGGAGGAAGCAGGAGCTGATGGAGACCCTGGTGCCAGCAGAGCTGCCCCATATCAGGAACATGGAGATCAGGGTGTGGAAACTCTGCACAAAAGGTGAGAGGTGTAGAAATCCTTCACCCCTTGTACTCCCACTGGTTCCTGGTGCTGTGTCTCTGGTGCTCTCTCTTGCAGGATTATTTGATTATTGAATTGTTTGAAATACTCTTTAGGGCTTTGTCCTTCTGTTCCCAAATGGGGAAATTTGGAGGAGATGCAGTCCTGAGGAATCACTTCTTCCAGTTAAATGCTGATACTTCCTCCAGTTTGTTGCTTTCCTAAAAGAAGAGAGTTGGGCTTTGGGGGCTCTCCACAGACAAAAAAAACCCTGTTGTTTAAAAATCATYTTGTTTAAAATCCTTGTTTTTAAACCTGTTTTAATGCTGGGAAGTTTTCTTTGGATTTGGTTGCTCTCCAGGAGTGCACCAAAACACCTGCCTTTCAACCAGAAATATGGAAACAGGGATTTCTAAGGGAATTCAAYGCTTTGTTCTCCCAGTACCTGCTCAGGAGGTGCTGCACCTCATCTGGCAGGTTCAGGGAGGAAAGGGGAGCTGATCCTCTTCCAAAAGCCCTCTGACCCTTTTCCCTTCAGCTTCCCAAGCCTGTTCTCCACCTCAAGCAGCTCAATTTGCTGTTGGCAGCCTCATGCCTGACCTGTTTCCTGCCCACCATCCCTTGTGAAGATCCCATCACCCCTAATTCCCATCTAAATAAGGCCATGCTGGGTGTGAGACTGCAAACCAGCAGGAGAGTGTGAGAAAAACCTTGGCTTTTCCTCACTGGAGCAGTTGGGATGCAGTTGCAGCCTGTGATGCTGGGTTTTGCTTGCAGGTGCAGGGAAGCCATGGAGAGCACAGAGGGCAGGAATTCCCAGCTCCTTCACAAGCTGCAAAAACTGGAGCAGSAGCAAGAGGGTTTGGTTGAGCACAATGAGAAGCTGGAATCAATCCTGGGAGAGACACAGATCCAAAGCAAGCAGGAAAGCAAAGTGGAGGGACTGCACCAGAAGGTGAGTAAGGAATGGGAGAGACAAGGTTTGGGTTTCTTTCATTCCATCRACTTTTCTCTCTGATTGGAAAAATAGAATGATGTTTGAGCTGGCCCTGCCCTCTGCTGTGTTTGGTTTGACAGGAAAACCAGCCAGAARTTCTACTCTYTCCTGGGTTTCTTCTTCATGCTMCTTRTTCCTCCTTCTTCATGGGTTTGGGTGATGTTTTGTAATTGGGCAGAAAAGTCTGCATTGCAGCTCTMTGGGATCAGTTATTGGGTTAAAAGGGAAAATAATCTAGATGTCCTTTCTTAATTGATAAAAGATAAAATGATGAAATTGTCAGCTCTTAATTAATAGAAGACCTTGTACCAAGAGATTGTTGGCCATTTTGTGCCTTCTAATGGAAAGCTGCTGAGCTCACAGTAGTGAGACTGTTTTACTGATAAGAAATAACCAACACCTGAGTCCAAACATAAAACTACTGTATCAAGTGCCTTAAATCCAGATCCAGAGATGCTGATAGTTCCCCAGCCTGACTCATTCTCCCAGTTTAGGTTTTAGGATTTTTAGTATGTTGTGGATGGCAGCAAGATGGAGGGCACAGGGTGTTGTCCTGGGTTCCTTCTTCGTCCTCCTTCTCCATGGGTTTGGGTGGCATTTTGTAATTGGGCAGAAAAATCTGCATTGCAGCTCTTTGGGATCAGTTATTGGGTTATAAAAGGGAAAATAATCCAGGTGTCAGCTCTTAATTGGATAGTTTAGTCTTAAAAGCCCTTGTACCAAGATATTGTTGGCCATTTTGTGCCTTCTAATGAAAAGCTGCTGAGCTCACAGCAGTGAGACTTTCACTGATAAGAAATAATAAACACCTGAGTGTGAACATGAACTACTGTCTCAGTGCCTTCAATCCAGACCCAGAGAAACCCACAACTGGGACCACCACAACAAAGAACCATTTGGAGGGATGCAGGGCCAGGGAGCAGAGGCAGGATGGATGAGGAGGTGGGGTTTAACTCATGGATAGATCCATCTGCTTAACCAGGGGTTGCTGTGTCCTTCAAGAGCCCTGGAGGTGAGCAGGGAGGGGGCTGGAGCCTGGGCAGGGCAGAGCTGCTGGGTGTTTTCCAGTCCTGCCCTGCCTGGCAAGGACTTGGGAGGGWTTTTGGTCCTGGCACAGCTGCAGAGGCCTTGGCTGGTCAGGCTGTGACTCAGGATCAGGACAGTGGGATACAGAGTGAGGATTGTTCTGCTGCTGGCATGGGATTTGGGAGCACAAATGAAGTGCTTAAAAGTTAATGGCTTGGATGGAGACTAAAGAAATGCATTGCTGGATATCAYCTTCTGACCAAAGGCTGACTGGGGGTGAGGAGGGGAGGTGTGTTTTGCAMTTGAGATCCCTTTTGGAGCTCCAAAGTCTTGCTGGACCCCAAATTATCATCCAGTCATGCAGGAGAGGGGTTTGTTGTCCTTTAGCTCTTCTGTGAGAGGTCTGGGTGTTTCACCCCACTTTTAGTACCTCTTCACACATTGGTGAGCTCATATCTCTGATTTAAAAAGCAGAGTTGCAGCAGCTTTCCTGTGTGGTGGGGAGTGACCATTCCCTTCTGGGAGCTCCAGCAGACCCAGRTGGTGCCAGGAACTCACCAGGGAGAGCAAAGCTCAGGGGCTTTGAGGAGCTGCTGTGGGAAGGGACTGGGATTGGCAGGGACTTGGTGCTTCTTTGGCTTTGGGATTACAGATGAGGAAGAATTTCGTGTCTGTGAGGGTGGGGAGGCTCTGGACAGGTTGTCCAGAGAATCTGTGGCTGCCCCACCCCTGGAAGTGTCCAAGACCAGGGTGAACTTGGAGCAACCTGGGATAGAGGATGGTGTCCCTGCCCATGGAACAGGATGAGCTTTAAGGTCCCTTCCAACCCAATCCATCCTGGGATTCTGGGATCTCCAGAACCAGTCTGGGGTTCTGTGGGGCTGGATTTCATCTCCCTCTAGTGTCCCAGCTCATCTCAGCAGAGCCAAGCTCAGGCAGTCAGACAGTCCAGCCGGGGTTCAGAATAAGCCCAGACTGGATCTCAAGCCTAAGGGAAGGGAAGCTGGCAGAGGAGCAGGGGGCCTGCCAGTGCAAGAGTTGGATTTTGGAAAGGGCTCTGTGGGATCCCTAATGGGGAAGAGAAGCTGAGCTGCTCCTCTGGGATGATCTTTACCTGGGCTGCTCAAGTTCTTTGAGCCCTTTATAACTTCAGGACCAATAATTTCCCCCAAGAGCCCTTGGGGGTGATCCAAGGCAGAAGTGAGACCTTGGCCAAAAACTCCACCTGCCCAGGGGGTGCCCAGGAGGAGCAGAAGTCAGAGATCAGTGGTTTGAGAGAGATCAGTGGTTACAGAGATCAGTGGTTACAGAGTCAGTGGTTACAGACTCAGTGGTTACAGAGATCAGAGGTTAGAGAGATCAGTGGTACAGAGATCAGTGGTTAAGTCAGTGGTTACAGAGATCAGTGATCAGTGGTTACAGAGATCAGTGATCAGTGGTTACAGGAGATCAGTGGGTTACAGAGATCAGTGGTTTAACAGAAGTGAATCAGTGGTTCAGAAGATCAGTGGTGTCAGAGATCAGTGGTTCACAGATGAAGTGGTTACAGAGATCAGTGCCCACAGAGATCAGTGGTTACAGAGATCAGTGGTTAGCAGAGATCAGTGAGTATCAGTGGTTACAGAGATAGTCAGAAGATTCAGTGGTTACAGAGATCAGTGGTTAGAGAGATCAGTGGTTCAGAGTAGATCAAGTGGTTACAAGAGATCAGTGGTTACAGAGATCAGTGGTTACAGAGATCAGTGGTTATCAGAGATCAGTGGTTAGAGATCAGTGGTCAAGAGTTTACAAGATGTGGTTACAGAGATCAGTGGTTACAGAGATCAGTGGTTAGAGAGATCAGTGGTGTCAGAGATCGTGGTTAACAGAGATCAGTGTTACAGAGATCAGTGGTTAGAGAGATCAGTGGTTTAGCAGAGATCAGTGGTTACAAGAGATCAGTGGTTACAGAGTCAGTGGCTTAAGCGAGATCAGTGGTTACAGAGATCAGTGGTCACAGAGATCAGTGGTTAGAGAGATCAGTGGTTACAACAGATCAGTGGTTACAGAGTCAGTGGTTTACAGAGATTTCAAGTTCAAGTGTTTAGAGAGATCAGTGGTTAGAGAGATCAGTGGTTACAGAGATGCAGTGGGTTACAGAGATCAGTGTCAGTGGTTACAGAGATCAGTGGTTACAGAGATCCAGTGGTTAGAGAGATCAGTGTGTCAGAGATCAGTGTTACAGAGATCGTGGTTTAGAGAGATGTGGTTAGAGAGATCAGTGTTAGAGAGATCAGTGTTGGAGATCAGTGGTTAGAGAGATCAGTGGTTACAGAGATGCAGTGGTTTACAGAGATCAGTGGTTACAGAGATCAGTGGTTACAGAGATCAGTGGTTACAGAGATCAGTGGTTACATGAGATCAGTGATCAGCGGTTACCAGAGATACAGTGGTCACAAGAGATCAGTGGTGTCAGAGATCAGTGGTTAGAGAGATCAGTGGTTACAGAGATCAGTGGTTACACGAGTCAGTGGTTACAGAGATCAGTGGTTACAGAGATCAGTGGTTACAGAGATCAGTGGTTTACAGAGATCAGTGGTTACAGAGTCAGTGGGTGTCAGAGATCAGTGGTTTAAGAGTCAGTGGTTACAGAGATCAGTGTTAGAGAGATCAGTGGTTAGAGAGATCAGTGGGGTTAGAGAGATCAGTGGTTAGAGATCAGTGGTTACAGAGTCAGTGGTTAGAAGAGATCAGTGGTTAGAGAGATAGATGGTTAGAGAGATTCAGTGGTTAGAGAGATCAGTGTTAGAGAGATCAGTGGTTACAGAGTCAGTGGTTACAGAGAATCGGTACAGAGATCAGTCGAGTGTCAGAGATCCGTGGTGTCAGCAGATCAGGGTTAGCAGAGATTCAGTGTTACAGATCAGTGGTTACAGAGTCAGTGGTTTACAGAGTCAGTGGTTACACAGATCAGTGCTTTGCTGTTCCAAATCCCAAGGCCTTGGAGCCCTTCAGGAGTGACTGAAAACTTCCCATGAGCAGTGAAGGGACCAGGATAAGTCCAGGCTGAACATCTACTTGGATGAGATCAGCACTGTGAGCACAGGGAGCAAGGATGACCCAGCACCTCAACTGGGGTGTCTTGGTGCTGGGGGAGCCCCACAATGTGTGGAAGCTTTGAGTTTTCACCATGTGCCTGGGTTGTTCCACTCCTTTTGGGGAGCAGAATTCCATCTTTTTCTGGCTTGAGACCACATGGCTCCATCCTCCTTGGAAGCAGCAGGATGAGGGATGAGCTGGAGCTGGCCATGCACATCCCCTCCTGCTCCTTCCAACATGGGCCTTATCCCATAACAGAGGCACAAGGAGCACTTCAGGAGRAGTTGTGCATTTAGTTGTGAGTCCTGGTTTGGTTTTAACTTGGGATTTGTCCATGTTCAGATCACCAGTTTGGAAACAGAGTTGTTTGAGGTGCAGAAGAGCAAAAGTGAGATGGATGGGAATGAGCAGGTGACGTCTGGAGCTCAGGAGATGCAGGAGGTGAGAGCTTTTCCTTGGGAAATGAACTGTTCTGTTTAGAAATGTTTRAATGAGCATCTGAAGTGTCTCTTTCCTGGGGATGCTCTTTGTCACCCTCTCCTGAGGATTTGTAGCTCCTCATGGATCACTGGAGGAGAGCAGCCAACGTGATCTCCATGAAAACTCTCCCCTTAGGAAGTTCTTGCCTTCAGCTCTGCCAGCTGAGGAGTTTGTTGTCTCCCCATGAGTGTGAAGTTTTCACCTGTGTGAAGGTGCTCAATTCTTGTTRAGGGTTTAGTGAAACCAGGGGATGTGTGGGTACATTTAAAGCTCATTCCCATCATGTTCTGGGTTAACTCTCCTGCCCATTTGTTCCTTGCCAGCCCAACAATTGCATCTGCCTGGTGTGTCAGCCAGACAGAGATGGGAGAGGAGCTTCCTAAAGTGTTTTGGGCCAGTGGAGGCTCTGTGAGCCCTGGATAGCAGGTGTAGGAATTCCACTTGAAACATTTGAGAACCATTCTTCTCCTCTCCTTTTTTCCTAGAAGACACATATCCTGCAATCTGCTTCTCTCTGAGTAGAAAAAACCAATATTGTGGGAGTGKCTCTGATCTTTTCTTGTTCCAGATGTTGGAAAGCTGTCAGGAAACAATAGACAAGTTGGGAAGTCAYCTGGGAGAGAGGAGAGAAAGGAGGAAGCAGCTGGCATCTGAGCTGGAGCTGCTGAGGGAAGATTTGAGGGCTGAGAAGGTTCTGGGCAGCCAGGTATGTCCAGCCCCTGTGGTGGGGCTCCCTGCAGGAGCCAGCTGCCTTTGGGTGCTCCATAAACATCCCCAGCTGCTCCCCAAACTCACTGCCTGGCTTCCCTTGATGCATTTCCCCAGCCCAGCCACTTTCAGACCTTTGGTGGAGGGTTTTCCATCCAGCTGCCCTCATGGCATCATCTCTAACTCCAGAAATTACCTTCCTTTCAGTGAATCTGATACCAAATCAGAAATTCCAGCTTTGCAGCCAAACCCTGATTCTCCAGAGGGCAGAGTGGGGGTTTTTAGACTCAGGCATTAATTTCATGAATTGAAAAAATGAAAATCCTGCTGGGATCCCAGCACTGCTGGGATTTCCCCAAGGGCCTTGGCACACTTGGCTTGAACCAATTTAGGTGCTAAATCAACTCCTGGAGGTTTCCCTGCTGGGAATGTTGCTGGAACTCTTGTATTCCAGCTGGGCCACAGAGGAGAGACAGTGAGTGCTGCCAGCAAAATTGTCCAAGGGCTGCCAGGACAAGCACTGAAAATTTGGATAAAAATTCAGGAGCTTGACAGACCTGTGGCCTGGACAGAGGGACCTGGCAATGGGAGACTGGCAATGGGGGGGCACAGCCATGGCAAATCCCATTTTTTATCACTCTGAGAGGCCTTAGATCAGTTTGTGAGTCCTGTCACTTCCTTGAATCCAAGTGCAAATCCARGGAAGTGCTGAGCTGTTGGCAGAGCTGCACAGACTCGGGCACTGCTGGAGGAACAGTGGCATCTAGAGGCCAGGGCTTGGTCCTGCTGCAGCAAATCCACACTGAAACTGGGCACCAAAGCTTGGGATGGAAACAGCCTGGCTGGGAGGATGAGGCTGGGTCAGTCTGTCCATGCACACYTGGAAAGGAATTGTCTGATGTGGGGAATGGTGGGCAAAATGGGGAGAGTCCTTTTGGAGCCCTTGCCTCCCAGTAGTTCAGCCTGCTGGTGATCCAGGGATCTTTGAATCCAAATCATCCATCCCTGAAGGAATTCAGCCACCCACTGGCCAGGGGGTGAAGGAGGGATTGTTTTCCCATCAAAGGGATCAGGAGGAGCTGGAATCCAGAGCCCTGTGTTAGACTGGAACAGCCTTTAGCACAGAGACCTTTGGATTTGGTGAATTCCTGGCCTCCCACATGGGCTCATTCCCTTTGGATGGAGCWGCTGCTCTGCAATGAATCATTTCCCAACAGTGCTGGAAACAGGATTTGCATGAAATCATTGGGTTCTGCCACCTGGAATTCTCTCCTTGTTTTTAAGAGATTTCTGGACAATTAAGAGGAGAAATATTTTCCTGAGCTTGTCCTTTGGGGTGTGTTCCATGCACTGACTGTGTTGTTACCTCTGCAGGGTTTGCCTGACCCCCACTCAGAGCTCACAGGCCACATAAACACCTTCCCAAGTCTCCAGAGAGCATCAGCCAGCAGGGATCTCGTGGATGTATCCCATGAGAAGCTGCACAAAGACAGTGCTTTGCTAATTCCASAGGTGAGACATGGAAAGAATTCCCACTTCTTGTGGTTCCTGATGCAGGCAGGAGCTGCTGGGGTGTGTTGCTCAAATGTGAGCAAATTTGTCCTGGTGTAGATAAATGCCTTGGAATTGAAATATCAGGAAATACCTGGGATTGAAAGCTCAGGAGGAGCTGTTGATTAAAAAGCCTTAGCAATCAAAGTTGGTGTTCAGTGAGGATGATGGTGTTTGTGTCTGATCTTCAAGTCATCCCATTCCCACCCCCTGCCATGGGCAGGGACAGCTTCCACTATCCCAGCTTGCTCCAAGCTCCKTCCAYCCTGGCCTTGGACACTGCCAGGGYTGGYGGAGCCACAYCTTTGATCRTGGATGGAGAAAATGGAGATGGAGTTTGGGTGGAGATCAGTCAGGCAGCTGGACTGGGACACCTGYGCCCCTGTTCCAGGGGATTTGGGTCCATCACAGATGAGCAGCAGATCTGACCCTGGGCAGACTCCAGTTGTGATTCAGCTGTGAGTTCTGTTCTGATTCCTCCTTTCCTGCCCCTTTCATTTTCTTGGCATCTTCTCCTCCAGTCTCATATTGAGAGTGTGCTGTTACCTGGTGTTACAAGGTTAGGTGAGGATAATGGTGTTTGTGTCTGAAGGATTTGGGTCCAGCACAGATGAGCAGCAGATCTGACCCTGGGCAGACTCCAGTTGTGATTCAGCTGTGAGTTCTTCTGTCCTGATTCCTCTTTTCCTGCCCATTTTATTTTCTTGGCATCTTCTCCTCCAGTCTCCTGTTGAGGGTGTGCTGTTACCTGGTGTTACAGGGTTAGGTGGCATTGGGAGAGGAGATGCCATCCCTAGGGAGGTGTTTGGGGTAGAGTGAGCACCTCTGTGAGAGCCACCTGAACCCACACTTTGTGCCCCTCCTGGTTTGCCAAGAGCTTTTGTYAAGAGCTTTGGCACATGCTGTAAATCCCTGGGAGTTGTGCCACAGTGGGATGAAATCAAATAAAGAACCGTGGCTTGGTGGTAGTTGAGACACAGCTGCTTTCCATGCAGGAAAAAGGACTCACACGTGTCTTTGAGGAGGAAGAACTGCAATGATTTAGGCACAGAATCACAAGCCATGTCTTGCTGGAGTCCCCACATTGCCCTGGATGGCTCCAAAAATTTCCATCAGAACAAAGGAAATGCAGGTCCTGGTGTTTTCTGACCTTACAGGCCTCTGAAGTCCTGCAAGACAGAGAACAGAGCCCCAAGGTGGAGCAGAAACAGGAAGATCCCWGTGCAGATGCAAAGACCTATGAGGAGCAGATGGCTAAAGTAGTGTTTTTGGAAGAACAGATCAAAAACCTGAGGGAAGAACAAGAAGTGCTCTGGTAAACCTGAACAAAGCCTGTGGTATTTTCTGCTCCTTGTCTTTGCTGAATTAAGTTTTTAGCCTTTCCCAACTCCCCATGGGGCTGCTTCTGGCAAAAATGGGCTTGGCATCTTCATGTTGTCCTTGGGTCAGCATCTCTGAATTTGGTGACTTTCCTTAGTCAGGATCAGCCAGGATTAAAGRTTTTTTCTGCTGCTCTTGCAGATTCTGAGCAGCCTAAATGGGAGCTGTCCTTGGGGAGGAGGATTCTTCCCTTGAAGTTGGACTAAGGYGGGTCTCAAAAATCTCCTGTTGTGGGTTTGGGCTCCTCAGGGCTCACTGCTGGCAGCAGCTGGGTCCCACTGGAGATAGGGGTACTCCTTGGAATTTGGGTGGTTTTGGAGGGSAGGGGTCAGCAGGTGTTGGTCCCACTCCCCCTTTTGAGTAGAGCAGGACAAATTTGGAGCTGGAGCATCTGGGCTCAGGTGCTCATCTGTCCTTAGTAAATAAAAGCTGGGATTAAATCCAGCATGGTTACAGTGTCCATTACTGGTACTGGGATAAAGCACAGCCAGGAGAAGGCAGCAGGGAGCTGCTAAGGAGTCATGGGATCATTCAGGCTGGAAAAGCCCTCCAAGATCATTGAGTCCAACTGTCTCCCTACACTGCCATGTTCACTCTTAACACATGTCCCCAAGTGCCACATCCACAGGTGTTTTGAGGGATGGTGATTCCAGCCTGGACAGCCTGTGCCAGTGCCTGGACACCCAGGACATAGAATCACAAAATTCCAGATTGTTCTGGGGAGGAAGGGATCATCAAGCTCATCCCATTCTACCCCCTGCCATGGGCAGGGACAGCTTCCACTATCCCAGCTTGCTCCAAGCCCTGTCCAACCTGGCCTTGGACACTTCCAGGGGTGGGGGAGCCACAACTTTGATCTTGGATGGAGAAAATGGAGTTTGGGTGGAGATCAGTCAGGCAGCTGGACTGGGACACCAGTCAGTGCTTCCCTGTGACTTTGAGTCCAGAGCAGCTCCTGTGCCTTTGTGAGGATTCCTTGGCCAGCCTGTAACCTCTTCCAGGGCAGAGCTGAGCCTTTGGACACACGTGGTGCTGTGGGAAGTGTCCCAGGCAGACTGACCCTTGCCCAGAACTGCTGCACACAGGACTGAACCCCCTTTGGAGCCTCCCAAAGCACTTGAGTGTTMCACTGGACTATCATCTCCCAAGTTTTTCCCCTTTAAGGGTGTTTTCCCTGGATTTGTGTAGTTATCTCTCTCCTTTACTATTTCTCCTTCAAGCTCTGAATTACTAGAGAGCAACAAGAAGAAGGAGGAGCTGGAAAAGCAGCTCAAGGAGAGCAGTGAAGAGAAACGGCTGTTGCTGGAAGAAATTGCCCAGCTCAGATGTGACATCCGSAGTGCCTGGGAGCAGGGAGACATGAGGAGGATGACCCCAGGCTTGGAGCAGAGGGAGAGCAGGTTTCTCCCATGGCAGAGCTCTGCAGGCAGTTTAGAGGGGAGCCTTAAACAGGTATGGGCAGCTTTGCCATCTGCATCCTGCTTTTTGTCATTAATTGAGMGGCAAAATGTAATTAAAGTGGGCTGGAGGTCAGCCCTGTGGTGTGAGTGATGGTTGGACATCTGGGATGTGTTGATTTCCTTGTGTTGTGCTTTTGGATGTGGTGGGGACTTGGATAAACTGAACTGATTACACGTGGCAGAAGTAAGTTATTGAAATGGAATTTGTTCACTTTTCTCACCTTGTGAGCTGAAAGAGAAAGGGAGGAAATGCTGGAAGAACTCAGGATGGGGAGACTGAGGAGGAGCTCAGCTTCTGTGCAAAGATTTGGGAGAGAAAAGAGGACAGGGTGGTTTGAATGGCCAGGGTGGGAATGAGAAGGAGATGTTTGGAGTRCAGTTGTATCCAAGAAGCAGCAAATCATCCAGGTGGAGCAGAGCAGGGCACAAGGAGTGTAATTAAAGTGGGCTGGAGGTCAGCCCTGTGGTGTGAGTGATGGTTGGACATTAGGGCTGTGTTGATTTCCTTGTGTTGTGCTTTTGGATGTGGTGGGGACTTGGATAAACTGAACTGATTACACATGGCAGAAATAAGTTATTTAAATGGAATTTGTTCCGCTTTCTTACCTTGTGAGCTGAAAGAGAAAGGGAGGTGCAGGTGTCCCTGCCAAACAGGGAGGAAATGCTGGAAGAACTTGGGATGGGGAGACTGAGGAGGAGCTCAGCTTCTGTGCAAAGATTTGGGAGAGAAAAGAGCACAGGGTGGGAATGAGAAGGAGAGGATCAGAGTCCAGTTGTGTCCAAGAAGCAGCAAATCATCCAGGTGGAGCAGAGCAGGGCACGAGGAGTGCAGTGGATGTGGGTCCTGATAGAAGCAGCTGGGAAAAACCCCACAAAACCAATGGAGCCAATGGACCTCCAGGACAGCTGACACTGCCAGATCCCACAGTGCTGGATCAAGACTTTTTCCAGCTTGGGAAAGTTACCTGGGGATGATCTGAGATTTGGTCTTCAGTGAATTCTGTCTGGTTCCAAGAGCAGAAGGTGAAGATGCAAAGTGGGAGTGCAGGTCYAGAGATGGCTGAAAGTGATGCAGGAAGGAAAGGCTTTGGTCCAAGCCAGGCTTTGGTGTGTGTGCTAGGAAGGTGAGTGAGCTAAGGGGATCAGTTACCTCCCAAGAGCCATCACAGYCTGTTGGTGACACCTCCCAGTGCCCAGGCTTTGTCCTGTTGTGTTCCTGTCCTGCTGCCAGGACTCACCTTTCTCCTGCTCCTGATCCCTCTGGGAGCTGGGCTGGCTGTGTCACTCCTGCTTGGATGCCTGAGTGAGACTCTGGTACAAGAATCCAAAGTGTCCTGGTGGCTTTGCTTTGATTGGATGGATTTGTTTCAACAGGGATTTGTTCCCTCTTCCAGGTTATCACCTCTCTTCCCTCGGCCTCGGGAGCTGTATTGGCTTCTCTGAGGAGATGGAGAGAGTCATTGAATCATTGAGGTGGAAAAGGCCTCTGAGATCATCGAGTCCAATTATTAACACAGCAATGCATGTTCACCACAAACCATGTCCCCAAGTGCCACATCCACAAGGCTCTTAAAGCCCTGCAGGGACAGGGAAGGGAACAGGACAGAGAAATGCCAGGCTTTGCACATCTTCCTGCCAAATGCCCTGAAATCCTACTGGCTTCTGCCTTCCTTAATCACCTTTAAAGTTAATTTCTGTGTGACTTGTGCTGTTCCTGCAGGGTCTGTCTGAGGAGAGGTTCCAGCAGCAGGAGGAGAAGCTGCAGCAGCTGCGCCAGGACCTGCGGCGGGTGCAGAACCTGTGCAGCTCTGCTGAGAGGGAGCTCAGGTATGAGAGGGAGAAGAATGCTGACCTCCAGAGGCAAAATGTGCTGCTCCAGCAGGAATGCACCAAGGTAGGCACAGAGCCAGGCTCCCCTGTGTGCCTCAGCTCCATGGGAATTCTGGCCATGAGGGCTGGAGCCCATCTCCCCCCAGGCTGGGAGAGCTGGGASTGCTCACCTGGAGAAGAGAAAGCTCCAGGGAAATCTCAGAGCCCCTTCCAATGCCTAAAGGGACTCTAGGAGAGCTGGAGAGGGACTTTGGAGAAGGACCTGGAGTGCCAGGACAAGAGGAAATGGCTTCTCACTGCCAGAGGGCAGTGTWACACAGGCTGTTGGGAGGAAATRCTTCCCTGTGAGGTTGGTGAGGCCCTGGCKCAGGGTGCACAGAGAAGCTGTGGCTGCCTCATCCTCAGAAATGTTCCTGGCTAGGTTGGACAGGGCTTGGAGRAATGTGGSATAGTGGAAGGTGTCCCTGCCCATGATGGGGGGTTGGAACTGTCTCTAAAGTTCTGCTGTCTCTAAAGCCTGCCTTTTGCAACTTTCCCAAAACCCTCTAATTTTATAGATTSCCACAGGAACCAGGTGATCCTGAAGGGCCCTTCCTACCCAAAGTGCTCTGGGATTCRGMGACAAYTTTCACTGCATCRAAATAAAACATGCTTTACTTCCTCRGTGATTCCTCTTTCTGGAATCCTGTTCCCCTTCCCTAGGCAAGCCATTCCAGCTGATTTATGCTGAAGTATAAATCTGATTTCTTCTCTGGGATCTCAGGTCAAAGCTGAGCTGAAGCAGGCCCGGGCCAAACTCTCAGAGACCACAGAAACATGTTCCTCCCTCTCAGCACAGTGGGACAGGAGCCAGCAGAAGGTCAAGGAGCTGGAACTGGAGCTCTCCAAGTGCTCCCAGGCTGATAAGCTCAGGAGCAGCCTCCAGGAGAGGCTGGCCCAGGAGAAATCCAGAGCAGGAGAAGCACAAAAGAAGGTGAGTGTAAGTTTGACAGTTCTGTGCAGCTCTAGTGCAGAAAGCAAGCAGGTTTGCTTCCCCAAATTCCTTTTTGTGACCCCTCGGCTTAATATTGTAGGAAAAAAGCCTGTAATTAGTGGGAGCACAATCAAGGCAATACAAGCCATGTCTGATAACCCAATATCTCTGAAATACTGATAGTGGGGCTGACAGGCACAGGGAACCCTGATCTTGTTCTTGCTGAGAAGATTTCCTACTGTTTACTGTCTGGAAAGTTCCTACTGTTTACTGTCTGGAAAGTTCCAAACTCTGTGTTTTCCATGGCACTGATTCTGCCATGCTCCTGCAGAAATCACTGGATTCTCTTTTGATGTGAGCAGGATTGGATTGGGTTGAAAAAAGATTGTTGGGAATTCATGACATAGTGTTTGGTCCAAGATCTGGTAGCCAGTCCAAAGCTTTTGCTTTTAATGGACTTGGAGTCAYAACAAGGAAATCTTTCCTTGCCATGCCTCAGCCACTGGGGAGTCAGAGGGATCTGATTCAGACACTGGCCCGTACATTCAGAAAGTTTAATCTATGTCCATTTTTAATCCAAGGTCTCAAAACTGCAGCAAAAGCTGAAGGATTCCCAGCACCAGCTGCTGCTGGCAGAGGCCCGTGTTTCTGATAAGAAGCTTCTGGAAGAGGAGCTGAAGGAAGCTCGGGAGAATGAAGCTCGAGTGCAGCAGGAACTTCACGAGGAGCAGCTGAAAAGGTCTACTGTGCTGTGCGTGCTGTACAGGGGCTGTGCAGCCCTCCAGCAGCTCCTGTCTGCCCTGGGAGGGTTCAGGGAGACCCAAACCACTGGCTTTGACCTCCTGTCTTCCTCTGGACTGCCTATCCCTGGTAGTCTCCAGGGATTCCCCCTTCCTGAAGTTTAAAATATTATTGAGGTTCATCTGCCTTGAAGGGCTGTGGCCTCTCCTGTCAGAGCCAGTGATGCCAACAGCCCCCTCCCTGTTGCAGCTGGGAATGATCCCAGAATATCATTTCCCCCCTTCTGTGTCACTGACATGCAAACTGGATGTGCTTGATTCCTTTTCCCCTTGCATGCCAGCAGGAGCAAAAAAAGGGAAAAGGGCAAGGGGGTATTTTGGGTGACAGACAGACTCCTTGGGGCAGGAGCACATCCCCCTTGTCTTGGTTGGAAAGACAGGTGTCTGCCTAAGGAAGGCAGGAGCCTCCCCTGAAATGGAGAAAATGAATCCCCCTGAATTGCTATAAATTTAAATTAAGGCTCTCAGCAACAAAAATTATGGAGCAGGAAATAACCGTTCTTTAATAGGGAAGAAAATAAAAGTATAAAAAAAAACAATGCAGTAAACTAAACCAACACACAGAGTCAGAACCCAACCTGACACCCTGTGGGTCAGGGTGCTGGGCAGGCAGTCCCATTGGAATGTGGCTCAGCGCCTCCTGCAGTGCAGGGGTGGCTCTGCTGGAGGCAGGGATCCTGCGAGAAAGGTGCAGTCTCTCTTCCTCTGAAGATCCAGGGGAGAGGCAGCGCTGTTCCTCTGGAATCCAGTGGAAAGCTGTGCTGGTGTTCCAGAATCTCCAGATTATAATCCAGTAGGAATGCTTGCCTCCCCCTTGGGCTCCCATCTCCCAATGGATGCTGTAGTTCTTAATCAGCCATGCATGACATTCAAGGCTGTTATCAGCAGATGTTCCCCTGAGGGAGAGTGATTGTGATCACTCAGAGAGAGAGAAAGGAAAACTGCCCACCAGGTGGTAATAGAGCACATCTTGCCCTGCAACCTGGAGCACCCCTGCCGCTCTCACTGTCCCCCCATGGTGTTTCCAGGAGCTCCTGGAGCAGCAGGTGGAGGAGCTGGCAGCAGCCTCCGGCATTCCCGGAGACGGAGGCGTCGCTGGCCAGAGATGCACGTGGAGCTCCAGGCCAAGACCTGCATGTCCTGCGAGATGAGAAGAAGCTGGATGCTGGTGAGGTGAGTCACACTTAGGGGGTTCCTCATCATACAAGGGGCAACAGACCATCAGGAGCTGGAATCTGCTCCTGGTTTGTGTGTTGTTGGGTCCCCAGACGAATGGTGGGAGATGAGAATTTGACTTCAAGGTCTCAGAAGGCTGATTATTATATTATATTATATTATATTATATATATTATATTATAATTATATTATATTATATTATATTATATTATATTATATTATATTATATTATATTATATTATATTATATTATATTATATTATATTATATTATATTACAACTATATTATATATCATATAATATTATACTATATCTATATTGTATCACAACTGTATTCATTGTATTTACATTACCATTATATATATCATACTAATTATCATATATATATCATATATATATATCATTATCATTTATGAAATATCATATCACTAGTATATTATACAGCTTACATTACATTCACTACATTACATTACATTATACTTGTATTATATTATTAGTTATTAATCTAACATTAATTAAGTTACTATTACATTATTTACTGTATATATTTACCTATATAATACTATATTAAGATCACATAATATTACATTACATTCTATATTATATTATACTATATTATACTATATATGATATGATATTATATTATAAAACTATACTAAAGAAAGGAGACATCAGAAGGCTCAACAAGAATGAATAATAAAAAACCTGTGGCAGACTCAGAGAGTCCGACAAAGCTGCCTGAGATTGGACATTAAATTWAAACAATTCACATGCTGGGTAAACAATTCTCCAAATCACATTCCAAAGTAGCAAAACATGGAGAAGCTGAAGCTTCRCAGCTTCTCGGGAGAAAAAKTCCTGGCAAAGGGATTTTTCATAAAATGTCATGGTGACACCTGGGTGCTGCTGGAATTGGGAACATCTGCTCAGGGGCTGAGCCCTTGCKGATCTCACTGCAGTGTCCCATTGCCAGCTGGTTTCTTGGGATGCAGCTCTGAGGGCACGGGAAGGCTTGGTGGTTTCTTCCTTCCTTTTATCTTGCAGAACTTGCAGTTTTTGCTTGGAAATTTTGTCAAAGTCCATTGTCTGGGAGAGTTCATTTCCTCTCTGCAATAAAATCCCACTGCTTGTTAGGGGGAGAAAGGAGTGGTCTGGGGTATGGGAGTGTGCTCTTTGTTAATGGAGTGACAAAATTACCTTTTGTCTCCTCAAAAAAGAAGCTTAAAAGTTTCTTTCTTTGATTAGGTGAAAAGGACACCTCATAAGACCTTGAGGACTTCACCACAAACTTWAAGATAGCCAATTGGACAAGAGCTAAAATTGCCTGGGCAATTTACTAGAAAAAGAAGTGAACGAAGACACTAATGGCTTTTGTGAGGTGTTTTACCAAGAGCAAAAACTTCTTTAGCCTGGCTCAGTTTTTCTCTGTTTGTTATTTTGCCTTTTATTAAACCTTTTTGTTTCCAACACMGCAACAGAAYCCATCCRGCTAATTTTMTGCCTCCAAAAGTAACTAKACTATCTTGAGTGAARAATAGACCTTTAAGAGCTTGTAAGATTTAACTCAAAAAAGCAACTGTTACTCTGGGGGGTGGCTGGATATTGGCTGTAGTGGGAACCACTGGGATTGATGAGAGAGAAGCTTTGGAGACCAGGCAGAGGGGAGGCAGAGGGGSCCCTCCAGTTAAACCCAGCCCTTTTCCAGCATGTGCAGTGCCAGAAGGAGAATCAGAAGCTCTCGGAGCAGCTGGTGCTGCTGAAGGAGGAGAACAAAGCCCTGTATGAGGAYGGTGTCAGACTCCTGAACCAGAAGGATCTCTATGTCAGGTAATGCCCACAAACCTGCCTGGGCCTCTATTGCGTTTGGCTGTGCTGTGGACTTTGCTGTCCAATATTCAGCTTTTAGCACTAAATCCACTGGCCCTGTGTGCAATGAGCTCACCCCCCATGTCTGCTGTCAGGGAATTCCACACGGGTTTGACTGGGAAGGGACCTTAAAGCCCATCCTGTTCCACCAGGGACACCTCCCACTGTCCCAGGCTGCTCCAAGCCCTGTCCAGCCTGGCCTTGGGCACTGCCAGGGATCCAGGGGCAGCCCCAGCTGCTCTGGGCACCCTGTGCCAGGGCCTGCCCACCCTGCCAGGGAACAATTCCTAATTCCCAGTATCCCATCTGACCCTGCCCTCTGGCAGTGGGAGCCACTCCCTGTGTCCTGTCCCTCCATCCCTTGTCCCCAGTCCCTCTCCAGCTCTCCTGGAGCCCCTTTAGGCCCTAGAAAGGGCTCTGAGCTCTCCTTGGAGCCTTCCCTTCTCCAGGTGAGCACCCCCAGCTCTCCCAGCCTTCCTGCTCTCCTTGGGTGTGTTATAGACCTCTGAGAACTTATTAGACCTGGCTTGAAGAAGCTCCTATAACAGTGACCCCGAGCCAAAGTGCCTTTCCCAGCCTGATGGCTGTCCCTGTTTGCCCAGGAAATACAACGAGATGCAGCTCAGACACAAGGACAAYATCCGCAGGGCCAAGGAGACTTTCATCCACGAGGTGAAACAGAGGGACAGCAGGATCAAACAGCTGGAAAATGAGCTCAGCGAGTCCAAACTCCAAGTGGAYAAGGTGAGAGGACACATCCAGGGCTTCTCCAGCAAGGGGAGGCTGCAGGGGCATCGCTGCTTCCAAAAGTATTCCCTGGTGGCCAAGAAGGGCAGTGGTTCCTTGTCGACGGTTGGTCACAAGGTTTTCAGGGTGAAGGAAGAGACGAGATGGGCTCCATGATCAGAAGGCTTGAGTTATTATGTTATGATATATATATATATATTACATTATAACTATACTAAAAAAAAAAGAAAAGGAGAGTTTCCAGAAGCTGCTAACTACCTAAGAATAGAATAGAAAGAATGATAACACAGAAGCTCTCTCCAGCTCTGTCCGAGCAAGTTCTCAGCCCTGGATTGGCCAGCTCCTCCAAACACTCAATCTGGGCCAATCCAGAACTGACCTGTTGCATTCCACAGAAGCAGATAACCTATTTTTTACATCTTGTTGCTGAACTTCTCAGCTTCAGCAGGAAAAAATCCTGAGAGAGGATTTTTCATAAAGAAATGTCTGTGACAGTTCCTGGCCTGMGTCAGGAATGGTGTGGAGCAGGAGCAGGGAGCTCATCCTGCCCTTGGCACCTTGAGAGCTGTGCCCAGCTCTGGCCCCTCAGTTTGGGAAGGACATTGGGACACTGAGCACATCCAGAGGAGGCAACGAGGCTGGAGAGGGGCTGGGAACACAAACCCTGTGAGGAACCGCTGAGGGAGCTGGGGGTGCTCAGCCTGGAGAAAAGGAGACTCAGGGCTGCCCTCATCACTCTCTGCAGCTCCTGAAAGGTGTCTGTGCTCAGCTGGGGCTGGGCTCTTTCTTCAGGCAGCACTGACAGAACCAGAGGACACAGCCTCAAGCTGCTTCAAGGAAAATATAGGTTGGATATCAGGAAAAGTTTTTTTACAGAAAAAGTGACAAAGTTCTGGAACGGTCTGCCTGGGGAGGTGGTGGAGTCACCATCCCTGGGTGTGTTTAACAAAGCCTGGATGTGGCACTGGGTGCCAGGGTTTAGGTGAGGTGTTAGGGCTGGGTTGGACTTGATGATTTTAAGGTCTCCTGCAATCTGGTGATTCTGTGATTTGGTGATTCTGTGATTTGGTGATTCTGTGAAAGTGATCATGGATTCAGGGAATGGTGTGAGTTGGAAGGGACCTTCAAGCTCATCTCATTCCACCCCTGCCATGGCAGGGACACCTCCCACTGTCCCAGGCTGCTCCCAGCCCTGTCCAGCCTGGCCTTGGACACCTCAGGGATCCAGGGGCAGCCACAGCTGCTCTGGGCACCTGTGCCAGGGCCTGCCCACCCTCACAGGGAACAATTCCTTCCCAATATCCCATGTAACCCTGTCCCCTGGCAGTGGGAAGCCATTCCCCTTGTCCTGGCACTCCAGGCCCTTGTCCAAAGCCCCTCCTTGCAGGAAGGCACCAGGGGCACCAACCTGTAGTAACAAAAAGCCAAAAGGAAATTCTTGGCTCAGGATTGCCCTTGGGAGAATCCACATCCTCAAATCCCAGTCTGACACTGGCTGGGCTCCAGTTCCTTTGCCTCAGCAATTCCTGCTGGGAAGTGGCCCCAGAGCCTCTTTTTGGGGTATTTTACATCAAACYGGGCATTGCAGAGTCACTGAGGTTGGAGAAGACCTTTAAGGTGAGGATCTTCATCAAGTCCAACCATCCACCCAGCACCACTAAACCATGTCCCCAGGTGCCACATCCAGGTGGTTCTTGAGCACTTGCAGGGCTGGTGACRCCAAGGTTTAGGAGCTGGCACCCTTGATGTGGTCCRTTGGGAAAGCCCTGAGGTGTGCAGAGGGCAGAGAAGAGTCAAGAGTAACTGGTGGTTGTTCTTTCCTTCTCCACRACCCTCAGGGGAAGGTGCTGATTGCCCAGATCACTGCTGAGAATGAGAAATTACTCCAGGAGAGGCGACGGCTCCTCCAAAAAATATCAGACCAGGAGGAGTCCCCGTGGAGCCTCCGGTCTGGGATTCCCTCCCTGCAGAGCAGGTAGGCCCCTGCTGATGTCCATCCCCTTTTCCTGGCTTTGTGCCTCTTTCTCTTAAGAATTCCAGAGGAAAGTCTGGGCTGTGCCCCAGCCATGGGTGCACTAATGGCTGTAATTAGGGATGTAATTAGGGATGTAATTACCCCATTTTCCCATCCAAGACCTCACCATTGAGCTGGAGGCTGTGGAGAGCAACAGCTCTGAGGTTGGAAAAGTCCTGTTGGAAAATGGAGCATGGCTGGAAAGAAAATAACRTGTGCTTTGTGCCACGTGCAGAGGGAAGACCCTGGAGGAGGAGAACGCGCGGCTGCAGGACAAGCTCCAGCTCTCCAGCCTTGTGGGCTCCTCCCAGCGCCTTGCCAGGAGCAGCCCTGCTCCCAGCACTGAGGTGAGACCCCAGCAGGGCTGGGATCAGCAGGAATCACAGAACCTCAGGGGCTGAGCAGGAGCTGGATCCATCCCTTGGGATGGAAAGGGCTCCTGGGTAGTTGGTGGTGACAGACGTGGTGAGGAGGGGATTTGTGAGGAGCTGAGGGCTCCATACAGATGTGGTTAGGAGCTGAAGGCTCCATACAGATGTGGGGAGGAGAGGCTTTGGAGGGGCTGAAGGCTCCATACAGGTGAGAAAGGGCTTTGTGAGGAGCTGAGGGCTCCATACAGGTGAGGAGAGGATCTGTGAGGGGCTGAAGACTTTATACAGGTGTGAGGAGGGGGATTTGTGAGGAGCTGAAGGCTCCATACAGGTGAGGAGAGGATCTGTGAGGAGCTGAAGGCTCCATGCAGATGTGGTGAGGAGCTGAATCTCCATACAGATGTGGTGAGGAGCTGAAGGCTCCATACAGATGTGGTGAGGAGCTGAATCTCCATACAGGTGAGGAGAGGCTCTGTGAGGAGCTGAATTTCCATACAGATGTGGTGAGGAGAGGCTCTGTGAGGAGCTGAGGGCTCCTCACACTCAGCCCCTGCTCATCCCTGAGCTGCTGCCCCTGGGATCCCCTTCCTCAGGCKCAGGAGTCTCACCTGGCACATTCAGAGCTGTTCAAAGGCCTCAGTTGTAAAGCTGCTCTAGGAAAGAAGATTTGGAGTGTTCCTCCTGCCATGAGGAATGTTCCCTCCTCAGGCCAAGCTGAGCAATAATTCCTGAGCTGAGGGAAAGTTGTTAATGAAGAACTTTGGCAGGAGAAATGGAGAAAATCCAGGGAATCAAAGAGTTTTCAAACCAACCAGGTGGATTTAGGAGTTTCTTGGCACTTTTAATTTGGAGAGAACCCAGGTATGTTGGAAAGGAGCTGTTGAGGGGGAAAGGGCTGTTTGGGGCTCACCTGGCCTTGGTGGGGCTTGGTTTGGATTTTTTAGAATAAATTTACACCCGAAGGACAACCAAACCCCTGATTAYCACCTCTGTGGGGCTGCACTTGGTGGAGAGGACTCTCAATGAAGCTGGGGGAGACCAGGAATTGTTGGAATCTGTCTGACCTGTGCCTTCTCCTTTCAAAGTCTCTCTTCTTCCTTCCAGGACCCGAAGCTTGCTCCTGGAAGCCACCCTCAGAGTAAGGTGCTGCCAGCTCCTCGTGCCAGGTACCGTGGTGGGGAGGGATGGGCAGCCAGGGAGGAGCCACTGGAGAATTCTGGCTYCTCCACCCTGAGCTTTCACCTCCCAGAGGCCTTTTTTGTTAGTTTTGGGTCAAATTTTAGGAAAATAGTATTAAAATGGCATTAGGATGGTAATTGAAACCAGTCAGCTGATGGGATGGAGAAGTCAAATTTTAGGAAAAATAAAATGGCATTAGAATGGTATTAAAAATGGTATTAAAATGGGATTGAAACCAGTCAGCTGATGGGATGGAGAAGTCAATTTTTAGGAAAAATAAAATGGCATTTAGAATGGTATTAAAATGGTATTAAAATGGGATTGAAACCAGTCAGCTGATGGGATGGAGAAGTCAAATTTTAGGGAAAATAGCATTAAAATGGCATTTTAAAATGGGATTGAAACCAGTCAGTTGATGGGATGAGATGTCAAATTTTAGGGAAAATTAACATGGCATTAAAATGGTATTGAACCAGTCAGCTGATGGGTGGAGAAGTCCAATTTTACAGAAATAGCATTAAAATGGTATTTAGAATCGGATTTTAAACCATGCAGCTGTGGAGATAAGTCTAATTTTAGGGAAAATAAAATGGCATTAGAATCGGTATTAAATGGATTAGGAATTGGTATAAATGGTATTAAAATGGTATTGATACCAGTCAGCTGATGGGATGGAGAAGTCAAATTTTAAGGGAAATAGTATTAAAATGGCATTTAAAATTGGATTTTAACCAGGCAGGCTGTTGGGATGAAGTCAATTTTAGGGGGAAAATAAAATGGCATTAGAATGGTTAATTAAATGGCATTTAAAATGGTATTGAAACCAGTCAAGGCTGATGGATGGAGAAGTCACAATTTTCAGAAATATTTTGGGGAAGCACTGTGGGATTTAGGAATTCTTGATGCTCAGGGGCTTTGGAGGAGTCTTTATACAAGAGGTGATGAGACCTGGGAGTCCTGGAATGGCCAGAGCTGTGTCCCACATCACTGTGGGATGTGTTCCTCCATTCCAATCCGTGCCAAACCAGATGGGGGCAAGGCAGGGGGACAGTGCAGCTCTGGGGGTTTGGTGACAGCCCCTGCCATGGCTGTGTTGGGCACTGRTGGGGTGCAGGATGGTCCAGCAGGTTCTGGGCCGGCTGAGGTGTCCCTTCCTTGCCTGGAGGAGCAGCCTTGCTCCAAGAGAGGAGCACCCACATCGTTCTGTGCTGCTCAGAGCTGTTGGGTAAGGCTCACTCATGTTGTCTACGMCGAGGGAAAACTTGGAGCCATCAATGTGATAGAACAGCAAGCTTCGATTTATTGATTAGAGAATCAGACTTTTATATAGTAAGATAATAAGCTAATACATATTCTGTAACTTAAACAAGTTATTGGTTATCTTATACATGTCAGCTCCACCTTTGTGTTTACATTCCTTGAGAGTTAGATTTTCTTCTTCTAATGATGTTTTTAATCCCCACATCCCTGCTTAAGGATACATAGCTCGTTAGCTGAATTTGCTAGTTGCCAAACTCTTCAGCTACCGGGAGGAGGTCAAAATGACCTCTGGCATATAGCCAGTCCTCTACACACTCAGACTGCACAGAATGACAGAAAATGCAAATTTGTTTCCAGCTTCCCACCCCGAGATCTCCCAGAGCCCCTGGGAGCCCTGAAGGCCCCGCAGAGCACCAAGCCTGAGGGAGAGGCTGAGAGCCAGGATTCCTCCTTCTGCCCGTCCCCCTCACAGCCTTCAGAGATTGGCTACCTGAACGTGGCCTCTCCTGGGGACAGCACGGCCCCCTCAGCCTCCCCTGGGCCCGAGCACAGCCACAGCCTGGGCTCCCAGAGCTTCTGAGCTGGCACTGCTGGGGCAGCCTGGCCTCACCTGCAGGATCTGGGCTCCTGGGGCCATGGGGCAGCATGGCCTGCAAAGAGAATTGCCAAATGAACTGAGCCATGATTGCTGGGATATGTTCCACTAAATGATTCCACAGTTTGCTTTTTTTTTTGTTTTTTTTTTTTGTTTTTTTTTTTTTTGTTTGTTTTTGGTTTTTTTTGTGTGTGTTTTTTTTTGTTGTTTTGTTTGTTTTGGGTTTTTTTGGGTTTTTTTTTGTTTTGGTTTGGTTTTTTTTGTTTTGGTTTTTTTTTGTTTTGTTTTTTTGTGTTTTTTTTGGTTTTGTTTTATTTTTTGTTTTTTGGTGGTTTATTTAGGTTTTTTTTTGTTTGTTTGTTTGTTTGTGGGGGGGTTTGTTTTGGTTTTTTTTGGGGTTTTTTTTGTTGTTGTTGTTTTTTTTTAACTTGCCCACCTGTAAATGTGTGTGATCCCAGATCCACTGGAGGCTGGAATTTGTAAATAAACTCTGTACAGTGCTAGAGGGGTGGGGTGAAGGGTGTCTTCCCTCAACCCTAATCCCCTGTCCAGTCCAAATCTATAAATTTTATAAATAAAACTTGCAGGTTTTCCCTTTTACCCTATTGCCCCCACACTGTCATTCCCCTTTTTCCACACTCTCAGCATTCCCTTTGCTCTGGGCAGYGGTGAACAGGATCTCTGAGCACTGGGGAGGGGATGGGAACGTGTAGGGAAGGAAGATGGGAGGYAAGAGAAGCTCTGGGGGCAGGATGTGATGGGCAGAGGGGTCAGAAATGAGATAGAGATGGGAGGGCAAAGGGAAATGGAGCAGGGGCAGAACAGAGGAGGGATGTGACATCCAGGGAAGGGAAGGAGATACATTTGGAATAGATGATCTCTGAYGGGTGAGAGTGAGAGGGACCAGGCCGTGCAAAACAGGGAGTGGAGGGAGTCTGAGGATGCCAGGAGGGACCAGCAGGATCAGAAGTGCAGCCCAGGTGGGAGCAGAGCGTGGCTGGGCATCTCCATGGGCCTTTCTGTGCTCCAGGGAGCTCTGGACCCCTCAGTGTGCCCCCTCTGCACCCTTAGAGGGTGGCCCAAGCCCTGGTGTCCATTTTGGGGGTATCCCCACCCCTTGGTTTGTTCTGTGCCATTCCCAGCCCCCAGTGCTGCCTTTGGGTGCCCCCAACCCCTGGCTGTGCCTGTTTGGGCTCCCCAGAGCCCTCCAGGAGCCCTTTGGGGTGCACAGAACCTCTCCATGGGGTTTGGGGTGTCCCTGGGCAGTGTGTGAGCAGTGCCTGGGGCAGCTGTGCATCCTCATCCCCCTGGCTGTGCCCTGGGCCAGCCCAGAGCCCCCCAGTGACCCCAGGGGAGCATCAGGAACACTGCCATGGAGGGGCTGGGGGTTCCATCCCTTGTGAGGGGGCAGCACGGGCTCAGCCACACTCAGGGAGAGGCAGAGCCAGGTCTGAGCAGGGGCACAAACCATCAGAGAGCCTGGAGGGAGCACAGGCTCATTGCTGAGGGCTGGGCATGACCCCAGTGTTACATGGACAGTGTAAAACCCCTGAGCCCAGGGAYGGGACCTGGCTGTTCCCACTGAGCCTGAGCCTGTATCATCCCACTGAACTTTGCATTTTTGGAGCTTCCACCCCTGGTGGATCCAGACTGTGACCATCACTTTGACTGTGGACACTGAAATTGCAATAACCCAAGTCCTGTCACTGCATCCATGGGTGGTGAGACCTTTCCTCTCCACTCTCTGCTCTGATCCTTCCTTTTTTTTCTCTTTCTTTTCCTCATGTATTTTCTAAAGTGTTATTTTTATACTTTTATATTGGTGTATTTCTAAAGGAAATAAGCAAAATGGCTACATAGGTGATTTCCATTMCAACCAAAGTGTTAAAATAAATGTGACATATATATAAAAATATATGTGTGTATGTGTGTAAACACCAATCATTCAATGTCCTTTCATCCATTCCAAGGGATGTATTTACCCAAGAGCCTGGCTTATCCCACCTCAGAGATGCCTTGGAACAGCTCCCTCAGTTCTCCCTCAGCCCACAGCAGCTCTGTGCCCACACAACAAGGTGGGCAATTCCCACAGCCCTCCAGGGGCCCAAAACAAGCACAGTGCTTGAGGTGGGACCTCCCCAGTGCTGGAGCCATAAACCAGGGAAGAAAATGCAAAGCTCCAACTGTGACAGGGGCCAAGGTGCAGGTACAGAACCAGAGGGAYGTCCTGGGGTTTGTGTTGATGTGGAATTGAGAGGAACATGGAGCAGGGCCTTGTTCTTCTGCCTGATGCCAAACAACTCCCACCAAGGAATATTCTGGACACTGGGAGCACAGGGAACAGGAGGTTTGACCATGATCCTGCCCACAGCACTTTGCACAGTCATGGTTGTTAGGAAAATTAACCCACAAACACCAGAGGTTTATGTCCAAAAAGGAGACAGAGGAGTCCCTTTCTGGCTTTATTCCAATAAAGGGAGAGGCCATGGGGCATTCCTATGGGATCTCCCCAATTTTTGGAGGATGCAGCCTCCTTTTTATCCCAATTTCCCAGCCAGATTTCCTTTCTCTCTTTCCCCATTGGCTGAGGTACTTGAGAGGTTCAGACTTCCCAAAACACCTGATACCAAAGATTTCCCTCCAATGTATAACCCTCCCTTTTCATTTTTAATTCTTATGGAATTTAGGGGTTTTTTCTTCCCCATGGTTTCTTTCATCTTTCAATGTCTCATTTCATTTATCAGCAAACCTAAAGTTTATTTGTAAATGAAAATATCTTTTTCCATCCATCAATCAGTGGAATCCTTCCCATTGTTTATTTCCCAGTGCTGGTTTTATCTACCAGCAAACCCACAGCTGATTTGTAAAGACAAATCCACTGTTCCTCTCATGGTTAATAAAGTATTGGTGATATTTTTGCCCGACATCTGGGAGAAATTATGAGGAGGACTCCATTGATATCAGAAGGCTAATTAATTACTTTATTATACTATATTATTCTATACTATATTACATTACATCTAAACTGAATCTGCCAAGCACTSCACGGCACAGAATCTTGTGACCATCAGCTGACAGTCCCAACACACACCTGGATTCAATTYGTCAGTGAATCAAAACACTCACACCAGAATCCAATTATCAATTCCAATTCCCTTCAGGTAAACAATCTTCCACACGCATTCCACTTGTGAACAACACAGGAAGAGTAAATGAGATATGAATTGTTTTCTCTTTCTCTGAGGTTCAGAGAATGTGAAACCCAGATTCTAAAAACCCCAAAAATCTATTTTTTCACCCCGTGATAAATTCACTGTCATTCTACTTAAACTGTTGTGYCTTGCAGATCCTCATYTAAGGTTGGTAATTTGCTCCATGGGTCARAATCAAAACCACAGGTGTTTTGGGCTCTGTGCCAGGGTCTCTGAGCCCCCTGGCAGGGGTCCTGGCCATCCTGGACAGCCAMAGGGATGTSCTGYYTTCCAACAAGGTGCCATGTTCTGCTCTGCCCTTGCCAAGACCCAGAGCCTTTGTAATCTCTCTCGTTGTGACTCTTGATATCCCTCATTTCCAGACAAATTGGATGCTCCTCCCTCCTCCCCAYAGCATGGACACCCCTTAGTGAAGATTTGTGCCTCCAGATGCATCAGAGAATTCCTGGGAACATTCATCCTGTGCAGCTTTTGTGGGTCCKGTGCATTTATCACTCTCAGGGTAARSAGAGTCTGTAACCTGCTGCTCCAATGAYCTGCACTGCTGGTGAATTTCTGTTTGTGACAATTCCCCCTGGATGTGACCAGACCTGCCAAGTGGAGCTGGCTCCTATCAGGAACTCAGCCCTGCTGCTCCCAGCCCCTCTGATCCCTCAGGATGACCTTATTGCTCTCTACAGCTCCTGAAGGGAGGTTTAGGTTTTTTTGGGGAGGTTCTTCTAAGCTTCTTTGGAGAGCTCTTTGGGTAGTTCTTTTAGGATCCTTTCAGTCCATTCCTGAAGGGAGGCTGCAGACAGGTGGGGTTGGGCTCTTCCACCAGGCAGCACTGACAGAACCAGAGGACACAGTTTCAAGCTACATCAGGGAAGGTACAGGTTGAATATTAGGAAGAAAATTTTTCACCAAAAGAACAATAAAGTACTGGAATGCTCTCTGGATGTGTTTAAAAAAAGACTGGACATGGCCAAAAACTTGTGCTAAGCCTAGCGTGAGGTGTCAGGGCAAGGTTGGACTCAGTGATCTTAGAGGTCTCTTCCAACCTCACCATTCTGTGATTCTGTGATTCTGTGATTCTGTTTGTTTTCTGCCAAATTCCTAACTCACACAGCAGTTATCAGTGTAACAGGATCCATGTAAATCATTCTAAATCAATTCAATCTCATTTTCCAGCCTCCTCAGCAGTGGCTGTGGGAGACTCCTCGGAAAGGGCAGTGCCTGGGTGGGGATGTCCCTCAAATGAGGGTGCAGCCTCCTTCCCCTGTAGGTATTATTTTTCACCCAAAGAATAATTAAGTACTGGAATGCTCTTCCCAGGAGGTGTGTAGCATCACCATCTCTGGAAGTGGTTAAAAAAACCACTGGACATGGCACTTGGTGCTATAGTCTTAGGTGAGGTGTTTAGGGCACAGGTGGACTGATGATCTTAGAGGTCTCTTCCAACCTCATGATTCTGTGATTCTGTTTGTTTTCTGCCAAATTCCTAACTCACACAGCAATTATCAGTGTAACAGGATCTGTGTAAATCCATTCTAAATCCATTTCCACCTGATTTTCCAGCCCCCTCAGCAGTGGCTGTGGAGACTCTCTGGAAAGGGCAGTGCCTGGGTGGGGGCAGCCCCTCAAAATGAGGGGTGCAGCCTCCTTCCCCTGCAGGGTGAAGCTTGGGCAGGGGGTGTCTGAGTGGGGCTCTGCAGCCCCTTGATGACACACATGAGGTCACAATGGGACATTCTGCCTCCATGGAACCAGAACAGCCTGAGAATCAGAGGCCAGCCCGGCTGTGGTGCCTCACTGTCCCACCAGGCCTCCCATCCTAAGGCCATGGTGGGATGGAGAGGAAGAGAGAAAAAGGCCGGGCAGGAGGAACTGCAGCCATGACACAGCTTTTCTCTGGCTTCTTCCTTGCYCTGTCTCCGGATCTGGTGTACTTCCACAAGGATGGTAAAGCCTGGCATCCTCCTGGGGTGGGAATGTGCTGGTGGCATTGCCCAAGGAGTGGGTCCCTTTGGAGAWGGGGATCTGACATTGGGAAAGTGAAGGGAGGGTGATGAACTTCATAACTTCAGCCGGGCTCTTTCTRTTCTTCTGACAGAAATCATTAAAGTTTGGGATTGTGTGTCTGAGTGCTGTCGCCAGGACCTGCTGCTGAAGAAGGTGGGGCTGGTTTCCTCATGGTCCTCCCTCAGACCATGGGGGTTTCCTGCTCCTTCCCCATCCTCTGGGGCCCTCACCAGCCTTTGGGCCAGAGGTGTCCCAGGCAGACCCTGCATTTTAGTCACAGACCCATTGTGAGCACAGGCAAGAAGTCAAGCGGTGCTTGAATAGAAGAACACTGGATTTCCTGTTTGGATTCTTCRCCAGGAGGGCTGGGAAGGAGGGACACCCTTTTTTCCAGCCCTCCTGGGCCTTCCTGCACTCCTTGGYCCTTCCCAGGCTCTGGGAGTTTCTCCCACAGGTCTTGCTCCCTGGAGAGGAGGGAGTGAGGAACCATTTGGAATGAAAGGCTCTTCTCCAAAGCTTTCCTGGGGCCTCCATCTCAGCCCTTGGAGCTGCAGGGATGGAAAGGCCACAGATCACCCCTTTGCCCTCTGATTGCTTGCTTTTGCTTCCAGAGAGTTGGGCTGATGGGCCTGGGTTTCATCCACATTATGAAAAAACCCATCTGGCARGGAGAAGGGGAAGGTTTCATGGCAGACACTCCGGAGTTTGAGCTGAACAAGCCCCTTCCCCTGGTGGGGAAGGATCTCCTCCATGGGCAAAGCCCTGTGCCTGGTAAGATGTGATGGGATGGTGGGACCAGCCCTGTGGTCCCTTGGGACATGGATGGGTCCCTCTGGGGCTCTCTGGGTGCCCATGGTGTGCTGGAGAGCTCCTGGAGGTGTTTCTGAGAATCTCCTGGTCTCGGGTTTTGGTTGATAATTGCTGCCCCGAGATGTGCAGGGTGTCTCTGCTTCGGCCCGTGCAACTGAAGAACAAGTCTGGACTCTTCACTTTTCAGTGTTGAGGTTGTTTATTAATTCTTATCTACAAAATTTTCTTTCTGCCCAGCCGAGATCTGCTCAGCAGGGCAGCCACAGGCACTCTTTGCGTTGTCCTTTTATACTACAAACTACATATAACATATTTACACTAATTCCCAATACCTATCACCTGTGTTAGACAGTGCACTTCTACTCTAAACCAATCCCAAAGTGCCAACATCACTGCAGAAAATGGAGACCAAGAAGAAGAAGAAAGAAAGGCTGGATGTGCCCAAGTTCCTCCATTTTGTCCCCATAACCCCCATACTAAGACCCTCTGCTTGCCGGCAGGTCCAAAGGCCCAGCTTGGCAGAAGGGGCCCAAAGAGGAGTTTTTAGGGTTTAAAATGTAACACAGTATGGTAATGTAGTGATTCTTATAGGCTGTATGGAAATGCTATAGGATTTGTACCTTGTACTAGATTGGTTAGTGAGAATCAGAATATTCAACACAGAAGAAGATTTATTGTATTGTAATGGGAACTTTGCGCTCTTGCCTCTCTTAGCTCTTGCCCCTCGTACTCTCTTACCCCTTTTACTCTCTTATGCTTTTACTCTCTTACCCTCTCATCCTCTCCACCCCTTTCTCTCTCTTTGGGGCCTGCTCTGAGCTATGGCTGGCAGCTCCCAGCAGGGCCCTGCCCCCAGGCCCTTTGCAATAAACCCCAAGTTCCAGTCCTGGCTCCAGAGATCTCTCATCTCCATCCATCCCGACCCTCCTACCCCTGTCACTCTTACACCACAGAAGGGCCGAGGGAGTGACTCTGTGCTTTCTCCACAGGGCTCTCCAAGGCTGACGAGCTGCTCTGTGCTGAGGTGGCCCTGCGCCTGCACAAGCCCAAAGCCACCYTCGTGATGTGCATCAAGGCCACTCTGAACATCTGTGAGTGGGCCCTGTCCAGTGGGAAGAACTTTGACTTTGTGTTCAAGGACATCGGGGTCCTGCTCTGCCGCGGGAAACACGTGGCCATGAGGTTCTTTGAAGGCCTGGTCCAGGAGGTGGCTCAGTTACAGGGCCTGGCAGAAGGTTTGCTCCAGGTGAGTCTGGCAGGTGTTTCTTGGGCAGCTTTCCATGCTCCTGGTAGCTGAGCCTGCCATTCTGCTCCCAGGGAATTAGCCCTGGGTTTGGCTCCTCTGGAGATGCTGCTGGCGCGGCCTTGTTGTCCCAAAATGCTGAGGTGCTGGAGATGCTCATGGATCTGGACAGTTAAGGGGATTTCCATGCTCCTGGTAGCTGAGCCTGCCATTCTGCTCCCAGGGAATTAGCCCTGGGTTTGGTGGAGATGCTGCTGGCCTTGTCCCAGAATGCTGAGGTGGTGCAGATACTCATGGATTTGGGACAATGTAGGGGATTTCCATGGTCCTGGTAGCTGAGCCTGCCATCCAGCCCTGGGTTTGGCTCCTGTGGAGATGCTGCTGGTGTGSKCTTGTTGTCCCAAAATGCRGAGGTGGTYGAGATYCTCATGGATTTGGGACAATGTAGGGGCACAGGGTGGTGGAGAGAGAGCTGGGGCTGGGGCTGGGAGTGGAAGAAGAGGAGTTTTGTGCCTTGTGAACAGCAGGTAAATCCCCTGTGGATCCTGCCATGTCTCTGTCCCTGTTTCAGTCACCAAATCCGAAGCTGRTGTCCATAGCCCACCTGGAAAAGGACATTTCCCAGATCCCTCCTGGAGGTGTCTTTGTGCTGCCACAGTGAGTGCAATGGTTTCTGTACATGGGGAGGAATCCTTGGATGTATTCAATTTTGGAGGTGGAATTGAAATTGTGCAAGGTCCATGGCCATTCTGGCTTCTTTGGGGAGTGTCTTCAGGTGGATTCCCTGGSAAGAGGGCCTGCTTTACCTTCCCAATTCAGTGGGAAAGACCCTGGAGGCACAGCTGGGGACCATGGAGCTCCACCAGCTCCTTCCTTGTGCTTTGAGAAACACTGAGAGCCAGCAGGCCCCAGGTGCTGGGATGTTCTCAGTCACTGAGGGTTTGTTTTCTCTGGAAAGCCTCTCTGACAAGAGGGATCCCAGACCTGGCTGAGAGAAGCCCTGTGGAGAGAGATTCTCCTGCCCATGCTCCAGTGTTGTGTTTCCTTTGGAAAACTGGTAACCTGGGAACAGCTTCTTSCCAGAGGCTGCCATGGACTCTGCTGCCTTATTCCAGCTGGTGTCACCTCTRCTTTGCAGCTTTGTGCAGGCAGATGGGCAGTCCCAGCCACATCCTCTAAGTGCTTTCCTACAAGACAATGTCACAACGAGCAAAACCAGGACCAAGCACCAAACAACASCAGGTACATCCCCTCCTAGGAACTGATGTGCTCCATGCCCAAGGGAATCCTCCCTCCTGCCAGAAAATTGTCCCAGCAGGTCCCTCTTCCTCTGGATGGGGACCCAAGGAAGCAGTGGGACAGCACCATGGAGCTGGGACCGGAGGGCTGGGAGATCCCTCATGCCCAAAGCACTCTGGAGATGCTGTTGAGAGGAGCTCCCTCTTTTTCTTCRTCAGGGAACCTTCCCAACCACCTCCTTCTTCGTCCTCAACTTCCTCCAAGTCGGATATATGATGTGAAAGGGACAGGAAGAGAAAAGAAGGCTGATGGAGGAGTGCAGAGAGGGAGGTGAGACCTGGGAGAGCTGGCTTTGGGMAATTCCATGCTCCTGTTGCTGATTCCCAACTTTTGGGCCTCAGGCTGGGCCCTCCCAGGGGGCTCCCCTGTCAGGGGAGACCCTCCTGGAGCAGTTCTGTGTCAGGAAAGAGAGACACACTGGATTCCTTCAGTCTTCAGTTCTTGTTATCTTATCTAGAGTTTTGTTATCTTATCTAGAGTTTTGCATGCTGTCCACTCCAGGCTCAGCACACTGGAAAAGCACCACAAAAATGGCCAACAATCTCTTGTTCCAAGGGCTTTTAAGACTAAACTATCCAATTAAGAGCTCACACCTGGATTATTTTCCCTTTTAACCCAATAACTGATCCCACAGAGCTGCAATGCAGACTTTTCTGCCCAATTACAAAATGCCACCCAAACCCATGAAGAAGGAGGAAGAAGAAGCATGAAGAAGAAACCCAGGACAACACCCTGTGCCCTCCATCTTGCTGCCATCCACAACATACTAAAAACCCCAAAACCTCAATTTCTCACCAAGTGATACACCTACACTGCTCTCTGTAATGTAATTCACACCCTAGTGGATTCTGGTCTATTCTGGAGTTTAGGAAACTTTCTCCATGYATGAYGGTCAYAGTCAGTGCTGCCCTGMGGYTCAGGGCACCCCAGAGCAGACACAGAAATATTCCTGTGCTCTGGATTTCCACACTCCTGGACAGGTGTGAGGAGCTSTCACCTTTGGCRATGCTGCTTGTACTTGTGCAGAGCYSATCTGGGCACATGCCCAAGACCTTGGCCCTTCCCATGGCATGGGAAGTGGGCAGCAGTGTTTTGGAGAGGTTTTGGAGACAAAACACTTGTGTGGTGTCTTTGCAGTTTGCTGTCTCCAATTGAGAACTCTCTGAAGAAGGGCAGAGCCACCAGGGAGATGGAAGAGCCCAGAGCTCCCCRCATGCAGGGAAAAGGTGTCCAGGTATGTGAGGTGGATGGAGGATCATGTCCTGCCTCKCTGCAGGGAGGCTGTTGAGAGGATCCCTTTGGATCTGTCCATTCTGGGATGTCTTTTGGGTCCTCCATTCAGTCCTGGGAACAACTTCATCCTTCAGGGAGTCTTTTTCTGAACAGATTTCCAGATTTCTTCAGGAAGAGGGGTCACTGCCAAGAACTCTGGGGGAGAGAGGAGGATCCAAACTGTCCCTTGGGCTGCAGGATGGGACTCTTATTGTTGCCAAAATGTCTGAGCTGCCTTCCCTTTGCTCCACGTAAGCAGCTTGCAGTCTGGCAGGGCAGAGGTGTCTGAATAAGGCTGCTGCATTCTCTTCTGGAGCATTTGAAAGGCTGAGGAAGGAGAGAGTGGCTGCTGTGGCAGGAGTGGCTGCTGCTCTGTCCCCAGAAGGGAACAAGGAGGAGAAGGCACCGTCCCCTCGCAGGAGAACACCKCAGCCAAGGTGGGAGTGTGGCAGGGGGCACTGGGCAGCTGGGAGGTGTCACTCCTGTGCTGAGGTCAGGGCAGGAACAGSRGYGAGGCAGGATSYTAGAAAAGGCAAAGAAGGCTTTATTCAAAAGAACCACYCGGTTTTTATAGAGTGGTYSGATAGATTCTYTTCTATTGGCTAACTAACAYAAACATCTTTCTCACSCACTGTCCTTGAGAGGAACAGAAAAATAAAGTGTGGGAATCTACAAAATRAGAGGGTTTTGGGAAAGCTGCAAAAGGCAGGCCTCAGAGACAGCAGAACTGTGATTAGAGATAAGCAGCAGCCATGAGATGGGTCAGTGGAAAATTTATTTAAAAAGGAGAAAAGCAAGGACAAATAGAACAATGGTCTGTGTATTAACATTTGTCTAGAATAACTCCCTAAGCTACAGAAAAGTTTATCTAGCGAGATATTAGGAAGGTTGAAGGTTAATAATAGAGCTCTGTGCATTGTGCTTTAAGGCTTACAAGCAGGTATTGTATTCAAAATAAGCAAGCATAGTTTTAACCAAAGGTACGTGTGCTTATAGTGATTGGATAGAACTCCTGTCAATATGCTTTTGCTTTGTGTGATTGGTCAAAAATCTTATAAAGTGAGTTGTAACATTGAGTTCTTGGTCTGCTGCCTGGGATGTGAGCTGGTGGCTTCTTCCCATTGTCATTGTCATAACCATGTAGTGAGACTGATGCTGGAAAATAAAACAGCTCAAGGCATGTTCCACAGCAGCCCCGTCCCGTCCGTGATTTGTACATAGCCCCCAGCCAGTGATATAAAGCAGAAAAACAGCACCTGCAGATTGTTTATAGTCAACAAGTTATCACATCTTTCCAGCTCCCTAAAACTTCTCCCAAGCTGCTGTGAGAAATGCTTGTTGTTTCTCTCTCTCTGTCCCATGGCATCCACAGGGAGGGACCCCTTTAGGATGAAGGAAGTGGAGCCCTGGGCTCTGGGCTGGCCATGGTCCTGGCCATGCCCTGGGGCAGCCCTGAGCCTGGTGTCCATGCTGGAGGGGTGGTGGGGCCCAAGGGACACAGGAGCAGCAGGAGCTCGGGCAGGCAGGACTCCAGCCAGGGACTGAGAGGGGAATCTGTCCCTGCCTTGCAGGACCCCYCGAGCCAAGCAGGTCCTGCTCAACCTGCAGCCCTACAGAGTGTCCAGGGAGCAGTGCATGAAGGCCCTGCAGATGAACCAGCTYCGGAAATGGTCCCACGACGAACCCCTGGGTGAGCAGGGGGTGCACCCCCCTCCAGGCAATGAGGGCATCTTCCTGTGCACCACATCCCTGCCCTGCCTGCTGCAGCCCCTGGGCAGCACTGTCTGTGCCACCAGGTGGCTGTGGGGTCCTGGAGCTGTCCCAGCCCCAGGTGACAGCCTGAGGCACCTGGGGACACAGGGGGCTGGTGGGGCTGCGTCTGCAGGGCAGGGGTGTTTGGGAGGCTACAGAGCCTCCAGGAGCAGACCTGGTGAGCAGAAGGTCTCTGTTGTCCTCCTCCCTGTACCTCCTGAATCCTGAACAGGTTCTGGATCTAACCTGAGCTTGGTGAAGAAGCTGAGTGTCCCTGAAGAGACAGCAGCAGACCTGTGACATGGGGACAGCCACATGGAAAAAGGAAAAAGGAATAAAGACCTAGAAAGACCACTCTTGTCTTTCTTCTACCCCAAGTCTTGCTACCAAGCCCTTCATTCCCAGCCTGAATTGAGAATGGGGGTTTTCCCAACTTGTTGGGGAAGATGAAACAGGAAACCCTTATAAATATGATTGCTTGGCAAAAGATTTTGAGAATATGGAAACTGTAAGTGAGATTGAAATGAAAGCAAGCTTTGAGATCCCACAGTTACTGAACAACTGGAAAACAATGGRATGGCCAGCTGAATTGGATTGAACAACACCCTCTGCTTGCAGGCAGCTCCAAGGGTCCAGCTTGGCAGAAGGGGCCCAAAGAGGAGTTTTTAGGGTTCAAAATGTAACACAGTATGGTAATGTAGTGATTCTTATAGGCTGTATGTAAATGCTGTAGGATTTGTATCTTGTACTAGATTGGTTAGTGAGAATCAGAATATTCAACACAGAAGAAGATTTATGGTATTGTAACAGGAACTTTGCTCTTTTTACTCTTCCTCGCTCTCTCATCCTCTTTACCACACTCTTGCCTTCTCTCTCTTTACCTCTCTCTTTACTTCTCTGGGGCCTGCTCCAGCTGTGCCTGGCAGCTCCCAGCAGGGCCCTGCACCCAGGCCCTTTGCAATAAACCCCAAGTTCCAAGCCCTAGCTGCAGAGATCTCTGGTCTCCATCCATCCCCACCGTCCTACCCCCATCACTCCCACACCAACTCAGGTAGGACCTCATGAGCTTCCCAAGGACCCACTTCTCCAGCGTGGCCAGGTCCTCCAGGATGGCCCCATCCTCTGGATGTGTCACCTCCTCAGTTTCCTGTCACCTGCCAGCAGGCTCAAGGTGTGCTCCACCTCCCTGTGTCCCTCTGAGGTATCAAGGAGCACTGTCCAAGCAGTGTGTGTACCCTGYGGTACACCACACCTCCCTGGACACAGAACCATTGATTGCAGCTCTGTCTGCCTCTGTTGGCTCAGTGCTCTRGTGACACCTCTCCAAAATTGCCTCTTTGGCTTCTCTCCAAGGCTGGATTTGATAATCTTGTTTYTTTTCAATCCTAACAATTCTCTGGTTCCCTCAATGCCTCCTTAGTCTGTTGTTTAGTTTCCACCAGGCTGTACTCAGGACAACAGGTTGAGGATKAACCAGGTTTTGGAGAAGAAAATGGGTGTAAAAATCCCCAAGCATGTAGGAAATTAAATGTTCTCAGAGYAGATTTTTGCTCTGCCCTTTGCTATTCCACCCTTGACCCATATTAAAGTAATTAAGGGCAGAGGCCTGAGCTGCTGTGGGCTTGCAAATGTTGCTGGCTGCTGGCCAGGGCAGCAGAAAGCAGAGAAATCATTACAGGAAAGGAAACAGGCTTGTTTTGTTGMAATAAAGATCATTGTTTTGTTGGAATAAAGATCATTCCATGGGTTCAAATTTTGTGTATGTAGGCTGGTGGAGAGGAGAGAGGCAAAGTCTTTCAGCTGACACTCTGCATTGTCAGCTCAGCTTCAACTCTACAGGGATTTTTGGGTTACACTGAATCAGAAAAGTCCCACTCCCTCCCTCCAAGCCCCCTGACTGGGGGCCTGGCTGCTTTGGATTCTGGAATTTTACACAAAGCAGAAAGATGATTTTCACTGTAACTTGAACAATAATTTGGGTTACAGCAAGAYCTGGAGCCTTTGGGGCATAAAACACTGCTGAGGTTTGAGGAAGGTGCTCAGTGGGTGACTGTTGCCCTCTCCTGTTCTGCTGGGATCAGGAACACTGTTCTCCTGCTGTCTGTGTTAATCCAAACCCACACAATTCCAGAAATCATTTACAGGCTTGAGGGCCTGAGCCTGATGTCAGAACTGAGCTGAGGCATGTTGGTCCTTCTCCATCCCTGTGACATCTGTGTGTATTTCCACATGGAAGTCACAGAGAAATGGATTTCATTCCTGGCAGCCTTTGCCCTTAATGACATCCCTGCACCTTTTAACACATGGGTTTTAATTAGGGGCTGCAAAGAGCACAGAGGACATTTCATAGCTGGGCATGTGCAGGTACAGCCTGGGGTTCTCTGCCCTGGTCCTCAGCTCTCTCCAAAGCCCTGACAGGAGTGGGATCACAAAGGACAGGACCAGGAGAAATTGGGAAATGGCCTTAGTGTGTTTGGGTTCCCCCCAGACAAAGGAAGGATTGATGAATCTGACTTCGTGAATGTTTTTAGAAGGCTAATTTATTATTTTATGATACTATATTATATAAAAGAATACTAAACTATACTAAAGAATACAGAAAGGATACTTACAGAAGGCTAAAATAATAATAATAATGAAAACTTGTGACTCTTTTCAGAGTCTTGACACAGCTTGGCTCTAATTGGCCATTGAYTCAAAACAACTCACAGCAGAAACCAAAGAAACAATCACCTGTGGGTAAACAATCTCCAAACATATTCTAAAGCAGCAAAACACAGGAGAACCAAATGAGATAATTATTGTTTTCCCTTTTCTCTGAAGCTTCTCAGCTTCTCAGGAGAAAAATCCTAAGCAAAGGGATTTTTCCAGAAAATGTGAATGCCACATGGCCTCAAGTTGTGCRAGGGGAGCTTTAGGTTGGATGTTGGGAAAATCTCTCTGTGGAAAGGGTGGGCAGGCACTGAAAGGGGCTGTCCAGGCCAGTGGCGAAGTCACCATGSCTGGAAATGTTCAAAAAAGGTGTGGATGTGGCATTTGGGGACAAGGTTTATGGTGAACAACCTACCACCAGATGCTGGGTTGATGGTTGGATCTTAGAGGGCTTCACAGAATCAGAGAYTTGTTTAGGTTGGAAAATCCCTTTAAGATTATTAAATCCAACTGTTCCTCCAGCACAGAGAGATCCACCTTGTCCCTTGGTGTCACATCCACATCAACAATCTTAGAGGCCTTCTCTGACTTTAACAATTCCATGATTATGTGATTACACTCCTGATTCCTGGGACTCCCAAAATAACCAACTGACTGGAACAGTTTTTTTCTATCTTCTTCCAAACTTCTTTTTTTTTACTCCCAGTTCTGCAGAAAGTGGCCAGYATTCTGGGCACTCTCAGGTGTTGCCTGAGCTCAGTCCCCACCATTTATTTATTTATTGCAGTWGGGAATGTTTTGCCTGCCTGTGTCACGGCCAGTGCATCAAAGTGGGAGCGACTCATAAACGCCAGGATGTGCCAGGGTGTGATGCCCAGCTGCACCTCTGATAACTGAGATAACTCAGAGTCCCCTCAGGGTTTATGGTATGGCAATAGAAAGTCTGGATTAATGGATTACCAGCATCAAGCTGGAGGGAGTCTTTATAAAGCTCTGACTGCTGGGCACTCTGAGAGCTCAGGGGAAGAGGGGAAGTCTGAGAGACACAAAAAAGGCCACAGAAAGGCCAAAGGCAGAGAAAATAAAATCTGTTCAGTTGAGGAGAGGCTTGGCTTTGCAGGCACCATGAAAAGCTTTCTTTCCTGGGCAGTCCTGGCAGTCCTTGTCCTGGTGCACATCTCCCAGGCAGTCTATGTTCAGGTGAGTTTTTTCTCTTTCATTTGTCATTATTACAAATTCAACAAAGTATGGATATTTTTTAAACTTCTGGTTGCAACAGGGATCTTGAGCTGAATTAATAGACCTGAATTTTTGCTTTGCTCTGCCTTGATTTKCACCTGTATCTCCCCATGCTCTGTGTTCTCCTTCTGTAAAACACTTCAGGTATCACTAAATGCTGCTGCTGTTTGTTTACCTTCTCCAGCCACATCTCTGCTCTGAAATCCCTTAGGGACTGAGGTGTTTCATGCCCAGAATTTTCTCCTAGACCTCAAGCCCCATGCAGTGAAGATGCTGACTTTAGAGAGTGATGCAAACAAGGTGTGAACAAAGGAGAAATTATCTTGTGTTACCTGGTTCTAGGCAGGAGGTTCTTTGTGGAAATGATCTGTGAGTTTGTGGGATGGAGCCTGTAATAAAAGGGCAAAGAAGAGCTTGGCTGGATCCAATTAAATATTAATGGGCAGAGAAGTGATTAAAGGAGCCTTTGTGAAATTTTCCAAGTACACAGCACCCATGGCTGATACTCCATGTCCTGGTRTGAAAAGGAAGTGAGTTTTTTGGGAGTTTTTGGAGTGGCAAACCATGACACCCCATATWATGTGCAAGGGGTTAGGAAGGTGCCTCGGGGCCCTGGTTTGTTGTTGGGAAAGCTTTGGATCTCTCTGCACTCCTCCTGAGAGGAGATTGCAGTCTGACTGCAYTGTAAACACCTTCCTCTGGGGACCAGGAAAACTAATAAAAACTAACACTTGTTAAACAATTATTGACTCTCTTTATGTGTGAACAGCAGGTGTCCAGCAATAAGGTATCTTTGTGTCCTGGACTATCCTTTTTTTTTTTGTCCTTTGGATGATAGAGATAGKCAGAGGTAGCAGGTTTAAGCTATTCCTGTCTCTCAAACCATTCTTCAACATTTACAGTTTCCAGAGGAGCAAACAGCTTCCTATCCAGTGAAAAACATTCCCCTTTTCCATTTGTAGCCATAAAAAAATATTAATAAATGAGAATGGTTGCTTCCAGGTTATGTAAAAGAGTAGGGAGTGCATCTCTGGAGTTTGAGCTGGAATTCTCCTCTCATTAATCATTAAATCTGTGTTTTACCCACTGTACTTGCAGTGAACTCTGAGTCCTGCACTCCTTTCACCTGAAGTCTTTGAGGTCTGGCTGATTCTTTGATTATTCACCACACAAAGTTGGCTTGCACTCTTCTTCCCTGAAATTGGTCCTGAGARTTCCCTTCCTTGTCCCATAGTATATCAAATTTAGCTCTCTCTAATACATCTTTCTTACTTGAGGTGGTTTTGTCTCTGTTTTGCTGTTCCTTTGTTCTTTTTTGTCCCCAGGACCTGCAGGTGTCAGGGTTTCTTCCCAGTTCCTGATTTCTCTGAAATTGTGCCTGTGGAAATCCACCCTTTTTTAATTCTATGGGTTTTGCTTCTCAGCTGTGTGACCACAGCTAAATCTAGAGCTGCCTTTATAGGAAAAGTGAATTTTTCATGGGCAGCTAGGGCTGATCACAGAATCAGGGAGTTGTTTAGGCTGGAAAATCCCTTAAAGATTATTAAATCCAACTGTTCCTCCAGCACAGAGAGACCCACCTTGTCCCCTGTCACATCCACGTGGTTTTTGGAGCACTTCCAGGGATGGTGACTCCACCACTCCCAGGGGCTGCTGATGCCAGTGCCTGATTAACTTTTATAGACCATTAAGATCAGAGAAGATCTCTAAGATCCTTGAGGTCAACTGATAAATTAACCTGAGTAAGATCATAAACCGATTGCAAGAGAAGAGATTTTGACGTAGTAAATACGTATCCAAAGTTTATCTGATTGGGTTTTTTAAACCTTGAACACCAAAATAATGTGATGCTGTAAAAAACCCTCCAAAACCCCAGCCAGAATCACATCCCCTCCCCACTTARCTCACACCATTCCCCACTGGACTCATGGGGATGTGAAACAAATGCCAATATTGGTCTTGTGCTGTGTCAGAGGCACTGCATTTTATTTCTTTGCATGAGGAGCTGTTACCTGYCTCCAGAATCCCAGGATGGTTTGGGTTGGAAGGGACATTAAAATTCATCTCATTCCAAGCCCTGCCATGGGGTTGGAACCTCCCACATCACCTTYCTGACTACATGTTGGCCATGAAACCATGTTAAAACAGCAGATATAAATCAGTTTGAAAATGCTTGTTTGTTTTCTAGGCCAAACTCTGATTATCTGCASATGGGTATAGACTTTGTGCAGTTGGTTAAACAGCTGCAACACCTCTGCAAGTTAAATTTATGACCTCAAAAAGGGGAAATCTCTTGAAACTGAGGAATGACCCTTAACTGATGAACAGGGAGAAGCAAATAAAACGTAGAGTAATATTCCTCAGAGTCCTGTCCCAGCTTCCTTAAGTTTCTGGTGTGAACTTTGAGTCAGAAGTGTTATATTTATGCTTCCAAAAACTTGTTTTTTCACAGATTGTGTGAGCAAGTTTTAAATGGGCACAGGGGGGATTGCAGGGCCAGGAGCTGGAGTCAGTGATGCCTGTGGGTCCCTTCCAACACAAGAGGTTCTGTGAGTCTAAATTAATGGAAACTTTCCACCATGTCTTGGGGTGAAGGGTTTAAGCCCCCAGCAATGTGTGGTGTGAAAGAAGAGCTGCTTTTGTGTGGTCACACCCTGGCAGGTCACAGCCAACACTTGACATTTCCACTGCTGTGTTGGGAAAAACAGTGAACCAAATAAATCCCCATTTATCCCCATTCCAGCCATGATTTTGTAGATCTCTCCCTCATATCCCTGGAAGTGCTGGATGGAGCTGGCAGCAGCCTGGGACAGTGGAAGTGTCCCTGCCCATGGCAGGGGGGGAATGAGAGGAGCTTTAAGGTCCCTTCCAACCCAACCCATTCCAGGGTTCTGTGATATTTCRCAGTTCTCTCTTTTGAGGCTGAAGATTCCCAGCCTGGATCTTCCTGTCCCAGATTGTATGGGTCTGTCTCACAGGGATGAGCCAGGACTGAATTATCCCTGTGTCCACTGCCTTCTCTCAGGTTTTATCTGGGCTTTCTTTCAACACCATCTTTTCCCTCTGCTGRATTTTTTGGTAGAAATGGTTGAAATGGAATGGATTTGCAAAAGGCCTGGCTTCCTGACACMTCTTTTTTTCTGGTTCTTCACAGGATGGAGACTTGAAATTCCCCCTGGAGTCTGTGAAGAAGCTGAAGGAGCTCATGGAGGGCAACAGYCACATCAACCCTCGCATGATGGTGCCCATGGGCAGCTACTCCCCATGCCAGGAGAAACGCCTCCCTGAGGAGTTCAGGCCTGTGTGCAAGAGGGAAGATGCACCCATGATTTTCAGGAGGCTGAGTATGTTGTCCTGTTCCGTAGTTTTCATTTTTACCACGATTTTTAACCTTAAACATTCCAACAGCAGAGGCAAAGCCAATGAATTGCTTCTGTGTCACTTCTAGGGCAGCTGGGGGGGTTTGTGCTGCCTTTGTGCTGCCRTTGCTCCTGCAAAGGTTGGGCTCCATGAACCACCCGAGGAAAATTCCTGCAGTGCTGAGCTGAGCTGTTCCCTGGGCACATCCCACTGCTGTGACCAGGGAAAAGTTCATCTAAAGCACAATGATGGAACACTGAATAGTTTGGTGGGGGGCACTTTAAATCATTCCCATTCCACCCCTGCCATGGCAGGGACATCTCCCACTGTGCCAGGCTGCTCCCAGCCTGCCCAGCCTGGCCTTGGGCACTGCAGGGATCCAGGGGCAGCCCCAGCTGCTCTGGGCACCCTTGTGCCAGGGCCTGCCCACCTCAAGGGAGGATTTTCCTCCCAATATCTCATCTAAATCTACCCTTCTCTAGCTTATTCCTCCTTGTCCAAAGTCCCTCTGCCGTGGGCTGCTGCTGCTGCAGTGTTTGCTTTTCTAAGTTATTCRATTGRATTTATCTYCTGTCCAGTACAAGGGACACTTTAGGATAAAATGCTGCCATAGCCAGTTGTCCTCTTGTTTCCACATGTTCCCATGGCTTCCCYAGGAATTCAGGTTTGATTTCATCCCRTCAGTCAGATTTTAGCACYAGCTAATTTTCCTCAGAGCAGTTCTACCTACAAGGATCTTRCAAGTGATAAAGCAGGAATGCYAAGGAGTCTCCAAGTGCTTTGGCAGGTGGCTCTGCTCTTTTTATATAAGTAGTATCTGATCATGAATATCTGCCTGTGATTTGGCCTCCCCTACACACAGCACCACTGGGTTATTCCCTTTCCCAGTCCCTCCTTCCCAGTGGGTTGGATCCCTTTCCTTTCCCCCTGTCTGCAGGTGACACCTCTGAGTTTGTAGCAGAACTGCAACAAATAACTCGAGCTTTTTAAAGTTATTCTATTGCAGTTATCTACTGTCCAGTACAAGGGACACTTTAGGATAAAATGCTGCCATAGCCAGTTGTCCTCTTGCTTCCCATGGCTTCCCAATGAATTCAGGTTTGATTTCATCCCTTCAGTCAGATTTTAGCACCAGCTGATTTTCCTCAGAGCAGTTCTACCTACAAGGATCTTTCAAGTGATAAAGCAGGAATGCAAAGGAGTCTCCAGGTGCTTTGGCAGGTGGCTCTGCCCTCCTGGCATCCAACTGAATCCCCTTTCTCCTGGACAGGCCTGGCTGCTGAGGACGACCTGTGTGAGATCTGTGCCAATGCTGCCTGTGCTGGCTGCTTCTGAGAAGGTGGAAAAACCCACAAAAGACATGTCCAGCTGGGAAGTTTGTGCATTTCTGTGAAGATCATGTACTTTCACCAATCAATATTCCTGGGCCTCATCTCCCACTGCAGCCKAACTGCAGCTGCCAGCTCGTGGGGACATCCCTGCAGTCCTGCAGCACCTGGATCAGAGCAGATCTGCCAGCAAGGAGGCTGGGGCTCCTCTGAGAGCTTCCAGTGCTGCAGGAGTTGGGTGACACTGGAATGGAAATGCCCTGGGTTTCATTTCCCACTGTTTTGCCTGAATTTGAACAAACTGTGAAACTCAGCATCCCCTGCAGCATTTTAATGGCTAACTTTCAATGTCCAATAAGTAGTATCTAATCATGAATATCTGCCTGTGATTTGGCCTCCCCTACACACAACACCACTGGGTTATTCCCTTTCCCAGTCCCTCCTTCCCAGTGGGTTGGATCCCTTTCCCTCCCACCTGTCTGCAGGTGACACCTCTGAGTTTGTAGCAGAACTGCKACAAATAACTCAAGCTGAATTCCTGGTGTCCAGGAACATGCTGGCAGCCAGAAATCAGCCTGTTCCTTGTACTGATTGTTGTTGATTTGGGGAATGGGTGTAGAGGAGCACAGGAACACTTCTTCACTGGCTGGATATCAAAGTTCTTTAAACTCTCTTTGAGAGAAAGGAATTCTGAAGTGCAGTGCTGTAATCACAGTGAAATGAAAGCATTGCCTCTTTTATTTATTGGTGGCAAGATTGTAAAGAAATTATCTGTCCATGTTTATATGGTGTACAGGCAATAAAAAACTAATAATAATTTGGATTTTTTTGTTTATTTGTTTGTTTTGTTTTGTTTGTCATTGCTGGGTTTGAGGTGGATTTTGTTTTAGGATACTCTTCTTGCCTCCTTGCTTTTCCCCCATATAAGGCATTCAGTTGTGCCTTCCCCAGAATAAAATATATCTTTTAACAATGTCCTGAACTTCAAACTGTCACTGTCATATTTTCTGAAAAAATCCCTTCACACGAATGCTCTTCTCCTGGGAAGATGAGAAGCCTCGAGAAAAATGAAAACAATAATTATCTGATGCTGCTTCTCCTGTGTTTTTGTTGCTTTGCAATGTGAATTGGAGATTGTTTATCCAACTGATCATTGTTTGATTGGTTTCATGTGAATTGTTTTGACTTAATGACCAATCACAGCCAGCTGTGTTGGGACTCTGGAAGCAATCACGAGTTTTTAATTAGTATCTTGTTAAGCCTTCTGTAAAGCCTTTCTCTATTTTTTAGTATATTTTAGTATAGCAGATAGAATAGAATAGAATAGAATAGAATAGAATATAATAAATAGAATAGAATAGAATATGAATAATATAATATAATATAATAATATAATATAATAGAATAGAATAGAATATAAATAAATAAATATAGCCTTCTAAGAACATGGAGTCAGATTCTCAATTCCTCCTTTGTCCTGGGGACCCTGAAAATACCACATAGAACCAATTTGTAGTCACAGGATCACCAGAACTATTTGGGTTGCAGAAGCCCTCCAGGATCATTGAGTCCACCTGTGCCTGATCCCTCTCTTGTCCCCAGCCCAGAGCACTGAGTGTCACGCCCCAGCCCTTCCTTGGACACCTCCAGGATTGGGTGATCCACCACTGCCCTGGGCAGCTCCTTCCTACTCCTGACCCCCCTTTCCATAGAAGAAATTTCTCTTGATGTCCAACTGCGAAATCCAGGGCAACTGTGAATATTTCTGTGTCTGCTCTGGGTGCCCTGACCCCCAGGGCAGCACTGACTCTGACCCTCATTCATGGAGAAAGTTTCCCAGACTTCAAGATAGACTGGAATCCACAGAAGTGGGAAATAGATTACAGAGAGCAGTGCAGGTGTATCACTGGGTGAGAAATTGAGGGTTTGTGGGTTTTTTGTGTGTTGTGGGATGGCAGCAAGATGTGAGGCACAGGGTGCTGTCCTGGTTTTCTTCTTCATGCTTCTTCTTCCTCCTTCTCCATGGCGTTGGTGGCATTTTGTGTAATTGGGCAGAAAAGTCTGCATTGCAGCTCTGTGGGATCAGTTGGTAAAGGGAAAATAATCTAGGTGTCAGCTCTTAATTGGATAGTTTAGTTAAAAGCCCTTGTACCAAGAATTGTTGCCATTTTGTGCCTTCTAATGAAAAGCTGCTGAGCTCACAGCAGTGAGACTGTTTTACTGATAAGAAATAATAAAACACCTGAGTGTGAACATGAACTACTGTCTCAGTGCCTTCAATCCAGACCCATAGAAACCCACAACTGGGACCCCCACACCCAACCTCACCTTCCCTTCCCTCTCCTCTGTCCCTGTTCCCTGAAGCAGAGGCCTCTCCCCCCAGCTGTCCCCTCCTGTCAGGAGCTGTGCAGAGCCAAAAGGTCCCCCTGTCCCCTTTTCTCCAAGGCTGACCTCCCCAGCGTCTGTTCATGGTAATTCCATATCAGAGATTTTACATTTTCCCCTCCTATTTGTAACTGCGTAACTATTTTCTCCATTTTTTGTATATGGAGCCCTCAAATCAGCAAGTTCCACCAYGACTCTCAGTGCACCAAATCTGTATCCTCAGCCCTGGAATTTGGAGCCTAAATCCAGAACTGATTATAGAAAATTATCATGGGGTGCATAAATTCTTACTTTATTTGACAGGAAAACTGTGAGGGTGTAGAASYGGATTCCTTARATCCACTATTTTGACAACSTCAGGACAAAATTTTGCATCCAGAGCAAATTCCTAAGTTAGAATCCCTCACTAAGGCTCTTCCTGCTGCCTTGAAGTCAGGAAATGGGATTTCCTGACCCAAACACTGCAGGGGCTTCTTTTAAACCTGAAATTATTTCTCCACATAGAGAACGAACTTCCTATTTTCCTTTAAAACTGATGTGACAAATCCTCAGGTCCCAGCACAGCTGCTCGGACCAGCTCCTGCAGGGAAGGGGGTTCTGGATTTTGCAAGGGAAGCTTGTTGGAAACAGGGTAAGAACCAAGATCCTGCTGAAACAGGGCTCAGGTGGGGCAGGAGGGCTGCACTGGAGACCTTCCCACAAATCTTCTGCCCCAGGGACACCCCAGCCTTGTTTAGCCCGGTGTGTACAGCAGGAAAAAGGGGCATAAATGAGGGCACAAAACCTTCATTTTGTCCCTGCTGGCTGAGATTTGTGATTTCCAAGGGWTGGTTTGACAGCAGGAGGTTGTGTCCCTGGGGAAGAAGGGGGTGGGGGCCACACATGAAAATAAACAAACAGAATGGCCTGGGTTTGATAAAATATATAATAATAATATGATATAATAATAATAATATGATATTAAAATATATATAATGATATATATAATATATATAATATATATAATATATATTATATATATAATGATATATATGTAATATATATCATTATATATATATAAAATATATATAATGATATATATTATATATATAATATGATATTAAAATATAATTAAATTCAATAAATTTAAATTTAATTATTTTTAATATAAAAAATAATAAAAATAATTTAGAAAGGATGGCAAATAAAGGAAGCCACAAGCCAGGAGCAGAGATCTAATTTTGCTCTCCAGAACCCAAACACTGAGGGCTGTGTTTGCAGCTCTCTCTGGGAGCTGGAGCTGTGGCCCAGAGCACAGCAGGGGTTTCACCAGGCTGGTTTCCAGCTCAGCCACTGCACAGCCTGTGGGAATCACAGAATCAGGGAATTGTTAAGGCTGGAAAAGCCCTCTGGGATCATGGAGTGCAACCATTCACCCAGCACTGCCAGGGCCACCAGCATCCACCCCTGCAGGTTTCATCCTGTGCAGGAGCAGGAGAAACTGCTCATGTTAATCGTGGATACAGAACTGCATGTCCAGCAGGAGATGTCCCTGCCCGGGGCTGGAACTGAATGATCTTTGGGGTCCCTTCCAACCCAAACCATTCTGTGTAGGGGGGCACAGTYGAATGTAATCTTACCCCTCCATGAGCTGCAGCTGGGATSYATTACTAGAGATTAAGAACACCTGTAACTAATAAGAACAAGTGCCACAAAAGGGTGTAGCAAGAGGAGGAGTCAGATGGCTGCTGCAAGGATCAAGAAGAGTCACTGCTCAGAGGGGCTGCCCACAAGGAACATTAGAAGGTATGGAACTCAGAAGCTATGGGATCCTTGCAGCATAATGATAATAGAACTCTTGCCATGTACTGTTCTAATATATTAAGGCAGCAATTCTGTGATTCTTCAACACCTCAGTTCCTGAAAAATGAGCTACAAGGAATTGTCTCACTGACGATTCAATTGGGTAATTTTTATTATGGGAAAAGGTCGTGTTGATTTCCTTATTTTTCACCAAACCATTAGGACTGTGTTACCTCACACACCCTCCTTATTTCTAAATCCATTATTTTCCCCATTCCACTTATTAAAAAGTTCATTCCTTTTCTCCACTTGTGCTCTGTAAGTGACTCCTGAATCCCAAGGAGCCCAGACCAGCTTGGACAGYGCTTGGAGCAGCCTGTTGGAGTGGAAATGTCCCTGCCCAGGCAGGGATGGGCTTCAAGATCCCTCCCAGCCCAGACCAGCCTGGGCTTCTCTGSTATGACTGATTCTCTGGTTGCTATTAATGTTTAATCACTAATCAGAGCACAGACGTCAGCCTGTGCTGATATCTTCCTCCTCTCTCATATGAGATTTCACTCACCTTAACACTCCTTTATTGCCAGCTCCCAACTGTGGAGCTTTTTTTTGCAGCTGTTGAGCACTGAGATGACAAATTCCATCAGTAATTCCATAATTCCAAGAGCTCCTTGGAGCACTGGTTAATCCAGAGCCTGGCAGCTCTTCCCTGTGCCCAGCCCCTGATTCCCCTCATCCCTTTGTGTAATTCTGTGTTATGATGTGTGGGATTTCCCCCATTTTCATCACTACTGGAGGTACAGAATTTTGTGCCTGTTCTCCCTTAAATTTGCCTCACATTTCCCTCCAAATTTCTCTTACCTTTCTCCTCACTTTGCTMGGCTCTRKCACATTTCCACYTTATCCAGGTCTTGGCTGATACATCCATTTATTCTATTTATTGYCTGCCAGTTCTGGTCCTTCCTACTGTCACCATCCCTAGTCTCTTATCTCTAATTTTTGGATTTTTTTTTCTCCTTGATTCTACAATGTAGCTCTTTATCCAGCTTTCATTATTCCTCCCCTTCCATTCCTTCCCCATGACTCTCTTGGTCCTTATGGGATTTCCTTGCCCATTTCTCRCTCTATTCTGCTGAAGCTCAACATTCCCTGGACTGATCACTTTTTTCTTAGTTTAAAAAATATAATTTCTACATATTTCTCATATTTTTTACTCTCTTCTCTACTTCGAGCCACCGGAGTTCTCGGACAACCATTAAAATACTAATCCCCATCACCTCTTTCAAATTCCTACTCTGCKTCCCTTCTATCCAGAAATGTTGTGTTTATCTGCTTCTATTCCCATTAACCATTGGCTTCCAAGCTAATTTCTGGCAATTATCATGTCCTAGTTTTCCCATATTCTTCCTATATGTCAGAATGTTTGTTAATCCTCACTTCTTTCCTCCCCCCACCCTTTATTTATTTTTCTATTTTAATTTTCCATAAAGGGATAAATCCAGACAGCATTTGAGGCAAGAAGTTGTTTTAACAGCAAAAAAACTTTCTCCCTTTCAAATGTACAGAAATATGGAGGCTGAAACCCATTTCTTCACAGAATCCTGGAGTGGTTGAGGTTGGAAGAGGCACTGGGGGTGACCCAGTCCCACCTCTCTGTGACCTGAGTGCCCAGGGCTGTTTCCAGATGAATTTTGGATGTCCCCAGGGATGGAGACGCCACCACCTCTCTGAGCAGCCCATTTCAGTTCTCACTCACCCTTTTTTTAGTTCACCCTTTTGTCTTTTTGTTCAATATCAGTGAATTTCTGACTTGCCCCCCCCAGTAAACAGAAGAACAGAAGTATTTGCTAACTATGAATGAAGCTCTTTTTTGAGAAAATTTCAATACTTTTCCTGGAAAAAATGCAGAATTATTGCAGGAAGTGTTGATGGGGTTGGTGTCACCCCTGGGTGAGGCTCTGCTCCCACCTCACACAAATCCAGGGATCCTGGAGTGCTCAGCAAACACTGAGCACACAAAGATGACATTGTCCTTGGGGTAACATTTTAACCAAAGGGTCAGAGAAAGGACCAACGATGACGTGATTTGGTTTATAAGCCATAAAAAGGTCCATAAAAGCAATGGCACACCCAAGGYGAATTTGCATTAAATATTTTGCATGCTCTGATAAAAAATATCAAGGTGGCGATAGAAACACTCTTTAGTCTTTCCAGGAGCTTAACTTGTTCTTTTTTTTTTTTTTTCCAAGAATCTGAAAGACAAATTCCATGTTCTCCTCTGTCTGGGATATTTGCACTATCAGGCACTGGAATCAGAATTGCTGATAAAAGTATTTTATTAATTTTATTTATTTATTTATTTTTAGTTTTTATTTATTTCATTTTATTTATTTAATTTTCATTTTATAAAAGTATTTTATTGTTTTCATTTTATTTAATAATTTTATTTATTATTTTATTTTTATTTACTTTTTAAATTTATTAATTTAATTTTATTCACTTCATTTTCATTTCATAAAAGTATTTTATTGTTGTTTTCATTCCTGTCATGGTGAGGCACTTTTTGACCAGATCAGTAAATGTTCTGCTTTGCTGTTCCAGAGGATGAGGTGACACAATGAATCCCAATATCCCTGTTAGCATTCAACTGCTTTAAATAGCAAATACCCCACGGTTTGGTGTCTCCCAGCTGGGAATTGTCAGTTGTCCCAGGCATCTTTGACTTTTTGATATCTCCTGGTAGATGTCCAACTTCTCTCCTGGGATACACCTGTGGAAAAAACTGGAAAATCCTGTGCAAGGTGGTGAGGGGTCTGTGGCACATCAGCTGGGGGGAGATGAGCTTCTTTAATCTGGGAACAAGAAGAGGAAAAGGGTGCAGGAGGAACTGTGAGAAACAGGTTATTTCCTGATCCTTCAGAAAGACACATCCAGTGACACTGCTGTGACACTTCCAAGGATTAATGTCTCAGTTTGCTCATGGGCCACATTGGCTTTTAATAGCTCTGGAAGACCACTTTTTTATTCTTTTGGAAGCTTGTACCAAGTATGGTGTGTATTTGTTGGTGAAAAAGAAATATTTATGATTATTCTGAACCCACTGCCTGATCATTTGGTTAAATTCCCCTTGTCTGCATATTATTGTATTTGGGTTCCCCCCAGACAAAGGAAGGAATGATGAATCTGACTCCATGTTCTCAGAAGGCCTAATTTATTATTTTAGATACTATATTATATTTAAAGAATGCTAAACTAAACTATACTAAAGAATACAGAAAAAGATAGCTGAATGCTAAAAAGATATTAATGAAAACTCGTGACTCTGGAAAGAGTCCTGACAAGCTTGGCCCTGAATTGGCCAATGAGTCAAAATTAATCACAGCAGAATCCAGTGAAACAATCACCTGTGGGTAAAAATCTCCAAACACATTCCCCATTGAGCACAACACAGGAGAATGCAATCAGATTAAAATATTGTTTTCCTTTTCTCTGAGGCTTCTCAGCTTCCAGGAGAAAATCCTGGCAAAGGGATTTTTCAGAAAATGTGAATGCCACATGATATATTTGGCTTTTTGTGCTCTAAAGCTGCATCTTTGATCTCTGTAGCCTCAGAGCTTCAGGGCCTTCAGCAGAGCTCCTGGGCTGGCTCTGAATGAGATCAGCAGTGTGGGTGAGTGAGCACAACAAAGGCACAGAGAACAACACGGAACTTGCAGGAATAACAAGGTGCCACTCCAGCAACCTCACTGCTGAACAGATGGTTTTTGGGGAGAGAGGAAAGTCTGAACCCTGGTAAGTCAACAGCAGAGATAACATCACCAGAGAGCAGGGAATTCCCAGAACATCCACATGGATAATTCTTCCTGCTGCATTCCAGGAGCAAAACAGAGCCAAGGGGAGTGTGCTGTGGTAACTCTGGGCATCTCATGAACATTGGAAGATGTGACCAAAACCTTGTCATTGCCAGTCAGAAGTCCCTGAGGCACATGGGGATGCTCCCTCTGCTCTGGAGCCAGGCTGGGAGAGCTGGGGGTGCTCACCTGGAGAGGAGAAGCTGCCCAGGGAGAGCTCAGAGCCCTTGCAGGGCCTGAAGGGGCTCCAGGAAGAGCTGCAGAGGGACTGGGCGACAAAGGGATGGAGGACAGGACACAGGGAATGGCTCCCACTGCCAGAGGGCAGAGTCAGATGGGATACTGGGAATTAGGAATTCTTTCCTGGGAAGACAGTCTAGGTACCTCTTTCTGGGCAAAATAAGCCCGAAAAAGGACTCACAATTAACAGAGGATTAACCCTTAAAAACAACAGCCTGTTGCATATTCGTAATATTTGCAAAAAGCCAATCAAAAACCACACATTTTTCACAGAATGGAAATTGAGAAGTCCAGAACAAGCTGTGGTAAGCCCTGAGCTGGCACTCAGAAGGAACCAGGGTTTTGTGCTCTTAGGAGCAGGTATTCTTTGGAAATGTCTGAATGTTTGATGGCATTTTTCTTTGTGGCTTCCCGTACAAAACAGAGTGTGAGTGGATCCTCAGATTTCCGGGGGAAGAACTGTGTGACAAACATTGCCATGAGCTTTATGACTGACCACCAGAGGATTTTCCAGGTCATTCATTCTTTTTCAACAGTCCTTTATGTGACAGAAATGTGCCCTCTGTTGACAGAGTGACAAAACTACCTTTTGTCTCCTGAAAAAGGAAATAAGCCCAGAAATTTCTCTCCTCAATTAGGTGAAAAGACACCTCATAGGACCTGGGGGACTTCACCTCAAACTTAAGGATAGCCAGTTGGACAGGAGCCAAAAAGTCCCACCTAAGCAATTTACTAGAAAAAMAAAAGAACAAAGGAAATAATCACTTTTGCGAGGTGTTTTACCAGGAGCAAGAACCTCTTGCCCTGGCTGGGTTTTTCTCTGTAAAGAGCTTTGTTATTTTGCCTGTTATTAAAACTTTTCTGTTTCCACCACTGCCACAGAAGCCGTCCTGCTGATTTTATGAAAACTGAGGTGGCTGAGCTATCTCAGGTATAATATATAAATTATATATCATAAATTATAAAATATAGAATTTATTATAGAAACCTCCAAGAGCTTATAAAACCTGCCTCGAGGAGACCATATATCAGGCTCCCAGGTAAGAATTTAAAAAGAAAGTACCAAAAAAACCCCAAACCACAGAGGTTTGCATGGCTTTGAGATCTCGAGTACAAACCAGAAAGGAGCAGCTGACTCTGCCTTGGCCCTCTTGAAAATCTGTTCCTTGATGGTTTTGTGGATGTGTGGAGGGGGAAATAATTGCCTGTGTCTAAACCAGTCCCATCCTTATCCCCTGAAACTGGAACAGGTTCCTGCCATTGAGAGGAATGGTGGATTTGTCTTTCCAAACCAGCTGTGGGCTGCTGGTAGATAAAACTGGCACTGGGAGATCAAAGAAACAGTGGGAAGGATTCCACTGATTGATGAATGGAAAAAGATATTTGCTTTTACAAATAAACTTTAGGTTTGCTGATAAATGAAAGGAGACATTGAAAGATGAAAGAAACAATGGGGAAGAAAACCACCCAAATTCCATAAGAATTAGAAATTAAAAGGGAGGGTTATACATTGGAGGGAAATCTTTGGTATCAGGCATTCTGGGAAGTCTGAACCTCTCACGTACCTCAGCCAATGGAGAAAGAGAGAAGGGAAATGTGGCTGGAAATTGGGATAAAAAGGAGGCTGCATCCTCCAAAAATTGGAGAGACCCCAGGGGAATGCCCCATGGCCTCTCCCTTTATTCAAATAAAGCCAGAAAGGACTCTGTCTCCTTTTGGATATAAACCTCTGATGTTTGTGGATTAATTTTCCTGACACTTTTATCTAATCCCCTGAAACTGGAACAGGTTCCTGCCATCACGGAGCCTCATGTGGGTGCCCTGGTTTTGCTGCTACAGTCGGGGCCTTTTCTTTTTTGGAATCTCTATTCCCCAAGCAGTGCATTGGTTACCTGAGCAGTGCTTCAGCAGGAGGGAAACTCACGTGCCAGGAGCTCTCCGGTGTGGGAGGCATCCACCCTGAGTATTTCAGGCATCAAAAACTGTGAAAAATGCCAATCACTTGGTTTTAAATTTCTAAAAGTTTAATAGTAATAAAATGCGTTTATAAAAAATAGTAATATAATTAGAGTAATAACAATTTGACAATTAGGATTTAGGACAATATGAGACAATAGAAACAAAGAGTTAGGACAGTCGTACCTTTTTCTGGCAAAATAAGCCTGAAAAGGACCCACATTAACAGAGGATTAACCCTTAAAAACAACAGCCTGTTGCATATTCATACACCTCATCATGATGCATAAATTCCATTCAACACAGGATTGTGTCTGGGCAGTGTCAGCTTCTTCCTCTGAATCCTGACAGGGTCTTCAGGCCTAGAAGAAGTTCATTTCTTCTGATAATGAAGCAATAAAGGGGAGGTAGTGGGGTTATGGTAATTGGAGGTGGCTTTTTTTTTAGTGGAATTTTTTTGAGTTTTGTTTTTTCAGATTTATATATTTGTGTGTTTAGGGTAGTATTGTAAAATCAGGGTGCCCCAATGAGGAAGAGAATGATGCATCTGACTCCCTGTTCTCAGAAGACTAATTTATTACTTTATGATACTATYGTATACTYAAGAATACAGAATGGATACTTACAGAATGCTAAAAAGATAATAATGAAAACTTGTGACTCTTTCRAGAGWCRCKACACAGCTTGGCCCTGATTGYCCAAAGAGTGAAAACAGCTCACAGCAGAATCCAATGAAACAATCACCTGTGGGTAAACAATCTCCAAACACATTCCACACGAGCACAACACAGGAGAAGCAAATGAGATAAGAATTGTTTTCCTTTTCTCTAAGGCCTCTCTCGCTGCCTTTCAGCTTCCCAGAAGAAAAAGCCTGGGCGAAGTAATTTTTTCAGAGAATGTGAATGCCACAGGGTGGTGGTGTTCCTGCTGCAGCTCTAAGCATCTATTCTTTGTGTGTTTTAGATGATCCATTCACGTTATGCTGAGACCCCCTCACCACTGGGCCAGCAGACCCGGTTCATTGCTCTTGTGGGATCTTGGGAGGTGGCACAGGGCTCTGGGATGAACCCTGGACTTTGTCCATTTGAAGGTCTCACCCTGGGAGCCTTCAGGAGCAGCTGAGGACTTGCAGTAAGTCGGAGAGGTGGTGAGGAGGAGCCTGGGTTGCCTCAAGTTTCAGCAATGCCTCGTAACCTTGTCTCCTCTTAACCCAGGCCTACCCTACGACGATGGCGTCGATCTCTGAGCGAGGCCTGAGTGTGCGGCCCGAGGGCCCGGGCATTGTTAGGAGAAGAGTGAGTAGCAGAATTGTTGTTTTTTAACCCCTGCGCAGCTAAGATCATGCACTGATGTTTGGTGTTCTTTATTGTAGCTGACCAAGAGACAAAAGCCCAGTGATGGCAGGAGATTCCCAGAGGGRGAGGTCTTCCTTCACATCCGCKGTGGATTCTCATCCTCGGATGTTCGAGAGATAAGTGCAAGGCTGGAGCTCAGAGAGGGGATGAAAGTGAGGTGCTGGGAGGGCTTTTTGTGTCAGCTTTGGAGGCYGGGATGTGCAAGAGGTGGCTCCTTAGGCCACATAAAGGAAAAGTCTCACAATGCTGAGGTGCTCAGGGCAGAGCAATRCCAGTGGGTGTTGTGTCACTTGTCTGTCGTGCATTCTGTGTCTTTTGGGCGTCTCGTGTCACGTGTGTTTTGCCTTAGCCCTTTGAGGGGCTTATCAGAAACTGAGGTGTCAATCTGTGCATCTCTGACCTGTGTTCCTCYGCCCAGTGCCAATTCCGTTGTGGGGATTTGACTCGGGATCTCGGGCAGGCATTGGAATCACATCTCTCTTTAGGAGAARCCAGTCAGATGTCTTGTAAGGTCTRGTTCTGAMCTGTTCTCCYCAGCTGTGCACTGCAGTGATCCATTACAGCAGATTAGGACTTGTATGGATGCAAAGATAGGCAGAGGAGTCTGACCCCTCAGGGGGCAGCGGCCTCCTGAAATCCCAAACTGCACAGGATGTCTGCCAGACCCAACCTGCCACAATCCACAATGCAGGATGCCTTGACTATCCCAAGGGCCTCCTGCAATCTGCTATCAGGGACCTGGACTGGTGAGTTGTGCTTCACAAGGATACAGGGCAGCGTTGGTGCTCAGGGGCCTGTGGCCATCAGTGGGCAGCCACCTAATGAAATTCTGAACAAGGCAGGATGCCTCCCAGACCCACCCTGCCATGAACTCCAGCTTGGGCTGCCCTGACGATTCCAAGCACCTCCTGCAATCTGCCATCAGGAACCTGGGCTGGTGAGTTCTGTTTCCCATGGAAAAGGCCAGCATTGGTGTTGAGAGGGCTGTGGCCTGGAGTGGCTGTCCCCCTGTTCAGGTTTCTCTCAATTTTTGAAACTGTCTTCTGAGCTTCTAAAATTGAGTTAGTTCAATGAGTAAAGCTTAGAGCAGTTTGACACAGTTCAAAGTTGCCAAGGACTTAAGCAATGATGTGCTGAAGCCCATCCCATGGGCTATGATATGCTAAAGGCTCCATTCCCTTGCTTGTCTCCACCTGCTCTGACTGACATTGCATTTTATGTTACCTGGGACAAAGCCTATCCCTGTTCATATACTCCTGGCTTAATGAGATGCTGGAYCATGACTGCAGCATGTCTAGGCAATCATCATCTTTGTGACTCTTTGCTTATGAACAGTCTTGCTTAACATGCCTTAGGCAAAAGGCAGCTAAAACTCTGAAAAAGGTTAATATTTTAGRTGCCCACCTAGAGACACTGCAAAAGTGGTCAGTGCTCTGTTCTACATGAGACCCCACAGTTTCCTCCTGRTGACCATTACCCAAATTCCAGTCTCTTCAAGCCCCAGCATCCCTTGGCCACCACATCCTGCACCATAACAGCTCAGACGCAAATTTGTGGAAGGGATGATCAATCTGTAGACACAACCACCTTGCAGGTGCCAAACGCCATCCCAGCAGCTCAGAGGGCACACACACCTGTGGCAGTGCTCAGCACAGGGGTGATTTTTGAGTCCTGAATCTCAGAGCTGCTCAGGTGGAATCAGCTAGAGCTGCACAAGCCCCTGCTCCCTCTCTTGCTGCCTTCATGTGAGTGCTTGACTCAGGCACTGATCTCTGCCTTCTCACACTGAAGTGTTTGGAACTGTCTGTGGGGAACTGTGACTTGGAATCACTCAGAAATCCTACAGGGCCTTGTGGACAGAGTTTGTGTGACTTGGATGGGAAACAGTCTTGTCTTCTGTTCTCATCGCTGGCCACTCGCTGAACTCACGTATTTGGAGAAAGCTCAAAGAACCAGAAGGAATAATGAGCTGTGTGGAGTCCCACAACAGGTTTGAGGAAGCTCTTTCCCTCCTGGGCATTGTTGTACTCACCAAGGATGGGTGAAAGGCTTGAACTTGTTACCAGTTGGCTGCTGCTCTGAGGCCTTCCTGGACTATAGTGCTGGTCTTGAGTCCCATTCTGGGGGAAAGTGTCAGAGCTAATTTTCTCTCAAGGATGAAGGGCTAAGTGAGTTTCAGGTACCACAGGAATTTAAACAGGYGGAGCTAGAACCAGGCTCCATTACTGGTCTGCTCCTTATAAAAACACACGAGTTGAGCAATGAAAATGCTRATTAACCCAAACTGTTTGTGTGAGGAAGAAGACAGTCACCCAGATAATTTAGAGAAAAATAGGTGTTATCTTCTTAACACAAGAATACAGAGACCCAGACTCAGCTCTGCAGCTCAGCAATGCTTTGCAAACCCTTGTGACCACAAAGAAACTGTACCAATACTGGTGGTAGAAGGAGACACTGGGAAAGAACTGCTAAGTCTCATCAGTAACAGAAGAAAGGAGGAGAGTACTGACCCCACAAATCCTTTGCTGTGGTCACAGTGGCTGGACCACCTACCCTGTTTGTAGGGTCYCCATTATGGTAAAGCTCAATCCCAATCCTTGCTAAAGTCTGCTTCTTCCAGTTCTCTCTCACCAAGCTGAAAAGTCTCTCAGAAGGAGCAGTTTTGTCTTTTCCTGATGCCACCTAGTGCCTTTCCCCAACCTGCTCAGCTGGAGCTCAGGGTGCAGCCCTCAGAGCCACCACCATTTCTGCAGAGGAAAAGAGGGTGCAGCTCAGTGGGSCCAGGACTGACAGGAATTACCTGATAGCAGCTGGAAAACCACTTGGAAAACTGTAACAGAGGCAGCATTTGGACTGCAGAATAGCTTGGATAGCAGGGACTGAGTCTGCAGCACAGAGGATGACAGGYGCTGGAGCAGCTATTGGGCAGCTACACTACAATACAAAATATGTAATGGGATCTTCAGTGCTTGATTTTGGTAGTAACTTATCATCCCTAAAGATAAGTGAGAGAGGAAGCCAGACCAACTAGAGAGTGCASCTGGAWGCARAGCAAACCTTCAGAATCTCTGTTTTCCCCCCCAAAGAACACTGACCCACACTGATGTCACCTTAACCAGAGCCAAGTGTTTAATTGAGTGCAAGGGAGTGACAATGGCACAGTGGTTGTGCTGGGAGGGTGATTCCCACAGTGCAGGGGGACAGAATCTTCAGAACAGAAGTAAAGAAGTGAAGGCAGCTCCATCTTACAGTGTACAATGAAAAACAACTTATGCATCTGGGGGCAGCATTGGAAATAATGATGCCTCCTAAGGACTTGCAAACACCCAGGCCTGAGGCATCTCAGCATGACTGAGATGAGAGATTTGTCAGCACAACCAACTCCCCAGCATCAGTACTGAACATCAGGCAATGCAGCTAAGGTTTGCTTTTTAGATATATATATATATATATATATATATATATATACACACACATATACATATATATATATATATAGCCTATCACCATATTGATAATCATTCTTTGGAACCTCTCTGAGGGCAGAGGTAAGAACAGCAGTCAGCCTGTTGGCACCTCAGCACTTCTGTTTCTAACCAATTAAAAAAATGAACAACCTTAACCAAAAAAGCCACAAGACTGCTGCCAGCATGCCTGGCTGGTGTTTAATACTGCTACTCCATCAGGGTTGGAGGGAGGCCTGTTGTGAATGGCAACAGTTTGCACTTCTCCAGCTGTGCTGCAGAGCAGGGCAGGAGTCACAGGAGGGCAGTGGGATGCAAAGGCTCAGACCTGTTACCAGTCAAAATGTGTCAGCAGCAGGGAGCTCCCACGAGGAGAGAGTGAGCTAACTGTGCACAAAGCTCTCTCTCTCTTTCTCTCTCTGTGCTTAAGGCTGAGTCAGGGACCCTTTGGACTGTTCCCAGCCCACCAGACAGAAATATGTGTCAGTTATAAATACATCACATCAGCTGGGGGGGTGTGGAGTGTGGTTGGGATGGGAGAATTTAGAATGGGTGCAGGGAAGAGAGAAAGGAAAAAGACATCTTCCATTTCCAGCACTGGAAAGAACAGTTTTGACCTCACGCAATAAGTCACTGGACCTTTTCAATAGTCTTATCTGGCTTKTGCCCCATCATCCTTAACACATCAGAGGGAATGTTGGCTGGCCAAGGGTTAAACAATCCCACACAGTGGAGAGCAAATCTGCAGTCTGCTGAGAAGATCCCAGCCACATCACTGATGATTCAGAGTCCAGCTTGGAGGAAGGAAGCAGCTCAGGGTCTCACACATCGCTCAGGGCCTGCAGAGAGCCAAAGACAAATGTCAGGATGGACCTGCCCCAGCTCTGCAGGCTGCAGGGGAAACATGAATCACCACCTCTGCAACACAGTTATGGCATTTGCCTTCATCCCTAAGACACTCTAATTCCAATGACTAAAATTCTAAGGATTTTTTTTCTGGAAGCTGCAGTTGCAGCCCAGTGGGTATATGATGGAATAATGTGTAAATACAGACCATCCTTCAAGAAGCAAGACTGATCTATGCTGGAGCATCCCTTCTTTACCCRCTCTTTTGTGCTAGAAATCAAGCACATTTTATCTAAGACTTTTGGAGCTTTCCAGTAGGAAACACCAGCTCTGCCTCTAACGCCAATCAGAAGAGCACAGAATAGTTTGGGTTGGAAACATCATCTTAAACATTATCTTAAACATCATCTTAAATCTTAAACATTATCTTAAACATCATCTAAAAACCATCTTTAAACACTGGACAGTTTCTTTATCTAGCATGATGCTGCATAAATCTGTCCTGTGGTTCCTGGCTTGTCCAGCTCCATCTCAGGTATTATTTTCTTTGACACTTGTTCCTTTCATGCAGCAGAATTATGATCCCAGGTGCACAGTGGTGACTTTGGTACTTTTATTTTCCCCTCAAGAGAGTTCTGGYGAGGCATGGGCTTCCCTTCAGTGTGTCTGGGACTTTACAAGTGAGCAAGCCTCATGCAGTCCACAGACCTGGCACAGGCTGTTGGAAAGAGATTGTGGCCCCAGACTGAAAGGTTCTGGTAAACTTGCATGGACTATTGGCCACCCCCCTTTCCAAGGGGGATGTGAATAAGTGCCTGCCTCTGAATTGCTGGTAAAAATCATCTTGGACCTGGCTTTGGTAGGTGAAGTAGGAGTGATCTGTCATCAAGGCACAGCACATGAGCCCAAAGAACAGCTCCTAAATGAACTCTGAGTCTTCCCTGACTGACTCATACTCTGCTCTGTCATACAAAATGCTGTCCTGCTCTGACTTGCCCACAGAAATCTTTGGGACTGCAAGAAATCCTACTCCCACTCCTATCTCACCCTGGAGGGAGGTGRTGTGGCAGAGGCTGGCTTACCTTCCGTGCAAACTCTGGCAGGATGAATGCTGCCCTGTGAATGTCAGAGTTGTAGTACTTGAGACTCCTCTCCTCCACCTGCTGCTGTGAGAGCTGCTGCACAGGCTCCCGGAAATTTGTGTTCTGCAAAAACAAGTCAGTAGCTTTGACTATTTGGATAATGTAATATATGTTATAAAGTAATTAGTGCTAAAGGAAATTAAACCCACAGCATTTTGTGTACAAAGTCAGTGTCGGGCAACAAGCAGTAACAGGCTACGTGATCAGGATGGAGATTCAAACACCAGGAAGATTACTGTCTCCAGAGATGTGTATTTCAAGGGATTTTTTCATCTGACAAGACCCCAGCAGGAGGCATTTGATAGGCATTGTCAGAAGTTTATGCCAGGAAGTTTTCACCTGACAGGATTCCAGCAATTATCCACTGGTTCTGGGAAATGTGGTAGCAAGWAAGAAAAACTACAATAATATGCTAAAATATGCTAAAGAAGGGCCCCTTCCAGAGCCCAAATACTGTATAAAAGAAACCCCTTAGAAATGACATTTGGAGACCCATGGGGACTTTGGTGTGATAGAGGCCAAATCCTGGGTTCCCCAGCTCTGATCACCTGGCTCAGAGTCAAATCGCTTGTGGCTTTTTACAAATTTATATTTTGATTATTTAATAATATCTGTAATTATMAAATTGGAATATTCATTTATAACAAATAAGGAGCCAAAGGCTGTGTGACAGGCATCCTGATGCATGGCAGAGAACTGAGATGACTCACAGGAAAACAAATAACTTTTTGTCCTAGTACGAGGTCAAAGGTTCTGCGCAGCCCCAGTACCAAGGGCTGGGGTTTATGCTCTGTAACTCCTGTGACCAGCACTTGTGCACAGATGTCAGTGCATGAGGTCAGKCTGCATGAGCCATGTGCCAGATGTGTGAGAGTGCCTGAGCATCCAAGAAACAAGGCTTTGCTCTTCAAAGGAGAATCCATGTTGGGCACGGTGCATGCTGCCAGCATCCTGGGTTAACCATGTGCAGCAGCAGCAATGCTGGAACCCCAAACCCATCTTAAACCTTAAACATGATCTTAAACATCATCTTAAACATCATCTTAAACCTTAAACATTATCTTAAACATCATCTAAAAACCATCTAAAAACACTGGACAGTTTTCTTGTCTAGCACGATGCTGCATAAATCTGTCCTGTGATCCCTGGCTTGTCCAACTCTATCTTAGATATTATTTTCTCTGACACTTGTTCCTTTCATGCAGCAGAATGATGATCCCAGGTGCATAGTGGTGACTTTGGTACTTTTATTTTCCCRTCTGTGAGCAAAGAAGAGAGTTCTGGGGAGGCATGGGCTTCCCTTCAGCCACATTGAAGCAGACTAGGAAAAGAGTAAATTTCAGTGGTCTGACAGAGTTACCAGCCCACATCCTAACACCAACTCTCACTTGGAGGCCTCTGTGAYGGTCAGTGTTCTTTGGGGGGGAAAATAGAGATCCTGAAGGTTTGCTGTGCTTCCAGGTGRACTCTCTAGTTGMTCTGGCTTCCTCTCTCACTTATCTTTAYGGATGATAAYTTATCATCAAATCAGTCACAGGCTGATTCTCAGAAGGTGCCTGCTTTGTAACAGTCACCATCAAATAAGCCAAAACCTTAAAAAAATTGGTAGTGACTTCCTCCCTTCCAAGTTTGTTGTACTAGACAGAAAATTATGACCATTTTTAAAGCAACTGGTCAATTCTGTTCTTCATTCAGCACCGAGCAGCCTGCATTGAAGCTCTGGAGCTCTGGGTGGCAGAGCCAGGTAAATCTTGAAGCCCCACAGCTGGGAGAATTGAATGCCATAGCTGAAGTTCTGCAAGGGACAGCCTCAGGCAGGCTGGTAGGGAATGGAAAAGGGCACTTGAGGTGTGTGGAACTCACGGGGTTCAAGAATCAAGAATCGAGAATTCAAGAATCTTGAGGCCTCACAGCTGGAGGAATTGAATGCCATAGCTGAAGTTCTGCAAGGGACAGCCTCAGGCAGGCTGGTAGGGAATGGGAAAGGGCCCTTGAGGTGTGTGGAACTCACGGGGTTCAAGAATCAAGAATCGAGAATTCAAGAATCTTGAGCCTCACAGCTGGGGAATTGAATGCCATAGCTGAAGTTCTGCAAGGGACAGCCTCAGGCAGGCTGGTAGGGAATGGAAAGGGCCCTGAGGTGTGTGGAACTCACGGGGTTCTTGCTGCAGAGCATGAAGCCGATCTGGCCGCTGGGGTACGTGGGGATGGTGCAGTAGGCGTACTCCACCACCGGGAACAGCGACTTGCAGAACTGGCGCATCTCCTTAATGAGATCCAGGTGCAGCCACTGGCACTCACCTGCAGGGAGAAAGGCAGGCAGGGTGTGAGAGCTGCCCCTCTGCTCTGCACAGAACTCTGCCAGSTGAGCAGTGGTTCCAAGTCTCAACCTGTCCAGCTCATGTAATTMCACAGACCCTGATGCCAGTTTTGCTAAGCCCAGTGCAATAATGAATGAGCTGACATAGATCAAAACCACTGCTTTCCCTGGGAGATGACAYGTTTCACTCTCTGCATCACATCTCCCCAAGAAGAGTCCCCTCTGTGCCTCACACTTTGTATGTAAAGGTCTGGCATCAGGAGCAGCATCCCCACCTTGGCAGCAGAGAATCCCATCTTCCCTCAGGGCTGTCTTCATCAGCTGGTAATAAGATTCTTTGAACAAACTTTCTGCAGGACCTGGGAGAAAGGTGAYTAAAGAAAAGGTRTGAGCCTAGGTGAACCCCAGACTGCACCTAGCAGGGCAAAACAGTCAGGATTTTAGCTTTGCTAAATAGGAAGCCCAGGTCCCTATTAAACAAAGTCTTAGCAGCTGCCTCTTGCTTCACCAACCATTTTTTAAAGCAGAACTCCTGCTCCAAACTGCCTTTTAGAGATGCCTCTCTCTGTGTTGACTAGGGCAAGATTGAAGGTGACCTAGACTTGTTGATGGGTTCCTAAAATGAGGTGCCATACCTACATTTGGTCCTTCTCTAGCTCAGTTTCCCCCCTCAGAAATACAGCAGCCTCACCCCAGCTATCTTCAGGGRAGGGGCTGCACCACCAGTGAGTGAGCCACTGCTTTATCAGCAGGCACATGTGCAAAGCTGCCCTTCCAGCATGGGATTGCTGCACTCAGGGAACAACTCTGCCAGAAGAAATTGTTGGGGGAGCTGAATTTTGAGGAGAGAAATGTAACAGCTGGCTTGAAGGCCTGCTGATACAATTTTATGGTTTCCATCCTTCCCTACTAAAAGAACCAAGTTGGCAACAGTCTTTTCACTTGAAAGGATCSTCAGCAGGCTGGCAGAACTTCCAAGAGGTAGGCAGAATAAAAAAAATGAAGGAGGTGTGTGAAAAACAGTGCCCTTTTATGGCTYCAATTCTTACCCATGGGGTCAGACGAGTCCGTGATAATCACATCAAAGGCTTCTTGATTCTGTTTCATGAACTCAAAACCATCTCCCACGTGCAATGTCAGCTTAGCACTGGAATAGCCCACTGCCATCCCTGGGAGGTATTTTTTAGATACCTGGATCACATCCTGCAACACAGAGAGCACAAGTGGGTCAGAGGCTCACAAGAAGCTGCTTCTCAGACTGCTGTGCAGCTGTGACTGGAAGAACAGCACAATGAGTCATTMCCTTCAGTACCTTCAGCTCAAGTCTGATTTGCCAGTGAAAGCCACAAAAGCTGCCAGCATCTTCAGCCAGCTACTCTCAGRCTTTTCCTACAGCCTCAGGGTTCAGTGACACTGTTGTTCTGTCTATGCCAAACTCAACAAAAACCTGGAGCTTCAAAAGCTCCCTGAGGAGCTGAGCAAATATGATTACAGGTCAGACTGCTCTGTGCTCCTTTTTCCTACAGAACATCACTTGCATAGGTGATCTCAGCTAAATCAATTTATTTTTCTTCCTKAGTAAAACTATGCCAGCAGGTTTCTGAATGCAAGATGAGAAATCTCTGCACTATGGCCATGATATCAATCCCCCTGTAAGGCAAAGTTTTCTCTCTAAAATCTTTAGGCAGCCACTGCCCTGGGCCCAGCAGTTGTACTGAYCACTAGCAGCTTCTCACAGCTGGCAAAACCAAAAAAATATGCTGGTGTCAGGCAGTGCTTGTTAAAACCAGGGACATTTGCCTACTTAGCTGGCAGACAGAGCACACAATCTCACATAGCACTATTTCCTGATCTTAATGGAGCTTTACTCCGAGCAAAACTTTCTGAGAAAAGGCTGAGTAAAGTAAAATAAAACTGGCTGAGAGGAGGACTGGGGAAAGAGTAAACTTCAGTGGTCTGACAGAGTTACCAGCCCACAGGTTACCAGTCACAGGCTGATTCTCAGCAGGTGCCCACTTCCCACAGTCACCATCACTAAGCCAAAGCCTCAACATGCTCTAATCAGTAGTGACTTCCTCCCMTRCAAGTTRGTTGTACTAGACAGAAAATTATGACAATTTCTAAAGCAAGTGGCCCATCTATCACASAAGCAAATCCCTGCTGCTTATTTCCTGATTTTGGTCGCAAGAGACTGCTCAACCAAGCAACCATCCTCCTCTGCCAGGAGCACTCTGTCCGGCAGCGAAGGAGAGGGAAAAGCAGCACCTCCACAGAGCCAGGGCACTCCTCCAGATCCCGTGCTTGGCCCACGTCTGCCGGGAAGGGCCTCAATCGAATGTGTGTGAAAGAAATCACACAGAAGAGGCAGCCAGCTGCCACGTAGATGACTCGTAAGGCAAAGAGAGGTGGCGCTGTCATTGTCACGCCAGCAGAACCAGCAGCAAACGCGCCTGGTGCTGACGAGAGACAGCAGGTGAAGGCGCAGCTCCCGTGGGTGATGTGAAGTCGGGCTCGCTTTGCCGGGCAGCCCGCCCAGGAGCCCCGAGCTGCCGGGAGCCCAACGCACCTCATCGATCTCGCACTGCACCACGGACTCCACGGTCGGGTGTTTCACCACCTCCCGCAGCACTCCCCCGTCGCCGCCGCCGATGATCAGCACCTGGCAGGGAAGAGGGCACAGCGTGGGCTGTCAGCGGGCTCGGCCCGCGGCACCTTTGGCTCTACGGCCCGAGGAGAGCGGCGTGCAAGCGCCGCGGGCCCGTGCTGCCCGGACACGAGCCGCGGGGCCCGGAGCCCGCCGGCCCCTCCGGCCCAGGACAGGCCCCGGCAGCCCTGCGGGGGCGGGGGGAGCCCTGAGGCGCGGGCCGGGGAGCGCTCACCTTGCGGGGGTCGGGGTGGCTGCAGAGGGGCAGGTTGGCGATCATTTCCTGGTAGGAGAACTCGTCCCGCTCCGTGCACTGGATCACCCCATCCAGGACCAGGACGTTGCCGTAGGTGGTGCTGGGCAGAGCGGGGAAGCGGGGTTGGAGCCGGCCCGGGGCCGCGCTCCCCCGCCCCCTCTCCGCGCCGCCAGGCCCCACCGCGTGGCGCTGACCGGCCCCGCCATCCCCCCACCGCCCCGGGCGGCCCTCCCGCACCTGCGGAAGACGAGGATCTCCTGGTAACGGGAGCGCTGGTGGTGCAGGAGCTCCTCCACCTGCAGCGACATGGCCTGGCCGGGCCACAGCCGGCACGTCTCGCGGAACCAGCCCTCGCGGATCAGCGCCGCCGCGCCGCGCTCCATCCCGCCCCGCAGCGGAGCGGAGCGGCCGCCGCGGCCGGGCCACCTGCGCTCCGCTGCCGCCGCCGCCGCCCGACCGCACCGGCGCGGGAGCCGCGCGCAGGGCCCCGCGCCGCCCCCCGCCTGCGCGCGCCGCCATTGGCGGGCCGCCGTGACGGCCGGGCCGCGTCAGGGCCGGGCGGGCGGAGCGGGCCGCCCCCGCCGCCACGGGGAAAGGGCGCGCCCGAGCCGCGCCGCGCCGCCGGCCCCTGCTGCCGAGCGCACCGAGCCCCCTCGGCACCGCGCCCGCCCCAGCCCCTGCTCCGAGCCCCTCCGGCACCGCTGCGCCGCCCCACCCCTGCTCCGAGCGCACCGAGCCCTCGGCACCGCTCCGCCCCGGCCCCTGCTCCGAGCCTCGGCACCGCGCCGCCCCAGCCCCTGCTCGAGCGCACCGAGCCCTCGCACCGCGCCGCACCAGCCCCTGCTCCGAGCCCTCGGCACCGCGCCGCCCCAGCCCCTGCTCCGAGCGCACCGAGCCCTCGGCACCGCGCCGCCCCGGCCCCTGCTCCGAGCACACCGAGCCCTCGGCACTGCTCTACCCTGCCGGAGGAACCGCCAGGAACAGTTTTCGGGAAAACGAAAAGTGTAATTTGGGTCGTTTAAGTAATGAGGATGCATTGTGCTGGATTGCACGAGGACGGTTGGTGAGAGCATCTCTCAAGGAGAAAGGCTGAGGCAGTTAGGCCTGTTGAGCATCGAGAAGAGACGGGTGAGAGGGCACTCATGAATGTGTAAATATCTAAAGGGAAAYTGCCAAGAAGAGGGAACTAAGGCTCTGCTTAGTGGTGCCAACCACTGGGACACAAGGCAACAGGCAGAAACTGGTGCACATGAAGTCCCAGCTGAACATTAGGAAGAYCTTTCCTATGTGAGTGACCAAGGACAGGAATGGATTGTCCACATAGAGGGCATGGAGACTTTTTCACTGGACAGYTTTTARCAGGCCACAATCCTGTGCCWTGTGCTCCAAGATGACCCTGCTTGAGCWGGGAGCTTGGACCAGATGATTTGCTGTGGTGCCTACCAACTTCACCCATCCTATGATTCTGTGGATATTGCAAAAGCAGATTCAGTTCTAGTGCTGGTGGGCCCAGGTGAGGGCTCAGTGGCCTTACAGAATGTGYTGTGTTCTGTGAGAAGCAGACTTTGGGAGAAATGCACCAAGATTCTACTGAGAGTAGTTCTCCAACTAGTTACACAAAGACCTCCAACAACTGCTGCACAAGAGTAAAACAACCTCACAGTAGGGGACTCAATGCCACAACTGCACAGGCACAACCTAGTGAATAAAGCATGTATGTAGTTGCTGGTCATTTCCATTAAAGACATTTTAAAAACCTTTTGCAATTCATAAAGGGAAAACAGAAAAAGACTAAAATTAGGATCATCCTTGAAATGTCACTTTCCTTGGAATTTAAAGTAGAGGATTTAAACCACAGATTTTAATATTCCCTGGACTGATGGGGCTTTTGCAATTTCTTCAAYTTAAAGAAATAACAAGAACTGGTAAAGCTGACAAGGAAGGAATTGGCAGCCCCTGCAAATGCACTTGGAGACAATTGCTATTTAACTGCCTCTTTACAAAAACATTCTCTAATATTCAGCCATGCAAGCAGATTTCATAAGAAACAAACTCAGCTCTACCATTACAATGCTTGGTCAGCTCTGTTCACACTAAAATACCTAAGGAGGAAAACCCCTCCTGTGTTCCTTCCATTCCCTATTTCCAAGAAACAGGGAAAAAGATTGAAAACAAACMAAATCTGAAGTCTCCTCATAGTCTTGGTAAAATAAAGCCCTGTTAAAATGTCAGAGGTCATCKTGAGAATAAACTCTGTCACTGACCCATCCAATACTGATACTGTTTCTTTTACTCTTTCTACAAAGAGTAGTACAAATACAATCTTTCCATTAAAATACACCAACATTGTGAGGTAAACACACTCTTTRTCTGTATTCTCTTTTTCTGTATTACCTTGTATCATAAGAAATGAGCTGTGCAGGTCAATTTGTAAGCAAGGTCTATCATGAAAGACACTCTGGTCTCATTTCCTTCTCTGAACTGCTGGGGTTTGAGTTACATCTACTGCATCTCTAGAATTTCTGTGCTACCTATAGAGATGCCAAGAGATTCCTCCCCTACTCCAAAGAAATGCTGGRTCTGCACTTCAAGCAGCTCCAAGAAGTGACAAGTTTAGCCTAATTGTGTTTGAGGACACAGGATAAYCTTTCAAAGTTATAAACAAAGCAACACTGTGAGTATAATTAGGGGAAAAAAAAAGCAATGTGAATATAACAAAAGTGACATTGATTCAGATATTTTTCCTTTTGGAAAAAAAGGATTTTAATGGTTTTAAAAACTTTCCTGTACAAAAACTGATCAATGACTGGCATTTGCTTCCCCATGGTGGCAACACTTTTTARTACTGTTTCATTCAGCAGCAACTCCCACAGGTCCTGTAACAAAGATTATCTCTTTGGCCAGTGGTGTGTCGAACCCCTGCAAAAAGAGTTTAAAAAACACTTTAATTCTTGTAGTTAATTCACTCAAGAGTGAAAACAAACCATGTTACAATGATTCTATCAAGAGAGGGTCCTGAGGCACAGAGTACCCTTGTCCCTTCAATGCTGCCCTTAGGTGGTGRTGCTCTTTTATGACTAAGTAACACACTATAATCAACCCTGCAAGCTAAACACTAAGTATCTATTCAGAATAAGAATGTTCATACTTGGCAGTACTCTTACTCCTCACAAGCTAGGCAGATGTTCTCCACTTCCACCTAGCTCTGATCAAAGAAAGCAACTCCCACACCCTTTAACACCAACTTTTACCTCAGCATTTCAAACCTTCCACCCAGTCATTGCATTAATCTAAATTTTTGCATTAATTGTCTTGCATTAATCCTAAATTGTTGGGMTTTTCTTCTTTTTTTGTCCTTTAAACTGATGTCAGGGTGTGATGCAACCTCTTCCATTAAACACATGCTAAAGCTCCCACAGCAGCAGAGGACAATAGCTYTGGTCTGCCCATGGTTCTGGGACAGGGCTGTGCAAACACTCCAGCTGGATGAGGGCAGGATAAAACCACACCTTTCAGCTTTCCCCACCAGGTAGGACATGCTCCGGTTTCCAGACTGTTGAAGTTTGTTAGTTCCAGCAAATTTCTGCACACAGAAAGAAAGAAACAAACAAACAAATAAAACACCACCACAGTGAGGTTCCTCCCAAGCATATTCCATGTGCTGCCAGATCTTTCCAATTTCACAGAACTCTGCTCATTGACTTCCCTGTGCTGGTCACAGACTTCCCTAAATATGCATAAAAGGGCAGCACAAAACATTGTGTCTGTTCATCAGCAGGCCATGGTTTGATTGTTCATGGGTTTTTCCTTCTTTTCAATCTCAATTAGCAATAACTTAAGTAAAAAATCTCTGAGCTGAGACTGTACTTGGAGGGGTACATGAGCAACAAGCAAACCTGACATGTCCTGGAACCACTGGAATGCCTGTGATTTTTGAGAATTTAATTTGGAACTGGAATTTGTAGTGGTTTGCTGTGGTCCAAATGTCATGCTTGTGATGTACAGAGGCATAGGTGTGAGCAATATGTGAATAGGTGGGAAACAACAAGAGTGTCTGAGGGAAGCTCCTCAGACTCTCTCTCAAGGAAGCTCCTCCTGAATGGAAAGAAATAATGAATAATGAACTTGGGAATGGAAGCTGCATCTCAGCAGCTGTTAGGGAACATTCTGCAGATGCCTGAAACATCATGTGCCCTCCCAGAGAGCCCCTGGCTGGGTACATACAGTCAKCCACATTTCTGTTCCTCCTTTCATGACAGGTCCATACCTTGCCTGTGTGAGCTTGCTTGGCAGGATCAAATTGTGGTGACTGTTTTGATTTGCTGCCTCCTAAGAGAGAGAGAGGAGAGAAGCTGTTACTAAAATTTTCTATAAAGAACAATGAATTCCACAGTGTTCCTCTGATGATATGGAGGTTTCACTACAGTCTCCCACACAGTAAAATGCAGAACAATCTTTTAAGGGCAGGAGATGTTTTTGAATAGCTGCTTTTTTACAAAGGAGTCAAATCTCCTTTGCCTCTTAGTTCCTGGCTCCAATTAAACAGATAAGAGAAAAGAAACAAAATCCAAATCCACAACCCACTTGGCCAATTGTTTCAGGATTTGTTTCCAAATCAGAAAAGGAATACTAAAGTGTACATTCCTCAAGTCAATTTTTTGAACTATTTCCCCACTATAAGGTAAGCACGTTGTAACAGTCTGTACTGCACTGGCACCCACACTCACACAGGCTGCTCAAGGCTCACCTGGTGACATTTTCCACAGTGTGCAGCACTCCAGCAAGGGATCAGATCTTACCTGCAAACACTTTGAAGCTGGAATTGCTGTAATCAAAGGGGGTGAACTGCCTTAGTGCTTCCAGCTCCTCTGGTTGCTGGGTTTTTTTCTGCCGTTTCTTTTCTTGCGTTGGCAGCTCTGCTCCTGTTTCTGCTCCTATTTCACTTGTGTCTCTCTCCTTCTTCCTATTAGCTTGCTCCTGCTATGAAAGCAACCCACAGAATAGAAAAAAGGGTAAGTTYAAGAAAGGAGAATGAAACATCTCATTGGGCAAATTAACTGCCCCATGGAGCCAGGCTTCAGTGACTGCTCTMGTCTTTGGCAATAATTGCATGGGGAGAAATCTCTGTGCTTTTCCTGGGGCCTAAACTGCTATTTTTTTTTTACCTCACATTAGGGACTTGTATAAAAAGCTAAATTGTCATTTCACAGGATATGGGAAGCTGAGATCTGCTGTGGCCCCGCTGGCATGTTTGGGGGAACCTGTGCAGAACAACTGAAGAACCTTAAAGGAAGTGAGGAGCAGTGGAGCATCAGTGGGAAACATCCCCTACTGCACACATGGAGGGATGGGATGACGTGCACAGCACAATTAGCAGGAGCCTGTTGTTACACCCAGGGCAGCACCACACAAAGACTACTATCAATTATATTGATATTTATATATATMCAGGTATTTCAGTTACAGGGCTCAGTTTCATTCTGAATTATGTTATAAGAGTCAAGATGAGCAATYGCTGGAAGGAGGAATTCTATGACATACCATGGCTTGCTGGCGAACAGATACAACATTCTGTGCTGGCTTTTTATTCAACTTTGGTGTCTGGACATGGGCAGCTATGGAGACAAAGAAGCATTACTGTATAAAGCAGGAGTAAGTTAGCCAGGGGCTTAGAAAAAGCAAGCAAAGCAGCTTGTATCAAGTCTCAAGACACKRCAAGGAAGGGAAGAATGGCTGTACCTGACTGCTGGGCTGCTTTCTTATTGGTTTCATTCTTGGACTTCTTCTGTCCTGGTGCCTGACTCATCAACTTCCATCGATTGCTGATCTGCAATGAAAAAACATTACCTGCAAACCCCTCCTTTTAAAGTTTTATGGCAAGAAGTTGTTTATAAACTTGCTAACACATGCTGGTGCTCATTAAGAGTACAAAAGATGAAATTCAACTGTAAGAGATTAAGATCTGCTGCACCATGTGAAGTAAAACCAAATGCTTTAAAAGTTCAAAGCTACAAACAAGCCTCAAAAACAAATGCACATACTTTCAGTAGAGTTTTCAGCTTTGACAGACAGGGACTATGCAGGAGAATGTCTCCAATCCCTGGTTCTTCAAAGGATACAAATGTCACAGAAACACGTTAAGTTTCTCAAGAAGTATCCAAGGAGAAAAAAAAATCTATATTGCTGAGGCTCCCAATGGAAAATAAACTACTTATTTGTTTCTTTTGTACTACTTGGCAGGAAATTTTAGCACCATTCTTACTTCATAAATCTTTGATGATGGGTCAAACTTTGCAGATTGTGAGACATAGGCAGAATTCTCCTCTGGAGGTAGATACTGTAGAGAGGAAAAAAAATTGCTTTAAACAGCATGTGACATTTAGCTCATTGCTAAAATGCTACTTGTTGTAAATCAGTGAGTTCATGTGAAGAAATATTCTACAGATAGAACACCTTGTGGAAAAAAAGAAGTCACCACAGCTACTGCCAAGAGAAATAGTATAGAAAAAAACAACTAAAAACCCCTCCCCACAAAACCAAACARCCCCAACAGACCAACCATCAACTGCACACCAGAAAAAATTTTTGATATTATTTTCTGGTAATTTACTATTCCAAATGTGTAATAGCATTCTGTTGTTCTTCTGATTCATTACAAGAGTAGAATCAGCTTACTAATCCTAGCCATAAAGGACAGATGAAAAACCTGAAAAAAAACCCCAAAAGCTAGCTTAAAAAACCATGGTGAATGGTCTGTTCACTATGTAGAAAGACTTGTATCCAAGAGGTATTTAAATGTGTTTTGAAAACAAATCCACACATGTGTCTTTGTAAGGACAATCCCTTGATTCCAGTCAGAGAGCAGCAGCTGATGCTCTACCAAGCCCTTCTGATATGCCTGAAGAACTAGCTCAGGGCACCCTCTGCATTGGGTAATCTGAATCCCACTATTGGGAGCTTTTACCATTTTAAATGGATTTTCAAAGGACTCCATTATTAGCTGAGCTTTCCGCTGTGCAGTGGTTAAAGTCCTCTTATTTCCTTCATTTTCATCACTTTCCTTAAAAGAAAAGAAAAAAATGAAGACATATTAACACAAACATTCTTTTTGTTTGGCTACTGCCATTTCATGCCATGCTGCTTCTCACTCTGAAATTCTACTGACAGCAGTGACCCTCCAGAGACATGGAGTAACCTTGCTGGCTTCCTAACCCAGTTGTCTTGGTTAGGCCTTATGCCTGTCAAAAGTCAGCACCACTGCCATGCATTCCCACCTTATTTCAACACTTTCACACAGTTTTATCAGATTATTAAACCTGTTTTCTAGTATTTTAATACTGACACTGTCACAAACATACTGCTTACACTGAATATGCTGACAGTGGTAGTAGCAACAAGACATGTTGATTCTGGCTGATTATCTTGAATATCCATTGTCCTCTCACTGTCTGAAAAGAGACAAACATCTTCCAAAACCAGTGCAGGGTCTGCATGAAAAGGAGACAAAATTTTTATTAGAGTCTTGTGTATTTTACTGCTCTTTTGTGTCATGAGGTTTCCCTGAAAGTTTTTTCAGGACTGCTTATTTTCCCCATGTCAAAGCTCAATCACTGCATTATTAGCACAGCTTTTAGGTTACTCTAAATTACCCAAGGCAGAGTTATTCTGAAAATCATCCATAGGAATCCGTGAGCTGTCATGTGGTCCAAAGAGGGCATTCTCCAGCTTCTGCAGAGAGATTCAAATGATAAACACCACTGACACACTATGAATCTATTATTTTCACATACTTTAATGAAAATTCAAAAAAAAGGGATGAAATTCAGAGATGGTATATTCTTAGTGTAGCTCATGTGCCAGAGCACATTGCATCTGGCATCAAAAGGCTACCGGTGCAAACACCCACAAGCTAATGAGATGCTGTACTTCATGGACATGACAAGAGAGAAGAGTCAGCCTTAGAAACTTATCTGAAACCTCTCTTCTTACAGCTCAGTCAAAATATTCCAACATACATGAAACTGTCCAGCAGCCAGAGTGTTTGCTGATGAAACCTTAAGTGCTGCTTTATGGTGGCTTGTAAAATATCAGTTAACAACTGGTAATATTATGGATCTGGCACAGATAAGTAGCATTAAGCTAAAGCAGAGAAACTTGTAAAATGGATGAGAGAAGCAATTTACTAGCAGGTAGAATTTGGATACATTTATTTCCAAGTTTAAGGCTTAAGACACTAGGTAAAAATACAATYCAAACAATACCTCAGGGTTGGGTTGAGGTGCTCTCTTCCTGACTGCTGAAGTAATCTCAGACTAGAATGGGAGAGAAAGGTCAGTCACTTAAAYGCCCTGTTTCTTCTAGACTGGCCACCTTATCAATGTTTTCATCACATTTATTACAAGCTAGTAGGTTAAGAAAATTACTTTATTCTTCTCCTGCAGTGTTTGCACTTAGCTATACATTCAAACACCCAACACAGAGAGGGCACATTCTTGCTCACATGTTTTTTTCACTATGGATGAAAGCTATATTAATATCAACATGCTGCTGATATATGTTAACTGATTAAATTCTTACACCTAGGCTGGTTCTTTTGCCTCACCATCTGCTGATATATTTTAACTAATTAACTTCTTACACCTAGGTTGGTTCTTTTGCCTCACCATAGCTGTAAAATATTTATGAGTCCATTTGCATGGCCAGCAAATTCCACAAGGTGTAGTTCTTCCTCACACAGGCAAATGTGATGCACAGTATAAGACAAACTCCATTCTGTTCAAGGAGTGTCTGTTCATTTACTGCTCCTGTTCATTTACTGCTCCAGTTTTCCAGGAAACTACACTCTGTGTAAGCCACTACACAGCAGACAGGCAAGAAGTTACAACATATCTTTCTGCTATACTACKAAATTCAGTGTTCTAAAAGCAAACTTCAGCATACACATCATCACAGGTGACCATTGAGCTCCAGGGCCTGGCTTAGGGATGCCAGTGATTAATCTCCTGTGTGGTACAAGCTACCCCTACCTTGAGAAGAGGCATCTCTCGGGCCTGCTGAATGAGCAGATGCAATTCATTAATCTGCTGGCGAACAAGTGGTGGGACAGGGTTACAGCAAGCAATGATACCCTGGGATTCTCTGGAGAGAGAGGAGGAAGATTCAGTGTGCTGTATTTATGGCTGGTATGTCYGGCATTGGCATTCAAAGGATGTGCAATTCAAAGGATTTAATCAGTATCCTGACTGTGACAGAACAAGACAAGTCAGATTAATCTCTGTGATGAAATTCTGCACCAGGTTTGTGCAGATGAGGAGAAGCCATCAAGTCAGCTCTCCTCACCATCATTTCATTCAGTATTTACCTATGAAAGCTGAGCCAGGCAGCAGACTTGCCTTTAAAGATGTATTTTTTTTTTATTCTCAAGTGTGGTTGTTAGGTGATGAGTGCCAAATGTTTGAGGAAAATATTGTATAAATTGGGTGTTTCAAGGGATCTGTCCCTTGCCCTCCCCACTTCTTTAAGAATTGCAAGAAAAATACAAATAAGTTTTGGGGGCACTCACCCCTCTCTTGCTCTGTAGAAGTGAAGGAATCTCAAAGGGAATGTGTAACACAGAGCAATGCAAAGGAATGTGGTTCATTAGTGCAATGCAATCCAAGTGATGTATCCCAGACATCTGGAGCCTTCTGAAGGAGTACTGCTATTTATTTCTCTTCCAAACTGAACAACTACAGAAAAGCAGTACTGACAGCTGGAAGGAAGGYACCAACTGCAGAAGTAATTACACACTTGGAAGTGACATGCTGGATATTAAGATCAAGTAAGACTCCTTCAGTGTGAACAAAACTTACTTGGGCAGCTCCTCTGCGATCTTCAACAGCATATGGTTTGGTAGCACATACCTACAACACAAAYAGGTGGTATGAATGTAACAGAATGTTAAAAACAATTAAAAACACCTTCAAAGTACACAACTCTTCCCCCATTACAAGGCCTGAGATGYTGAAATACTTTAAAAAGAAAAGAAACATAATAGAACTTCTGTGTAACAAGCAGCCTGATGTAGTATAGTAATTTCTAGAGGTAATAAAGTAGTCCCATCTCAGGGGTGGAAGGGGCATAATCCAAGAGATTTACTAAAGCATTAAGTCAGTGTCCATAACTAAAGACTTCCCTACCCTGTGCTCTCATCCTCTTGACGTGCTATCTTGTCTCTCCATGCAAACAGCAGCCTAAATGCAGCCAGCTGTTGGGTATCAAGGTGTTTTTTCTGCCTCCTGTAGAGATCAAGGTAGGATTCATCTGTAAAGAGGGGCTTGATGTATTTCTGGATAGGAAAAAAAAGAAGCACTCATGAGCTTTCTGTATTACCTCTCTTAGACATAGAATCTGACAAGGACAGCAGGGGACTAAATTCACTCTGGTACAATGTGTCTTTACTAAATTCACTCTGGTACAATGTGTCTTTGAGCTTTTTATCCTAAACTATTGGTAGGAGCCTATTCCTGAAAAAAACACATCTTATCCATTGTTAGGGGAAATCCACCCTCATCAAATCCAGGAGCAGCTTTACTATCATCAAGCTTTACTACATCACACAAAGCCTACTTTCACACAGTGTTTTCCACAGGCACCATATAGTTGTCTATGWATGCAATTCCAGTAAGGCTTTGAACTTCTAGGACCATCCAGCAGAACCAGAAGTGTAACAAATCTCTTAGAAAAGARACACCTGAATGCATTGTGAGGGCAAGGAATACTAGCATTCAYAAAAGAGCAGGAAGGCATCTGAATCCAAGGACCATAGCTAGTGAAAGTGACTGCACATGACTGAGTCAGAGTACATGCATACAGATGTTTTCAGACACACAAAATGACATAGAATAGGTAAAGGACCTTTCCTCCTAATCCCATACTCTGATCCAGGTAATCAAAGCAGGTGAAGCTTTACCTTCAGGCAGATGTCCCTGCTGCGCTGCCACACAACCTGCAGCTGTGTGGGCTGCTCCTTCCCTCTCTCCCACAGCAGCTCCCTCACTTTATCATAGATGTAGAGCAGGTAGTGAGTGTCCTCACGGGCATACCGGATCATTTCTTCTGGCAAAGGGCTAGAACAAGAGCCAGAATTACACCAACATATTTCAGCTGTCTTGCCAAACTGTTACTTTTCTCTTAAAAGGCATATTAGGGCAAAATGCATATGAGACATACCAAGAACTAACATGGAAAATCTGTTTTCATACTGAAGGATTGGTTAGGGAACAGCAGTAAAATGCTGTGCACTCTCCAGTTCACATCCTTGTTAGTGTGCTGGAGAGCAGGACTGCTGTGTAGCTAAGTCATGTAGCAGAACTGCTTGCTGTGGTATTTGTCAGAGCTCTCTTCTCTCTGCAGAGCCTACAAAAGTAGACTTGAGATCTGTGTGGTGTGCAGGGTGCACCTGCATAGTCAAGATCACTGCTCCAAATGCTCTGCCTTGTACAGGTGTTTAAGTGTTTCTGCGGGGGCACTAGAGGAACAAACACTGTCTCTGTAACACTGTAGTGATTAAGAACTGTTCCTAAGAAGTGGGCTTCCAGATTTTCATTACTTCATCTTTGCAGATCTTTCCAAAAAGACCTCATTTAATTATAAAAAACATGGGAAAATGTAATACTCAAGAGCTTTGGGCACAGCCAGGTAAATGCTYTGCTCATTCACTTTGAGACTAACCCATAACTATGGGTCCTGCAAGAAGAAGCTCTAGCAATGCAAACAAGGTTCTAGAAGTGCTACCTTGCAGCTCCAGCCCATTTGAGGYTCAGTTTTTACCGTATTCTCCAGTCAGCCAGCTGGTATTTCTTGTCAGCATCTACATTGCAATACAYCTTTAGCAAGTGATCCAAAGAATGTCTGCCAAGATTGAGGAGACGAGCAGCTTGGTGAGTATCAAACACATTCACCAAGTACAGACCAAAGTCTCTCTGCAGCCATTCCACATCTGAATCAGCACCATGAAGGACCTTGAAAAACATAAAAATTTGGGAATGATATGAAGAACATTTCTACTCCAGGCTGGTAGTGCTGTGCTTTCATACTCCTGTGTCTAGATTTCTTTTCTCTGTMTTTTACTGTTAAGTACACAACTACTAAATAAGTGCATCTGGCAAGCAATTCACTACTAACATCAAGGAAACAGGCTCCTGAACAAATTATACTGAAAGCAGAATCAAGTGATCAAGACCYAGCACACAGTGTGATTTTAACTCTAAGAAAGCTCGAACTAAAACAACAATAATAATACTAATTTTTAAAAAATCTGGTGAATTTTGCAGCTGACCTTCACAATTGCAGGGTCTGTGAAGGTCTCATTGAGGATGTTCATGTCACTGCGCAGTTCCAGTGTATCAATAATGAAATCTTCTGTTCGGGTGGAAATCTGCATCAGACACGTCAAGCCAAGGAAGCTCCTGTAGGAGTGGTGCTGGAAACAGGGAAGAGAGATGTAAGCAAGGATTCATTACAGAGACAATACTATTAAACAAATGGCATTCTAAATGAGGGAAGAAAGAGCAACAAGAACTTCTTTGAGAAAAAAAGACACTGGATGAGCAAACTTTCTCTTTGCAGTGACTAAGATGACACTAAAAAACCAGGATTAATTGAAAGAAGATCAAATTCACTAAGAAGTGTGCAGCCAGCCCTGCCATTGGAAAACTTCCAATACTGACACAGTTTAATTCAATCTTATAGATAATATCAGACAGATCAGGGGTCAGGAACTGTCTTTTCATCTTGGGGAGTACAAAAACCAGGAGAAAACCACCCCACACCCCACCATGAGAAGAATATAATGGTCTCCTAGCTCCTAAAAGTACACGTGTAACTTCTAAATATAAAATGCAATTGGATTACCTCTAAGTCCAAGGCAAATTCTTTACAAGTCATAAGCTTTTCATTTAGTTCTACCAGCTCATCCAGTGTGGTGATAAAATGACAGGGTGTTTCCTCAATGGGCCTGTACATCTGGCAGAGCAAATGAATTAGGCATGGTATATTCACTGTCAACTCCCAATGCCAACCTCCACCCTCAAACCTGAAATTTGTCAAGTATGGCTTTAAATGCACTACATCTGTAGTTTAAAATTAAAGTGGGCACCAACCTGGAGTTCAGGTTTCTTGAGAACTTCATCTGGTGGAGKAAAATGCTCCAGTTCATACTGGTAAGGGTGAGCAAACCTGTGGAAATTAGGAAGAGACAAGCACAGACTAAATTCCAGTCCTCTTTATGAGGACAGAGCACAGAGGCTTTGAGAGCTATGGTAGMTTCCCTATTCTGTCTCTTTTTAAGCAGAGGTTTAATGTAACTGCAGAGGTCTAAAGCAAATCACATACGATGTAGTGTGGACACAAACACATGCAGCACTGTTATACATGATGAGCATCAGCACAATCTGAGCACACAGGTTCACCCAGGGGACTCCAAGCACCTTGCTGGCAGGTTAGTTTCTTACATGTCTTGCTCAGTTTTCTGCGTCCTCTGCTGATGTATGAAGTCTGCCAAAGCAGCTGGCACATCCAAGTCCTCAGGGCGCTCCTTTCTCTGCCGTCCARTTTTTGTGAGGGCTGAACAACCAATATGGAATAACTGGACTAGGTCCCCCACATAACATGTTCTCAGCCTACCACTATCTCCCCCTCCACCCACCACAAGAGTTTACAAAGTATCAAAAATCTTAACAATTTAGTGCTGCTGCTTTTGCTGTCATTTTGTACCTGAAATAACAACTCTTGGCTGTTTTTAGGAAGACTCGAGGTGGTTTTGGCTTAAAAGCTTGGATGGAAATTGAAAAATCTTCAGAAAAACTTTTCAATCCTTCCTGGTTACTGAAAGTACAACTGCATCAGTGCAGAATACAGATGAACTGGCAGCAGCAGAATGTGTTCCTGACACAGGGTGTTACCAGCAGCTTTGYTAAAGCACCAAAACCAAAGGTAGGTCTCCCCACACATCTACTGCAGCTCACTCATCTGAAAGAATATCTGTAAAGCCAACTAGATTAGGCAAGACTTCTCATGCAAATGTGACTCTCATGTATGCTCAAGGTGGTAAAAAGCAGCAGCAGATTATCTCTTTGGAACAGATTATTTGCTGTATGCCAGCAAGAAGATGCTGTTTGCTGACCTACCCTGACATCACAGATATGGAAACAACACTGTCACCAAGATCACTACACCCAAACYTTCAACATCTCCTGCTATTTGTTTTTATAGTCCGTGATTTCTCCTCTAGATTGTGAGGACAGGTTTGTGTCAAATACTTGCAACAAATTACCCCCCCAAAAATATACCCCTTACCTTCAGGCAAAGGCTTCAAAGCATTTGGTTTGATAAAAATTTTAGGTACAAAGGGAGTGTTGGAATTGTCAATCTTTTCACGAAACTTCAGCTGTGGTCGAGAAATATTCTTGGCATGAAGCAGTCGGAATGTTTCAGACTGAGATCTTTTGTGGAATTCTCCTGCCTATTAAAAAAAAAAAAAAACAGAGGTAAAACCAACATGATTTACCAGACATTGTTTTCCTCAGTCTGATCCAGCATTCAGAGAAGGAGTTATACCCCACATTTAAAATTGAGTAACTTTTTTTCAGTAAGGAAAAAAAGTTGGGACTCAAGATCCTGAATTCAGAAGCACAGGAAAGGCTGTTGAGCATGTGAAACTGAAATGGCAATTGAAAGCACAAAGCTTTCAGAACCAAGTTTGAATGAACAGGAAAAAAAGAGAGGTACTTAGAATGTGTCAAAAAACATGAGGGAACATTTAACTACTCAACTCTACTGGAGAACTGGTAAAACAGCTGGGAGAACAGCTGAGGTAACACAGCCAAACTGAGCCTGGGGGCCTCACCTTACGGTTCCAGCTGGAAACAATCATCTGTGGGGGCTGCAACCCAGCTGGCAGGACTGGCTGCTGGTTTCTATTCACTCCTGATGCTTCATCCAATAAAATACTCTAAAARCCAGAAAAACAATGTGAAACACCTCTTAAATCACCATACTCAGACACTCTAGTCAGACTGAGTAAAGGAAGTCATGTAGGTAGATACCTCCATAGCCATCTCTCCCAAATTCTGTGSAACACAAGACAGACAAACATGGGAGGAGTATGTTGAAGATCAGGGGTGGGAAGAGTTTCTTCAGAGAAGCACTCTCAAATGTACAGACATGTTCTCAGGCCGTGAGGATTTTAGGTCAAACTGCATTTAGTTTCCTCACACATCCCATATTACCTTCCCTCCCCTTGGCCCACCTACCTTAGCTGCTGTGATCTCTGGCCTAGCATTTGGAAGGGTTTTTAAAATAAAAAGGGAATACATAAAATTGAGGAAATAGTGACTAATTGTGGAAGCTGTGCCACTAAAGTTCTTGCAACAAAAAAAAAGAAAGCTTGTGGCAACAGAACACTTTTTAAGAACAACATAGAGAAATAATTTGCTTACCACTCTTTCAAGAATGACATCATTGGAGTCAACCAGCATATCAAATTTATCTTCCAGCCCTGTCACTTTGCTGGAATCTTTCATGAGGCTCCGGCAGCCGTGGTACTGCATCACCTGGCTCATGCTTGCAAGAGAACAGCACAGCTGTCAGCAATCTGAAAGCAGGCTATCTAAACGCTAAAACATCCAATTCTCTTACACTTTCTACACTTCAAAGAAATCAAATTATAGATATCATCACATGAACAGAAATCAAATTATAGATATCATCACATGAACAGAAATCAAATTATAGACATCATCACATGAGCAGTAAATAGAAAAAGCAACTATACAGCATTAAAGTGTCAGAATTAGTTTCTCACAAACACAAATTTTAAAATGGACAGAATCAGGTGCTCCTCTCTGCACAGCTCCTCATGGCAATMATAATGAAATGCCCTCTTTAAGCTTGCCACTTCAGCTGCCAAGTGCTAGAGAAGCACCCAAAACTAGATGTGTGAAATAAACCACCTTTTTACCTATGGCAAGTTTGAAGTTGCCAAAGAAGGGGCTACCCTCTGGTTTGGACTGCCAGCTACCAGCAGCAGCCCCGAGGTGCAGAAGGGCCCTTACCAGCGGAGCAGGCGGTCGCTCTGCGTGCTGCAGTAGGCACGGAACCCAGGGAAGCTGCAGTAGAAATCATACTCGTCTCCAGGCTGGGGGAGCCCGTTGGATGCCTTTGTTGCAGCCACCACTGTGCCGAGAGCGTACTGTGCAAGAACACCGTTATCAGCTTTTTGTCGGTATTTTGGTTTTGTTTACTRGAGATACTTTTTGATAGAAATGCACTTTGCCCGGCTGGTTGGAACTGTGTGGTTCTAGTGTGTGGTATTGCGGGGTTTTTCAACAGGAGTAACTTCACATAGTTATTTAGACAGCTTTATATAATGAAAGTCCAAAAACTTCATTATAGAACTACTACTGATCATCCTCCAGTGATCAGGCACTGAACAGGCTCCCCAGGGAATGGTCATGGCCCCAAAGGCTGCCAGAGCTCCAAGAGCTGAAGGACAATCCTCTCAGGCACAAGGTGGGATTGTAGGATTGTCTGTGCAGAGCCAGGAGCTGGACTCCTGGATGATCCTTGTGGGAGCCTTCCAACTCAGAATATTCTACAGTTGTAAACCAGCAGGAACGCAGATAATTACTTTATTACTCTAACAAAACACCCCAAATCCCTGCAARGCTTCCTATTTGGGATCTGGCAGCCATTCCCTCCCCGGCATCAGCATCGTGCATAGGTAAAACACACGGCGGCTGACGCTGCGATTTATAAGGCCAGGGGCAATTCTCATCCGGACAAGCCCTCACGAGGGTCCCGATTCCTTGGCATTTCCAGGAATCCCCGGTGGCTGATAAGGCCAGGGCCCGACCCAGGCCGGTAACAGGTCCCGATACACCTCTCTGGCCTCTGCAGCCACCGGCCCGGCCCACACCCTCCTCCCGGCATTGGGGGACACCCTACGGGCGTCTCCCGCTCCGGCGGGGATCCCCACGCGGCCCCCGCGGGACAGGACTACAGCTCCCGGCATGGCCCGAGCGCACACGGCACGCCGGGAGCGGTAGTGCCCCGCCCGCTCTCCCTGCCCCTCTCCCACCGCACCTTGACGAAGGCGTCGGGGCTGTCGAAGCCGGGCAAGGCCGACATCGCGCTGCTTCCCTCCGTGCCCGCGGGCGTCCCGGAGCTGCCCGCCTGCCCCGCCGGGCTCCCCTCACGGGCCGATGCCGCCATGTTGACGCGCGGCGCTGTCGCGAGAATGGGGCGCTGTCGCGAGAGCGCAGCGCTGGCGGCCGGAAGGGGGAGAGGAGAAGAGCGGGGAGCGCAGGCGCCCCCAGCGGCAGGACGGGGCAGGACAGCCCCGTGTGGGGTGGGAGGATGGCGCTGAGGGGAGTCCTGAGGGGAGCCCTGATGGCCGCCCGGCCCGGCCGGGCTGCTGTGCGGCACATTCGGCCTTTTTCCCCCACAAACACCCACCACTGGGATTCAGAGGGATCATTAGCTCTTGGACACCCCAATAATCCCACCTTGTTACCTGAGAACGTTGTCCAAACTCTCCTGGAGCTCTGGCAGCCTTGGGCAGTGCCCGTTCCCTGGGGAGCCTGTTCAGTGCCCCACCACCCTCCTTRTCCTGATATCCAGCCTAAAACTGCCCTGACACAGCTCCAGCCGTTCCCTGGTCCTGTCCCTGTCACCAGAGAGCAAAGATCAATGCGTGCCCATCCTCTTCCCCTCAAGAGGAAGATGCAGACTGCCATCAGTCTCCCCTCAGTCTCCTCCAGGCAGAACAGACCAAGGACCCTCAGTGGCTCCTCTTCCCATCTTCGTGTCCCTTCTTTGTACACTCTAGGGGCTTAAAAATCTTTCTTATATCATGTCCTTGATAGCCACARCAATGCCCAGAAAGGGGCAAGGGCCAATGCCCAAATTTGCGACTGCCACCTCCCCATTTCCCATTTCTGGAGTGCAGCATTTGCACAAGCAGCTGGGGAAGCCCAGGGAATCCCATCCAATACTCCATGCTGTGACCCTGAGCCCAAGGAAGCTGATGTTCTTATCACACAGGTGGCATCACATCTTCTGGAAAACAAAAATTTAGGGGTTGCACAGTCACAGTTTGTTTATACAACTGACAGYCTTCCTTCAGCTGCTGTCAGAAGGYAAATAAAGCCAATGACCTGAACRGATGCACAAAAAGACAAATCAATGGCAACAGGAACCTTAAAAAAAATTTGTAATCTGCTTCCCTGTCCCTGCCTAAGACAGACTTAGGAATAAACAAGAACACAGCCAAAGTGTTTACATTTTGATGTAATTTATTGGCACAAAAATATGCAAATACAACATGGCATCTAAACATGGCTACTCTGTTGTATTTTGTGCATTGTTTTTAATATTTTTAATTCATAAATCATAACTTCACCTTCAACCTCATGTTTAATAACCATTATTTGCCATTTCAAGTTACAACCGGTTCTCCCCCCCATCTGCCTCCTGTGCCAAACCCTAACTTCCCCTAGTTATTTCCCAACARTGCTTTTTAACCCAGACACTGCAGGAGGCTCCTAAGTGGTATTTATTTGTACCCTGCATCCAATGTGCCACCGATCACTGCACAGAGGCACCCCAACTTTGCTCAGGCTCAAGGTTTTCAAATCTTGGATGTGCTCAAAACCCTGATCTAGTCAGAAACACAAATCCTGAACTAGTGTAATGAGCAGATAGACAATTTCCAATTTTGGGGCAAGAATCAAGTTTGAAAACAAGGTACAGGAGGAAACAATGGTAAAATTCTACTTATCTTTCTTTCCAGTTATGCAGCTCCCCCCAAACTTAAATGAAGCCTCCTGCACAAGCGCATTTAGCTCACTGCACCCACATCAACAGGAATGACCAGGGCAATAATTAATCTGCAAGTTACTTAGTTACATTGCAAAGTGAGTGAAAACCCGTATAGTTATTTTCAATGGATCTCCAGTTCCCCAAAGACAAAGTGGAACCATAGACATCTGTGGTACAATCAGTCTTCYCTGTCCTGGAAACCCAAATCAAGTGTTTTGTTTCAGACAGCTTGTTTTTCCAACAGCAGCTATACATTGGCTTATACCAACTTTTAATATACAATAACTCTTTTCATTTACATTTAAAAATATTTGACAAAGGCTGTATTTCAGTCCAARGTTCAATTCATGTTTGTAGAAGAGCAAGTTTGGAGTGAAAAAGCCTCCAGAATAAAAGGCTGTGCATACTCTGGAATCTCCTGTTACCAGAAAGGACACCTAAAGAAAATAAAGATATTGTAATAATGTTAACTTGCATGTAGTTTCACAAAGACAACACTGAGAAGGACTGAGGTTCCATACAGACTAGGCACCATTTGAGCACAGGTAAAGTTGCCAGGTGATCTTTATCACTTTTAAACATTAGCATGYAAGAGATCTATTTCCTTAAGCATAGTTCTAAGTTATCTAACTCTCAAAATGACAATAAATCATCTCTGTTTTATCCTTCAGTGTAGCTGAAAGCCCTGACCACCACATTCCTTATTTRAAACATTTAAAATGTAAAATCCTTGTCACTATTTGTAACAGCAAATTTCCTAGAGACTGTCTATGTCTATTGCCATGGGCTTGCAGAATCTATCAGATCAGATGCAGAATGTGCTATGGCTCCTACAAACAAACTGCTCAAGTGAGGTTCTCTTTAGCAGTTCCCTGCCCAGACTYTTCCAGAGGAGTTTTGCCAGGTTAGCTGAGTGACAAACTCACCATCCAATGTAGCACTGGCACAGGTTCTCATGAGAAGTTGCTTGTTTAATGAGCAGTTCTACTTGTGTGGGTACATCGAGAGTTTCGTCATGAGAGAAGTCCCGACCTTTGAAATTAAAGGATGAAAAAAAACCACAAAAGGAGTCACAAATCCTGGTCCTAATCCCTTCAAGTACATTACCTGGCAGSTGGGGTGTAGTTTCTTATAAACTTTAGAGGTGTAAAATTTTGCAACTGAATGCTGGAAACTATGAAGCCAGGACAGTAGAAATTCAACTTCCACTAACAAGCTAATACATGTAGAATATTAAGTCTTTGTAGTTACAAACACCTCTGTACTTTTCAAATCAGACTTATTTGTATCTAAATGCAGGCACTGTACTTAGGTTTTGGACAAAACCAGGAAAATGTCCTCATCCACTTAATCAGAATATGTTAAATTAAAGGTTTAATACAAAATACAAACACTCAGGACAGTGCTGATCCATCAGATTTTAAGTTTCTTTTATATAAAAAAAACTAAACACTCACCAGTGAGCTTATCTCGAACCCTGTTGATGATCTGAATTGCCTTCTTATTTAGAGCTTCTGGCTTCACCAGACCATCTCCTACTAAAAGAGAGAAACAGGACACAGAATAAGCACTTCATCTGAACAATAAAAGCATTTGTACTGCTATTAGATGTGCCCTTTCCAAATACTATTTTGAGAGCCAACTTAGATGCATTTTCTACAGATACAACTCTTTGTTGAGAACACAGATCATWTTTATGCTGACAGGAGACTGTATCTGTCCCATCTCACATAATTGCATTTGGGATCATGATGAAATTTTCTGATCTAAGAACAGTTTCTGGATCAGTATAGAAACAACAATGAAACTCACTGAAGGAATGGATGGATTCAGGCACTGTGGTTCCAGTTTTTTTATGGGATGTCTCGCCCAATTCCACACTGTCCAACATTTCTATTGAAAACAACATGAAAACACAAAAGCATAAATGTGAAGCTTAAAAGCAGGTGAAATATTCTCCTGGAAACATTAGCAAGACTGCTAATCAGCTAATTTGAAAAGCATATTTGTGACTTCTTCCATCTTTCCTACTCACCTACTGACTGGCTGGTGGAGTAGGAGTCTGTTCTTGTTCGTGAGCGCTTGTTGCCCTTTGTATTTGCTGCAAGAAAACAAGGAGTTGGAAAGGATGAACTGGAMTTTCAGTGTTTCAGAGCAAATTTGTCCACAAACAATACAGATTTGGTTGCCTTTCTCCTTCTCCAGATTTGATGTCACCTGAAAATAATTTCCATCTCCTGATCACTGCAGTAATTTCCTATTAAAATCCCTAAAACCGTGTGKACACAGCAATAGCACATGCAAACTGACAGTTAGATCAGATTGTTTGAAAACACACTGGATTTCAGGCTTCTGGATTTCTTGTATGCATATTCTCTTGCTGTCACTATTTTATCAGAATCACTTACTGTCCATCAATCTCCAATTCAATAAGGGATCATAGACAAAGGCTTCCAGCACAGCCATGACACTGTCCTTGTGTTCACGCAGCACTTCCATCACTGTATGACAGGTGATTCTATAGTTCCCATCGAGGCCTGTCACCTTTGGAAGAAAAAGAAGTGAATCAACCTCTTTGTTCACTCTGCAAGTACAATCCCAACACTCAGAGAGCAGGAAGGCTTTGAACTGGAGCTCTCTACGCTTTGTTCATTAAGAGAACATGACATACATTAATTACAAACTAAGAAGCTCTCTTCTCCATGCGGATGATCTTTGTAAAGTATCATGCAACTGACTGTGTCTGCTTGATAGAAACAGCTATTTGAAATGGGGAAACTAAGCAAGGCCTAAGAAATTGGAGGAATTTCATGGTAGTTTATTTTCTAACTAAAAAGTTGCTTTCCACTGTAATGTACAGCAGATATCACAGGTGATGTTTTAACTCACAGAAAACCAAGCTGAAATATTAACATTTCGGGTTCTTGAGGAGTGTTAAAGTTTAGCCACAACAAAAAAAAAAATACAGGAGAAACTGAGAAATGGTTGCCATTTTCCCAAGGAACAGTTCCCTCCAAATCAGAGMGAATGCTTACCTCCATAGCATTTGTCAGCATCCTTGTTAATCTAAATGGAATCTTCTCAGGGAACTTTTCTCTTGTCATTGCAACCTAAACACATGATGATGGAGAACAAGTAAATTAATAGCTAGCTTACTTTTTAAAAGMTATTAAGTACTGAGATCTTTCTGCTACAATCTTGAAGATTTCATTCCAAATAGGAAATAAAGTTACAGCTTTATGTTCCTCAGTTTTCACAAGTTACTCAGAGAAGCTCGATGATAAACTTGATAACAAAGAGAAAACTCAAGCATGTGCCCAGCAACACAGACTGCCTATCAGCAGATTAAATTGCTCCAAGAAATTACATGGAAGTGAAATTTCATGGAAGTGAAATTTCATGGACACTTCCATGAAACTCCATTAACACTTCTTTGCTTGTTCCAGTGGTCAGCTAATCCCCACGACATGCTTCTGAGATAAAGTGTCTATTATTTTCATTCTGCCTGTAGATAGATAAAGGGAGGCTCAAAAGAGAGCCAAAGGGTTTGCCCAGGATCAGACTCCAAGGTCAGTTTGTAGATTAATGGCTTATAGATTAATTTCTGTTCCACCAGAAAATGTGAAATATTACTGAAAATGTCATGTRCAAATACAAAGGCTTACCTCAAAACAGTCCCCAAAGTCAATATGCAGGATCTTTCCACTCAGTCTGTCTAACATCAGATTGGAAGGGTGTCTTTGGTGAAAGAGTGGGAGAAAAAACAGACCATCAGTGACAGACCATTACAAAAACCCAAAGTAAARCACAGCAGCTCCAGTCTGAAAATATATTTATCTTCATGAACAAGAACAGCCAGTGGTAGCTTGCTTGTCTGAGATCTTCAGTCTCAGCACAAACAGGAAACCTTCCTGACAGTGTGTTTTGTAATTACCTCTCACAAGTAAGAGATCTTCTCACCTTGGAAGATAAATAACCTCCTGGACAAGAATTATCAGTACATTTCTTGGATATGAATGTTTATTTTTCAGTTAGGATAAATTTTTCCACTTGTTTTATGCTTTTTCTTTTTTTTAGTGTAGAAAAATATAATGCATTATGCTGCACTTGAAGTAACACAAATTGTTTTACCACCAACAGAGAAGAAAATCAATCCAGACTAGCAAAACTACYGTGCTGTATTCATACTCACATCTTCCAATTTTGTCTTATTTCAATTTTCAAAGGTTTATAACTTAATGTTAGAGACTTTATAAAGTRCAGAAATAAGAGCTCTTGTTATTAAAACATGTAAGGGTTTAGCTGMTTTTGCATTACAGACTTTAAATCAAATATACATTGTCTTCAAAAGTATTTTGGAAGTTATATTGTTAATAAAATGGATGGAGAAAGATTTCCCATTCTGTGAAATGGCAAAATTAGAACTTGTGGTCCTTAATGTAGTTCCAAGTGTATTCATTTCAAAAAGGAAGAAAGTCCTACTTGTACTCATGATACACAAACTGCATCTCATAGCTGTAGTGCTGAAAATAACAGCATATATATATATATATAAAATAATTAAGACCTAAAAGATGGTACCACTATAACTCAGCAGTAACCACAATGGAAGATGTTATCACAAGAACAGATTCAGGAATTAACTGACAGGCCTTCATAATCTGTGTTTTTAAATAAAAGAAACCTTTACAGCTTTACTTACCTGTCCCCAAGGCCCAAAATGTACCCAACCATTGACATCACAGCTAGTGAACGGGTGTAATTTGTTCTTCTGTCAAACCATACCTACAAGTGGAGACAAAATAGAAATAAACAAAATACAAAACCCCCAAAATAAATACAAAATAAAAATAAATAAAATAAAATATAATAATATAAAAAAATACAAAAAATTTAAAAAAATACATGTTCTGTAGTGATTCAGCTGATAGGATAAATCAGTTTAGGATAAATAAACTCCATCTCTCACTCTTTCTGCAGAGAAGATAATTACACACTCTGCTGTTTGCCAGTTCTTGTGTGTTGCACTCACCTCTGAGCTTGGACTTTTCAACCACAGCAGTTTGGCAAGGTCATCCCCAGCTGTGTTATTGACAGCATGTTCAAATACTTCTACTTTCTGCATCAGAGTCAGGTGGTCATAGTCTGGAGCCATCTGTAATTCAGAAGTGACATTCAGCAAATTAAAAAGCCACCTCCAYTAGCTTCTGGTTGTACTGTGAGGAACACAGTAATTAATTTCATATCAAGTTTATACTTAAATTATTTGTAGACTGACCAGTATGTTTCAAACACAGCGAGATAATGACACAACAGTAAAGAATTGTTTTTAAATGGGATAGCAATGATTTAGTATCTAKAAAGTCAGTAGCCCTATTTAACTAAAAAACTGCACAGGTAAGTATTTTTCAAAAACCATTATCCAAGTAAGTCTTCTGGGCTGGCAAATGCTTTCCTTTTTGGCAGGAAATTTCAAATTTTCTAGTAGTGTTCAGTTTCTCCAATCTGTCCAATTTTGGTCCTGCTGCTTAGACACAATGTTTGTAATTCCAGCAGCACAGCACCTTGTATGAGACACATCACAGCCATGCAAAATTCCAAACACACATCACTTACCAAACAGCAACAACTTGTGCTCACTAACTCTTATCTAAGTATTTTTAATTTATTGCAACAATCAGAAAAGAGGCAGAGGAAGAAGCCTTGCACCATTTTCCTTCACTAAGCACTGGTGTGCTAAAAGAATGGACCAAAACCCGTGCCAGCTTTGCCCCTTACCCTGAGCATGATGCGGTGCTCGATGTTGAGCAGGATCTTTTTCTTCTCCCTGTAGTCCCGGATGAGTGCGTGCAGGGTGTCACAGTGGGGCACCCAGCCAATTAAGCCTGAATTTGTAGACAGTGGAATAACAGCATATCTCTGGATGCTATGGGGAAAAATGGAGAATCACAGCTCAAATTGTTGTATATTGTAACTTAATATTTGAGATGCTTAAAACAACTACTGTTAAATCTGTTTCTGGTCCAAATTGTCAATAGTTGCTCTGCTTGTCTTTTCAAAGAGACTTCAAACATCTATTTTGCACAGATTGTTGCCAGGTAATCTACACACAAGCTCCAAGTTTATGTGGTTTTCATTGAAAGGCTGCTTTCAGAAGGTACATGTTATGTCACCCACAATGATCTGTTATTTGATGTTATTTGAACATGATATTTGATGTGTTCTTGCTTGAAAGACACTGCAGAATTGTACTCAGTGACTCTTCACTGCTATTTAGTGACTATAATAAAAATCTCTGGCAAAAACCCATTCTCAGGCTCCTAAGGAAGTGCTCAAGGTGTCTTGAAATAGGCATTGCTTCAAAGACCATAACAATTTACAAGACAGCACTTCAATTAAATAAAACAAACAATCCCTTCTGATACATTTCTTCCGCGTTTGAATTCTATGAACATTGGTTTTCTTTTTAATTAACTTAGTTCCAAGATTTGCCATTTCTTCCCAAAACCACTGGTTGTGCCAAGGTTTACTTGCAAAGCTGCACCTGTCTAAGGAGTCACATATGCACAAGCATTTTCAGTGATTACACAGAGCACACACCTGAGGTTTTTACGAAGAGAAGTTGGGTCATTTGCTAACAGAGTGTTGACCAACCCAAAAAGCTGCATCACTCTTTCATCTTGGCGAAGGTCTTCGTGACCTTTCAGAAGGAATACAAACTCATGGCCATTGCTTCCTGCAAAAGAATGAGTGRACAAGTTTATTCTCATTGAATAAACTGACAGGAATAAACACACATGCACCCAAAACTGGAAAGTGTGGTAGTCAGACTGTGACCGTGTTCACAGGGGTCTGAGGATGAGGGAAGAGACGAGGATCTGACTCCATGTTTCAGAAGGCTTGATTTGTTATTTTATGGTATATATTATATTAAAACTATACCAAAAGAATAGAAGAAAGGATTTCATCAGAAGGCTAGCTAAGAATAGAAAAAGAAAGAATGAATAACAAAGGCCTGTGACTGACCGAGACAGTCTGGCCAGCTGGACTGTGATTGGCCATTAATTAGAAACAACCACATGAGACCAATCACAGATCCACCTGTTATATTCCACAGCAGCAGAGAATCATTGTTTACATTTTGCTCCTGAGGTGACTCAGCTTCTCAGGAGAAAAAATCCTAAGGAAAGGATTTTTCAGAAAATATCATGGCTACATCAGACCAATTAAGAAAAACTTCGCCTGAAAGGAAAGGTTGTACAGGTTTTACCAGGTAAATATATAGTTGAACCTAAGAGCAACAACTGTTCAAATACTGGAATAGCAAAGTGAAAACTGCTCTCTCTTACCCATTAATGTCAGCTTCCTGGGTCGCTGCTTGGAGGTGATGACCTGCAGTGAGGGAGCGATGGACTGGATCCGTATGATGGGCTGGTTGGGGTCGTACGTTCCTGGCACTGCCAATTCCAGATCCCGGCACATTAAGAGTTTTGGTGACACATACTGTAGCTCCAAAGAAGTGAGCTACCAAAACCAAAAGAAATACAACCCCTTAGAATTTCAGTTCAATCTCACAGAAGCATCTGAAGACTTCATGCTGTCAAGGGACCTAAAACAGTTCAGGCCCTGACCAATACTTCAGGTACTTGCAGAAGTGCTGCATAAACACCAAATTTGCAGCAAACCCTATGCAGTTATTTCCAGAATACCTAATTAGTATGTTTTGAATAACCAGAAAACATAAGCAAAGGCTGGTATTGACAACTTGCACTGTGAGACCCACAAAAGATCTGAATCTCCTCCCTCACCTGTGGCAGCTGCTTTGAGATACGTCGGAACACGTGATAATAGAGATCCCAAGCCTGAGTRAGGTCTTTGACATTTCCTGATTTCATATACTTCCTGCACCACTCCTGAGCTTCCATGAGATCTCTGCCATAGGCCTAGGAATTCAAACAACAGAAAAATGAATTTCAACAGACTGTAGTGTAACAGCTGGAGACCACGTAACACCTACAAACAGCATCACAGTCTCTTTTCAAATTGCACTAAAAATACTTGATCTCACATTTTTAGAGCAGATCASAATTTTATAGCATTTTCTATAGCAGATCCAGAAATTCCTGGATCCAAGATCTGCATTGAATTTATCAAACAACATTGCTCACAAGTAGACTTCATTATAGGAGGAACGGAATGCTTAGAATCACCCTTTAACAGTGGGCTTACAACCTCAGTGAATTTTCTGTTATCTGTGCTAGTGCTTACTGTYAACAAAGCAGAACAATTAACAGCAGAGCAGTCATTGTTTTATAGTCCCTATCAGACACCCTGCCAATACAAGACTCCAGGGCAATTTGGACTACCATGGCCTCTTATAGTCACCAAAAGTGACAAAGATCTGAAGATAAACATCAATAATGAAATCTGCAAATAACATAATGAGTCCCAAGAGATTCACTTTTTGTGTTAAATGGCAAAGGTTCTTGTAACACATCTGGGGCAGGTGGCTGTCCTGCAGAACWGCCTCTGGGCCATTTGCTGATACCTGATTGAAGGATGTCTCCTTTAAAGTCTGAGGCCCTCMCTCCATCATTGCATGAAGTGGTTCCAGCACCTCAAACATTCCCTTTACATTTCTTTCTCCAAAATACAGACGAGATGCTTCTTCCAATCCTTCATGCCACATCTCATGCCATAGGATGGCCACACGAATCAGCTCTTCACTCACCTGTTTTAGACAGAAAAAAAGATTAAACATCTAAAGAAATCCCTGGGACTGGGTGCTGACTTAAAATTGCATAACTCCTTTCTTTTCTAATGTTATGAAATATTTGTTCCTGGAAGCCAGAGGGAGCCACAAGAACTACCARAGTGATGGCACATTTTTTCTGTAAGAAGCTAACCATGCTTTTCTCACCTTATTTGTTACCTTTGAAATTTTCTACATGCTTGTGCAGCTTGGCCTGAAAGCATTATTTTTCATTTATTCATAAAAATCTTTATTAAATTAATTATTTTACTCTTTCTATGCTATGCTCAGTAAGTTTTGTTTCTACTTCCCATTAAGCAAAACCACCTCTTTATGGAACAAAGGTTTTTCATGTATTTCTTCTCTAAATTTATTCATAAGGAAACACAAAAACTCAGTGTGTGAATTATTGTAAAATGGAAGCATTCTCTGGAAATTACACTAATACTGTAACTTCTACCAGTTGCAAACACCTCAAATTAATTATACTTTAACAGAATCAACAATGAATGGTCATTTTGTGTTACTATAACTGACATCCACCCATCCAACATAACACACATAATGCTACACTGAGCACTCACCATCATTGCCTGCTGCACCAGGGTGTTGCTGTGCTCACACATATTTTTCAAGATCTTATTTGCAGCATTGTGCCGAGCAGTAGTTGTAGATTTAGAAGCCACAGTCAAAGGATAGATCAAAGCCTGCAAGGGACAACAAGCAATAATACTTTAGAACCCCACAGAAMAGCTACATAAACTTAAATAATTAGCAAAGCATTAACAAACAGCAGCCTTAGGAATCAACAGGAGGAAGCAAGCTTGCTTCTGAAAAGTAGTGATAGGAATTTACTACTGAAAGGCTTCTGATCCAACAACAGGTTGTCAAGACTTTAATTTACTGAATAGCAGAACGACATTGAGAGCCTCTTTCAAACMGGAAGAACAAAAACAGGTTTTAGGATTTTGTGATATTCCACACTGTGGAAAGAAATTTAGATAAAAACTGTGAGGTAGGTTCTTAGTAGTCACGTACACACATTTAAGGTGATTTGCACTGCCCAGCAGTCATTAAATTACATTACACAAAGAGTTCTTCCCAGGCTGCCTGCCTCATTCACCTCCTTCCCTTTTTATGTGAAGTGCTGAGGTGAAAGCAGCAGCAGCAGCAGCAACAGAAATCATCCCCATCCTCACTGCCATCACTTGCTGTGACCTGTGCAGGCACTGTGAGAATTGCTGCTCTGAGCTCAGCTCACCTGCGGGTGGTAGCGCCCGATGTCCGTGAGCAGCTGGTGGATGAGCCGCCCCACCAGCGGCCGAGGGGTGTCAATCCTGGCTATCAGCTGGGGGATTACCTGCCAGCAAGGAGAAGGAAYATAAACACTCCTGTCTAGAGTATCTGCAGGCAACCCCCAGCGAGGGGGAGAGAATGATGAGGAGGACTCCACTGATAGCAGAAGGCTAATTAATTACTTTATTATACTATATTATTCTATACTATATTACACTATATACTTTATTATACTATATTATTCTATATTATATTACACTATATACTTTATTATACTATATTATTCTATACTGTGTAGTGTATAGAATAATATAGTATAATAAAATAATTATATGTTATATAAATATATAATTACTTTATTATAATAAAGTAAATTAGTATAATAAATTTAGTATCATAAAGTTTGATTTATAAATTTAGTATAATAAAATTTAGTATAATAAAGTATATATAAGTATATATACATATATACTATGTATATATTATATAATATTAATTACACTATATTACACTATATACTTTATTATACTAGATTATTCTATACTGTATAGTTTATTATACTAGATTATTCTATACTGTGTAGTGTATATAATAATAAAGTATAATAAAGTATATAGTGTAATATAGTATAGAATAATATAGTATAATTATATATTATAATTATATATATAGTATATAATATATATATAGTATATATAGTATAATTATATATTATATAAATATATAATTACTTTATTATAATAAAGTAATTTAGCATAATAAATTTAGTATAATGAAGTTTAATTTATAAATATAGTATAATAACATTTAGTACAATAAAGTAAGTATATATAGAAGTATATATATATATATATATATACACACACACTATATATTACACTATATTACATTACATCTAAATTGAATCTGCCAAGCACTCAACTCTGCACACACTGCACAGAATCTCGTGACAGTCCTGACACACACACACACACACCTGGCCCTGACAGGCCAAGGAAATAAAACACCATCACTTTGGGTAAACAATCCCCATATTGCATTCTACTTTGGCACAAACATAGGCACAGCAAATGATAAGAATTGTTTTTCCTTTCTCTGAGGTTCAGAGAATATGAAACCCAGAAATATTCTTGGYAAGAATTGTGCCTTGCTTTTCTCTGTGAAGGGAAATGTGGTGACACCTGTCATCTCATATGTTCAGTGCCCCAGCTGTTCTGCCCTCTCCTAGAGACCTCACAGCATCTAAATGAGACAGGGAAGCCAACCACTCATTTTTGAGTCGGTCAGAGGGTAACTCAAGGTTCCAAACAGAAATGTACAACAGTTCAATGAGATCACAACTGTTCTGTGCAAAACTGTTACAGGATCCTACTAAGGAAAGATGCTTCTTGAAGTATGATGCTTAAATAGGAAATAAAGTATTTTTAAATTTAATTACAAGAATCATTCTACAAGGCAATCCTGAAATAGACTGTGAYCTACATCAAAGCAGGACAGTGGTGTTTTATACTTGATCACCACTGAATGCATGTCATCTTTAATTTAAGAATTTTCATTCTTTCTCATTAATATGCACTAATCTGCATATAAATACAGAAACATTTCTCATTTTTCTGTTCAAGATGCTTGTTAAATCAGTCACAGACTGCACTGCACACRYCTSTCAGCACTCACCTACGGAGGATTGTTCAGCAAGGGATCATAATAGATATCATGCAGCAAATCCCCAAACTACCCCCAGAACTGMGATTTCTCTTTGTGTTATTTACCTGCAGCCAAGTGTCTATTTGGATTGCCTTGACTCCTTCTACCAAAGCCTCYTTCACATCAGGCCAATGACCATAGTCAAACCACAGAGTAAGGACTCTGAAAATGAGAAATACTTTTGTTAGGAACAAATGAACACACAACCAAAACAAAACAAAAACCACCAACCAGCCAACAAATAAAACCCCACCACAAAAACCCCAAACAAACAAACAAAAAAATCCCCAACCCAAAACCTATTTACAAGGAACTTTTCTTCCCAGAACCCTCAGAAAGCAGGAATAATCCATCCAACAAAAATTAGCCTGGACCAAAGCATTCACTTAATTCAACTATAACAAAAAAGAGCAGAAATGTGTTCTACCTAATCTGAAACCATGTGCTCTTATCAGCTGGATTTCATTTACTATGTGCTTTATTATGTACCTTAGAGTGTCTTGTAGGTTGTTTCCTCGAGACAGAGAAATGGACCGGAAGAAACCCTGGACAGCAGGGACTGTGTACATCAAGAGGGTCTTGGATAAATCCTTTTGGAATGAAATTGCTGCATTAGTTCTATGCAAGCACATCAGCCCACATGAATCCTAAACTCAGGAAGGGGAAAGAGGAAGAAATATGTGGAAATATAGACATAATCCCCATTGTAGCTGACTTCTGCTCCTGCTCTTCACAGGACATGCTGCTCCAGGAATTTTATGTTTTGCTTGACTACACAAAGGTCTTTCAGCCTGGCAGGGAAAATGCTGTGAAGTGGTTTTATACTTCAGTTTGTTCAGCCTAAAAACTACCTTACTATAACTGGTAAATGAAAGAGATTCCTCAGAGTCTTCCATGAAGGACCTAATCAGCAGAATTTGTTAATGCTCTGTATCCCCTATCACAGCCCCTTTAGCTAATAATAATTTGTGTTAATTTAGCCTATGATTTTTTTCCTGTGTCTAAGCACAAAGTACCAATCTCTCAACAAGAAGAGGGAGGAAGGAGGGTACCTCAGTGACTTTTTTCTGCACTGGGGATGGGATGGGACTGTTCTCAGTGCTCTCTGCATCACTCTCACTGTTGCTGCCCTCCGTGTTGGCGCTGGTGATGCTGGCTCCGCTCGCGTGACGGAGTTTCTTCTTCTCATCTCTGGCCTGGTTTTGATGTTTATAATGAAGCACTGCTTCAAAGTTCATCACTGCCCAGGCATGCCAGGCCTGCCAACAGGACAGAACACAAGTCAGACTCCTTTCTGCAACTGGCACTTCCTAATTGTTAAATATAATCCAACCTTTCTGTGTCTGCAAAGTAAGTAATATCCTGCAGACAACACAATGCTTTGTAATTTGAACTTATTATCTTAAATAATATCATGTTGAGTTCTTGACCTGGAACTCCCTGTTGAATATTAAAGCAAATGAGCTCTGTACCAAAAATTAAATTATATTTCCATATAGCTTAATTTTTCATAGGCTAAAATGAAAATTAGTGTGTTAGGACTCAGGGATGTGTAATGGGAAAAAATACAAGAGATGGCTGCCCCAGAGAAGATCTGGCACCAAATATTGATTGAACTATCACAACCATGAAATCAAAGGCTCTTTGGAGAATTAACAACAGGGCTACTTTCCTTGTTCAAGTATACTGACTGAGAACAAGTTAAATTTTTCCATTTTCTTTCTCCTTCATTGCTAACTGACAACAGGAGAGAGTCTCAAAAGCAAGAACAGAAACTGAATTGTGGCCTAGTTTTACCAACCAGATAAAATTCTAAACAAGAATCTCATGGTTGCCTTGGGCCACTTTCTCTGTTTTTTGGTTCTGTTTTGTTTTTTTTTTTTTTAAATCCTACTGGCATTAACAAGGRAGACAGTTATAGGAGGTCTTCCAATGAACACCTTCCTCTCCTGTACTATGGGATTTGATAAAATTTATCTGGAAATTTTCTGTAATGACCTTGTACCAGTTGCGATCATGCTCCGTTGCAGCACTGTAGTATTGCAAGACTTTGGGGATGGTGCTCTCATTGATGCCTTGCAGGTTCAGCTGCCACTCACCCAGTTTCAGGAAACACCTAGTTAAGCAAAGGGATTATTGATTCAAAACCTAAAATGAAAACAAAGCCTCTGGATTAAAAGGCTAACTTGCTGTCTGGAGTCTAAAAGACATTCCATGTGATGAATCCAGTCAGGTAGCCTCTCCTGCAGGCTTGGATGCAAGATTCAAAATATCTCCATCCTGCTTTTAGTGTGGAACTAACTAGTTGAAGGTTTAATTTAAGAGGAAAGGTGGGGATCAAACTTTTTTTCCTCATCTGTATAAGTTATAAAATAAATGTAAGAAGTAGGTATCAGCAACATTGAAAGACTTCATCAGTCTGTGCTGATAAAATCATACATGTGCTGCTGAGCTGTACTGAGCACCACATGAARGAGCCTTCTGGGGAGAACACTGACAAACAAACAATGGAAACACAGAGGAACTGTTCTTCCCCCAGCCAGAACCCCATTAAGTCATTCCCTCCTAGAGGAAAGGAAAAACAACATATTTTTACTGCAGCAGGGTGGGGTTGTCAAGGTTTGCCCAAAACTTAATACTTTGCTCCRTCAGCAGGCTTTAAATGCCACAGTTAGGACATGGCTGTCCTTTCTGTATTTTGAGTTTTCCAGAAAGCATTGTGCAAGACAAATACTGTATGCAAATCATTACAAATTTGTTTTTCATTATAGTCACTGAAAAYATAAGAGAATGGTTTTACCAAGGGTTCCCATCCTCATAAAAGCAAATTGAGTGCACACCTCCCTTCAAAAAAAGCAAACCTTCCATAGAAAGCACTAGGCAATTTTCAATTTAAACTGAAAAAACCAGATCTGGCGTCTACAGATCCACAGAGAAAAATGGAGAAAGGGTTTTTATGCAACAGTATTGTAAGAGACAATCACATGCTAGGCACCTACTGCCCAAAGCACTGCTYTTGTGCTTGGCAGCCTGTGCACTTAATACAGATATGCCAGGCTTGTGTGGGGAGTGTTTCTTTCCTAGTGACCAAATCTCCTGAAAAGCAAAGAAACAGACATGCTGAGAGCTCTGCTTCTGCCAATGAGCCCAGTGCTGGAAAAATACAACCAGGCACCAGCAACAAATATAGGCTAGTTTAGGCTGATGTGTCCCAGTAACATTTACTGAACATTACATGGTAGATAAGAATGTAATACTGTCACAGACACATTTTCTGAAAAATCCTTTCCTTAGGATTTTTTCTCCTGAGAAGCTGAGAGGCCTCAGGAACAAAATGTAAACAATGGTTATCTGCTGCTGTGGAATGCAACAGGTGCATCTGTGARTGGTCTCATGTGGTTGTTTCTAATTAATGGCCAATCACAGTCCAGCTGTTTCYGACTGTCTGGTCAGTCACAAGATTTTATTATCATTCCATTCTTTCCTTTCCTTTCAAGCCTTCTGATGAAATACTTTCTTRTATTCTTTTAGTATAGTTTTAATATKATATATATRATAAAAMAATAAACCAGCCTTCTGAAACATGGAGTCAGATCCTCATCTCTMCCCTCTTCCTGGTACCCCTGTGAACACCACCACATAATACCAAAGCAGCTAAATGAGAAATCCTGTTCTTTTAATCAAAGAATTTATCTGAAATGTGTCACCCCAGGGGCTCTGCTCTTCAGGAAAGGGTTCAGTTTGAGTCTAGAGCCAAAGGGTGCCCCGTGCTGACCGTGCCATGAGTTTYTGGAGCTCCTGTTTGTGCTGCTGGTCCTCAGTGGCGATGGCGTGCTGGGCCTGCTGCTGCATGGTCTGCACAAAGTGCTGCATGTGCTGGAARGCATCAATCTGCAAAGGATGGAGGCAGTCAGCACCACAGGGCTTAAATACCATTTCTCAAGGGAGAAAGACAATGTAGAAGTGATTTTCACAGAAATAAAAATATATGGTTTTGTTTTCTTTCAAAGCTTTTCAGCCATTAACATCCCTCTAAAGTCACTTTACACTTTAAATATGTCTAAATAAGTGATGAGGTTAGAGATTCTTATTGTCTCTGAAATTATTAAACTGAGGAACAAATAACTGCATCCTTGCAATGCCAGGCACACCTTCACTGTCATACAGACAGAGCCAAAGGTATGACTGACCATAACACATGATGTGCAAGAACTCCACTCTGCCAAAGCAACAAGATCACCTGTACAGGGAGAAAGCTTCAACAGCAGAGAATGTTCTGTTACTGCCCACACACTGGGAGATACAGAGATACCTTSTTTTCAGCTGAGCATGAACTTAGCCTGAAAATTGCAACCATCAAATGTTTATAGCTTACAAACTGGATCTGACCAGGACAATACTGAACAGACAGGATCACAAATCCAGAGAAGCCTACCTATCATATGCTATGGGCAGACAAAAAACCTCCAAAAAACCAACAACAATAAACCCAAAAATCCGAACCCAAAACTACAAAAATACCCCAAACCCAAACCCCTGCCAAAAGCCCCACAAAAACAAAAAAACAAATAAAAAAACAAAAAAAAAAACCAAATAAAAACCCAAACCCATGACAATTTGAGAAAATAATGCCCGAAGGAAAACTTGCAGCCTTCTCATCTTCTCTCRTAACCTTTCAGCTTTGTCTGGGCTTGAAGTACACACCATGAGTTGTTTCAACAAATTAAAGTCTGGATTTCTCCAAAAGTTATTGAAGAAGTTCAAATGTGTATTACTTCTTAGCCAGAATATTATACAGGGCAGTTGTGCTAAAGCAACTTTCAGTACCAAATTCTGAGGGAAAATATATTTTTAAAATTCCTTGGAATGTATTCTGGGGTAGGAGAACCCAAGAATAAAAAATTAAAAAAAACGTATTCATGCTTCACTGGAAAGAATTAAGAGTAAAGCTCCTGCAATCTGCAAGGTCATTTCAGGTTAGGAACTGCAGAATATGCAGTRAGAAGCCTAATTTACTTCTGTGTATCTATAGGAATGAGCTATGTTAGAGACAAAAACCACTTGAGCTCAAATGCCTCATCTATCCTGTTCAAATATCAGCATGCACAACTCAGTGGTGAGGAAAAAAAAATTACCCAGGGTGAAATAAAAGAAAATAAAGGATCATACTCATAGCATTAATATGGTGCATTCAGCCCAGGGTGAAATAAAAGAAAGGATCATACTCATAACATTAATTTGATGCATTCCATAGCTGGAAACCTAGACAGAAAGGACTGGGGGGTGGCATAAATAATGGTCTTATAAATAGTTATGCTAGACATCCATTAAAAATAGACAAAATATATTGCCAAACAGAATTATTACAGAATCTTTTTATGTGCCCCTCTCATATCTAGATACACCCAGCAATSTGGTCTTCAGTTTCCATTAATATTGAAAACTGATGGCCATAAACTGACAGATGGAGCACTTAAGACTGAAAGCAGCAAGTTTTCRAGAACAACCAAATTCCTAAGTTTGCATGCATCCTTTCTGTGGGATATGGCTTAGAATGCAGCTGCTGGCAAAGGTCTTGGTTAGAAGAAATGTAATAGGGTTTACATATAAATTTTTATCTGTTGTTTAAAGAAGACTGTTGTGGGGCTCTGCAAGTGCCATATGGCTGGTTTCCTTCTAGATGCCAGGTTTTTTTCCTGCTGGATTTGACAAGTACTGAAAACTGCCATTTTAGGTCAACAAAGGAACCCTGAGCTGCTGAGTAGAAAAAATGGTCATTTCCCACCATACCAGCCTACATCAGCACCTTATTACTTAGGATACCAAATCAAGTGAACACAGCTACATAAAACTACACACATCACCAGGTGTAACTATGTATTATTTATCTATTTTGGTATCAGTTTTCTCTCATCTTCAAGGGGTCCACCTATTCTCCCATCAGTTAATATTAGACATGTTCTCCTAACATTAATCTTTGTGCCTTCTCTCATTCTGCTTTCCACCACTGCACCATGTCCATCTACTCCCTGACCACAAGTCAAACACCACAAAACACAGTTTCCCTCACAGAGACAGGCAGAGACCCCACCTACTTCTGGGGTCATTTACTGAAGAGGGTAAGAGGCAATTTCACTGTTTTACACAGCCAACAGAACAGGGCCTCAGCAGCAGCTCCTTTTGCCTTTTTAATTCAAATAAAGAACAGTTAGTTGTGGCACTGTTCCCACAGCAATGGCTCTGCTCCAGTGCTGGCAATCCCAAGGCAGAAAAAATAAAGAAGATGTGGCAGAATATGAGGATAAATGGAGGCTTTAATGTATATTAAAAAAAAAGATAACTTATCCAGTCTGAAGCTTATTGGATTTGATTACYTAAATTCTCCCTGTGTTGCAATGTCAAAAACATTCACCCTGGGCTCTCTGGTGCCAAAGTGTTCCCATGACAAAACTCTATGTACTTTTCAGCTGTCTTTCAGTTAGAAATTTCCAATAATCTCTTTAGTAAAAATCACTTCTGCTCAGCAAACTGTTCAGGACACTTCTAAAACTGGTAATAAACCCCCCTTCACTTCCCTCTTTCTGCATGTGACCCTGAGCACAGGTACAGTGTAGAAARCCAGCAATCAAAACAGTGGATGAAAAGTCAAGCAGAATACTTACACAGGACTAAAGAGCTACTATTGACCATTAATCCTGGCTGCATCCTTTGGGTGCCAGCTACTGGTTTAGCAAAAATAATCTTTCCATATATGAAATAAAATTAGGGCCYGTTTTTCTGCGTATTACAGAGTTTTAAGGGAAATAAAAAGCTTACAATCTGAATAACAATAAGGAAAAGAATTAGTTACTCTATTTCAGGGGAATAAAAGTAAAGCATCCAGCTTTGTTCTGTTGGGAACATGAAGAGCTAACATTGCACAAACCCTGAGCAGTGGGACAAAGCAGTGGGCTCTGTACCTTCCMGGCACTCTTCCACATGTGCTTCATGTATGCATAGGTCACTTGGGGGTGCACTGTGGGCAGGGGGTGATCCAGCTGCCGAGAGGGATCTACTCCCAAGAGCAGGACAAGGGTCTTGTGGGCCAAAGCCTGGAGAAGTGGCAAAGACAAAAAGCAGGTTAAAACATAATTGTTTATGGATCGTATTGATTCAGAATTGTCCAACACTAAAAAAGTACATCTGACCCTCCAGATACAACACAGACACAGCAGACTCCCTGGACTCATAGAATACCACATGATAAACCATGTCTTCCTTTGGATCAGAGCATTAGATTCTCATTTRAGAAGCCAGTAGAAAGTGTAAAGTCCTTGTTTCAACTATTTGGTGATAAATTTTGTGATGAATGTTAAAATAGGACTGTAATGTTCAACAGTAACATCACATTCTAGATTTGACTCTCTGCTCTAGCAGAGAGAGCTATTATTAATAATCTCCAGTAGTGCATAAAAACTTCCAGTTACAGCAGACAKTGAAAAATTGGCCCAGGGGCTCTCAGGTATAGTATCAGTCCCACAAAAATAACCTTGGCTACAAGCATGAACTTTATGCTGGTTACAATTTTAGCATTTCAACAATTTCTGACTAGTTTCTTCCTCAGAGGAGAACCCATCCCACTTGGGCAATGAAAGCWTTTAGGAATGCTCAAGGCTGAAGCAGCACAGTAAAGCAAATAATCCCAAAATTGCTGAAGAGGACAGAGCCTGACAATGCTCACCAGCCTCCCACTCTTGCCACACAAGCTGGCATACTTGAGCCAAGTTCTCATGTCCTCATGAGGATTCACAACAAGAGATCGGACCATCAATATCCTTTGCCAGTCTTCCACGATTCGCTGACAGCCCTGAGAAGAAAAAAGAGAATTTTTTAGTGTTTGGTCTCCAGTGTACTGCACAGAACCTTGATTCAGAATCTGAAGGGACTTCCATGAAGATAGAGACTTCTATGTGTGCCCATAATTCACAGCWGACTGACATTAGGAACTGTCTATTGTGGCATTCACATTCTTTGAACACAATTCCTTCACCCAGGGTTTTTCTCCTGGGAAGCTGAAAGGCAGTGAGAAAGGCCTCAGAGAAAAGAAAAACAGTTCTTATCTCATTTGCTTCTCCTGTGTTGTGCTCACATGTGGAATGTGTTTGGAGATTGTTTACCCACAGGTGATTGTTTCATTGGATTCTGCTGTGAGTTGTTTTGACTCTTTGGCCAATTAGGGCCAAGCTGTGTCAGGACTCTGGAAAGAGTCAAGAGTTTTCATTATTATCTTTTTAGAATTCAGTATCTTTTCTGTATTCTTTAGTATAGTATAGCATTCTTTAATATAATATAGCATCATAAAGTATAAAATTAGCCTTCTGAGAACATGGAGTCAGATACATCATTCTTCCCTGCCACAGGGCTCACAATGAATTTACAACAGTCTATTTCTTTAACACTGCAGTGTGTGAGGAAGGTTCAGTCCCTGACTCTCACAGTCTGCAGGCAGCTCAGTGCTTGCAGTCTAATGATATCCTCTAATGGAAAGAGAAGGAAAGCTCTTAAAGATGAAACACATCCAAGAATCAGAAAAACTCTTCATACAATTCCAAAGTGAGTCAAAGTGCCTTCTCCATCCATTTTTGGTTTAAATCTCAACATGGAGATGGTAGAAAACCAAATGGATGCAAAGATYTTTCTGTCATTGCCCTTTTTCTTTGCCTTGCATGCATTCCTTTTGGAGGCTGGCACCTCTTAAACTGGTTTCTGCCAGAAAGTGTAGCTCCACTCCTGTGCTGCTTGTGCAAGCATTGTCTGGTTCTTGTCTGTCTGATGGGAGAGGCACAACACTGAGAGAGCAGGATGAGTCTGTATTTCAAACATTCAAGGATACTACAGAGAAGRAGAATTGTGGAAGGAATGTAACAACTAAATCCATGGTGCTTGATATAGTGGCCAAGTACAGGGTAACAGTGATGCTCCAAAGTTTCTATTCAGCCAGAAACTACTTGACTTTGAGGTAAACAAAAGATTTTCCAATGACAGCAAGGACCTTTGCACCAAAGAAGTTATTCTTTCCCTTTTTCTTTTCTACCAAGTTGAGGACTGGGAAGCTAAACAAAGCTTGTTCCCTAACACCCAAATAAACTTCTTCCAACAGGCATTTAAAAACTATTAAAAAACACCTATAAAACGTTCAAGAACTGCTTGTACTGCTTTCAGAACTATAAAAAGCTGTATTCAGACATTACACTTCCTGCCACTTCAGTTTCTTTACCCCAGTGGAATGGCCCTGAGCTCTTCCAGCCTGGAATGCAAATGGGAGACTAAAAGCTTTGCCACAGTTTCCCAAACAGCTAAAAAATATACAGCAGGCTTTCATAAGGTGGCAGATTATAGCATTGCCAGTGAAGAACTGTGCACAGGGAGAAGTTCTTCCTTCAGGCAGCATTTCACCTTAGTTATYCCCTTTTTTTCTTTGACCCCCTTCTCTTGCAGGAATCACCCACCTCTATTTAAACAATATTCTTGGATGTACTACTGCACCTGAGGATATTCACTTTCACTGTAGGGATGCCTCTTGTAAGGAAATAGTGCCAAATATTTCTCTGATTTAAATTTTCAGAGGTACTTTGGATTTTTGCTGTTTAGAGAGGCACAAAGAAAGGCACAAACTTCTCTTTCAATACTGGAAAATCAACATTGCTAAAGGTCTCTTCTGAAAGGTCAAGGTTAATCATAGCATCATCTAGGTTGGAAAAGACCTTTATGATTATCAASTCCAACCATAAACCTAACACTGCCAATTCCACCACTAAGTAATGTCCCTAAATGTTACCAATCAGTTAGAAATGTTCTTGTAAGAGGTCCAAAAGGAACAGGACAGTCTTTTATTTTACAAGAATGTGAATTCTCTGACCAGTTTTCCAATACTAGGAGAGAATTCAATTTTTAAAATCCAGCCAATCAGGTAAAAAGTTCAAACTAGTTTGGTTCAAACCAGTATTTCCAGATAGAATCCAATATTGAAAGGAGCAGCCTTGGGGATGTTACTAGTGTCTCTCTTCTGTACATATCTATTTCAAGGCTTAGTTCACCCTTTTAAAGTGTCATATGAGCTGACACCTCAGAAACATTAATTTGAGAAAYAAAAAAAAGCRGAAATGAAACCCCAGGGAGGCAGAAGCAGAAAGGAGATGGAGCACACAGCCATGTAAGCATGGATGGAAAAAGACAAGCAAAGATTTGCTGAGCCACCACAGTGACTCAGAAGGAAGCTGTTCATGCCAGCCCATCAGCATCTCCATCCTGGACCTTTACAGGGATGTACCTGCAGCCTTTCCCACCAGATCTGGCGGATGATCTCACGGCGCTCTGGGACAAGTTTGTACTGGATAACCTCTTCCAGCTCTGACAGCATCTGGCAGGATACCATYGCCTGAAGGAAAAAAATCACATTCCATCCCAATCACTATAGAACAAATCTATAATTAAGGAGCAGTATTTTGGCATCAAAATCTTAAGTACATAGGCTACTGAACAGATGAAGGACCAACTGCTATATACTGGTACCTAGATGACCTGCTGATTCAAACTCAAACTAAATGTCAATTCTTATTGACATTCCTAAGTGTCAATTCTTACTTCTTTTGAGGGGGTGGACCTCACTTCACTCCCTTTTAGTTTGTCCCAAAAGCTGCTCCTGCAAAGTTGTATTTTTTATCTGACAAAAGCCATTTAGCTTGTGGGCCCACATAGGTCTTATGCTGGAGACAAGCACAACTCTGAAGTTTTATGTAACTTTTAGAGATAGTCTGAAGCAGCAATGAAGGAAGGGAATGAAGGCTGAGTCTCATGTTTTGTGTTGCTGAAATGGCTCCCAAAGTATTAAAGAGTCTTTTTTCCCAGCCCTGCGACTGAAGAAGTTGACATTCCTTAGCTCTGCTTTTCAAGGTTGTTTATTTTCTCTTATCTATTCCATTCTTTCTCTGACCTGCTGAGATCTGTCTGGCAGGTCAGTTTGTGGCACACTGACCACCCTCGGGGTGGTGTTGCCTTTTTATACTAAAAACTACATGTACTTTATTTACAATAACTTCCCAATACCTATCACCTATGTTAGACACTCTGTCTCTATCCTAAACCAATCAAACAGTGTCACCATCACAGCAGCAGATGGAGGACAAGGAGAAGGAGAAGAAGGACAGGACATACCCAGATTCCTCCATCTTGCCTCTTGAACCCCCATTCTAAATCCCCAAAATTCTACTTTTCCACCCTGTGACAAATTCACTATCATTCTACTCAAACCCCTGTGGCTCGTAAATCTTCACACAAAGTTGCTAGTTTTTTCCAAGGGCTAAAATGGAAGGCACAGGTGTCTTTTGACTCTGTGCCAAGGTCTCTGAGCCCSCTGCCAGGGTCTGGAGTCCTCCAGGGCAGCCAGAGGAATGTCCTGGGTTCCAACAGCTGAGAGCTGCACTCACCCCATAGGCTCGACTGTAGCTCTCTCCTGCCATGGCAGTCAGCTCAGCATCCAGCAGGTCTCTGGCTTTGTCAATGCACTGAAATAGAAGAAGATATTGAGACAAAGGTAGTGTGCTTTATCTAGAGCCAACTGCTGAAGCTGCTGTTCAGCTGTRCCATCTCATGAACAAAGCTGGCATTGTTCTCACTTTCCTCTCTCTGGGAAAGGATCCTATAAATAGAAAGATTTGACAGGAAAACAGTGGCCAGGGCATATATAAGGGAAGTCAAGGGYCCTTCATTCATCACCTGCACAGTTTGAAGTTTGTCTTCCTAGAAAATCAAAGTTTGCAGAATTTCTAATCCTACTGCGATTGTAGAGATTATTATTAACAACATTTATAGAGGAAAGGTTCACATTTTAGTGCAAAAGAGTTGGTCACAAAAAAAAGCCTAAAGAAATGTCTCTTGGTACCACACAATGAAAGAAAATAGCTTTCACTGTTTTACATAACCCAACAGGATTTTATGAATTTTACAGGACAGCAAATTTCATTTCTCATCCTCAAACTAAGACAGGCTCTTCAAGCATGAAATAAATCCTGCTCTAGTTCTAGTCATTATATAATCTCTCACCTATAGCTTTTCCTGTTCAAAATGTTAAAGGTTAATCACAAACTTTACCTTTTTGAATGCCTGGTTAATTTTACTGTGCACATCATCCAGAAATCTATTTATGGGTTTTGACAGCACAGACTGAATTACTCCTTTATCTAAGCTGGCAAGCCAGCACAGAATTTTGAGAAATGGGACTTGAGCTTCCTTGGAAAGTAAACAACACGTTTCACATCTACAGAGTCACCCTGCAAATCTTCTCTGTGACAAACAAGCATTACAAATACAAATATACAAGCTCTGTTTAATAGACTCATTCCTTGCCTTGGTACCTCAATTTKAGATTTGAGATTTATCAGTGCTACRAGAAAAATTAAGATTATTGTACATGAAATATATGAGCACTTCACTGAAAAAGCTGTAAGAGYCAGAAGTGCACAAAAATCCATTAGGAATCTTACAGGTGTCTCAGGCATTCCTGGAAATTTACAATCAGTGCCTTGTAGAACAGAKTCTCTGCTGAGATAATCCTTGTGTCCTGTCTGTCTAGAAAAGAGGCACAGAAGTAAAAGAAGCCAAAAAATGACAAAGGCATTCTAATGTTCTACAGCACTGGACCACTACTATCTGTCAATACATTCACTGCTATGTTTCTGGAAATATCTATCACCCAGGTCTAAGATATCCATGGAAAACACATTATTGGGCAATTCATGGGTTATAGCCAACTGCTTTACTACAGCCTGGTTTTCCATGGAACTCTGTAACCTAGAACATCTTAAACCAAATTTTGGGATACCAAAAGGAGGATAATTACTTGCTGAGCCAGTGAGAAAAGGTCTTGATGCAGTGCCAGAACAGCCCTGTAGAAAGCACCATCATGGGTGTCCCTGGGGATCATGCAAGTGTATTCTTCCATGCTGTCCCACTGACCTGCAGAGACACASATATCCTCAGCAACACAACAGCTTTCTCTGCAATGGAGGAACAGAACAGAACTGTGATATGATGCTTAGACATCAGTGCCTAGGCCTGAGTGCTGTGTGGTACTTTTGCATTTAAGTCAGCTCTCCAACAGCTTGTCTTTGGTAGGGACACTGTTATATACATAAACATCCACATAGCTACAGACAAGAAAAACAGAGGCATTTTTCTTCTAGACAAATTGTTATCCTTGTGGAAAAGGTTCTGTCATTCTTTGTGATGAAACAATTAAAATTCTGACACTTCCAGAACATTTGYATGAATGAATGCCCTGCAAAGCAAAAGATGAATTTTTCTCAGCAAAGGCTGGCAGAYAGCAAGTGATCCATCAGCCTCTCTYGAAAATATCTTGCTAACAACACAAATGGACATTTGGACCACTATAGATTTATTCATTAAAGATTGTCTACTCTGCAGACACAACCTCTAAAATGTTCAGCAGATACTGTTCTTGTTCTAAAGAAGAGTCTGCCACAAATCTGAGAAAGTCTTTTAATCTTATTTCCAGCCTGAGCTCTGTTCAGTGCAAAGTCAAACAAAAGTAAGCATTTAAGCAACCAATCATCTGCTCTGTTACTGGAGATCACAATGGGAGACTTGATGTAAATGCAGGTTTTCTAAAGGACTTTAATATGGAATGACATTTGTCACATTCACATTTTCTGAAAAACCCCTTTGCCCAGGATTTTCTCCTGGGATGCTGAGAAGTCTCAGAGAAAAGGAAAACAATTCTTATCTCATTTGCTTCTCCTGTGTTTTGCTCCTTTGGAATGTGTTTGGAGATTGTTACATTGGATTTTGCTGTGAGTTGTTTTGACTCTTTGGCCAATCAGGGCCAAGCTGTGTTGGGACTCTGGAGAAAGAGTCACGAGTTTTTATTATTATCCTTCCAGCCTGCTCTAAGTATCCTTTCTGTATTCTTTAGTGTAGTACAGTATAGTTTAGCATAATATAATAAATATAATATAATATAATANATATAATATAATATAATATAATATAATATAATATAATATAATATAATATAATATAATATAATATAATATAATATAATATAATATCTTAAAATAATAAATTAGCCTTCTAAGAACATGAAGTCAGATTCATCATTCCTTCCTGCCACGAGGGTCCCCACAAATACAATAAACACTTATTTCATTTCCCAGTGTCAATAATGTGGTTACTTGATGTAATCACATTGTTTCTTGTATTCTTTAGTTCTGAAATAAGCTAAAACTATCTGTGCTTGCACCTCWTGGGCTGTTGCAGGCCAGCACAGGAGGATACATTACCTAAGCCCCAAGCAGCAGCAGCAGCCATCCTGGCCATCTTAGCTTGAGTTTCATCATTCACCTGGGTCCACTTTTCACAGCATTGCTGGTGGAGRTGCCCCCTAAGAAGAATCCACAATTTCTGATCAGCAAAAAGCCTCTTCCAAGAATTCTGCCTCATTAAACAACCACTTCCCACTGATAAGACAACAAGCAGCCCCACTGGTTTTTTTATACTTTATATTTGACTCCTCTGGCCAACTCAACCATGCTACTCTGATGACAAATATCCCGTCATCAGAAAATAATTTTAAGATACACTATGTTTTGAAAATACACATCCAAAGAGAAGTTTCCATTTTTTCTTCAGTAACTGTTAATGTCTACTTTAAAATTMGACTGATAATGCCACTTTATAAACACAGAAAAAAAATTCTCAAGAAAARGAACAAACCACCACCAAAAAAAGGATGCTTAAAATTTTTGCAAGTGTRAGTAGAAGAAACATATGATCTGGATAGCTTGGGCATGGCTCCTACTAGCAAACATTTTGAATTAACACATCAAGTCTGAAGACAAAGACTGAAGAATGAATGTTGCTGTAACCTCATAGGAAGGTTTGTCATGGCAGGATCTTGTCATGGCAGGATCTCAGAGGGCATCTGAGTCTTTCATCTCCAGTGGAGAGGAAGCATCAGGATTTTTTATATTATTTCTTTCAAATCAACTGTGAATGCTGCACTAATAGAACCAATTACCCTGGGTGTTGCAGTTCCAGGATTTCTCAGGCTGGATACTCTGTAGCAGTGAAACAGCTGCCAACTGTGAGGGAGAACAATTTGCTTTCCCTGGTGTTATCCTCTCCCCTCCCAAAAAGGAAGATGAGTTAGTCAAACAGAACCAATGGGCTGCCACAGGCAAGATAGTAATTCTGACAGCTTAATGGCCCAGGAGGGAAAAAAACCCCAAAGCAAATGTAAAGCCAAGCCAAACCTAGCAAACCTAGCAGTAAATCAGGACCTCATAGATGCTAATAAAACACTATGAGTCCTACAGGAATAACTATATGAGGCTAAGAATGTTTTGGCTGTACTCTAAAAATATCACAGCAGAGTACTGAAATGGTGATGCTGCACAACATAATTTTAGATTGTCTGCCTTATCCCATGAAGCAGACTSCAGCAGCACAGTCAGTCAGGTTGAATGCTACTGAAGAGTATCAGCAGCCAAACTATGGAATCCTCAGGCTCAGGATGACATCTCTGGAGTCAGCTGCAGGGCAGCAGACAGCACTTAGCAAAAGCATTTCTGAATTGTAAAAACACCTGCACAGAGTTGGAGTCCAGTCCCACAAGAGAACTTGGAYACTCTGATTGCTCTCATCATTACAGACTACCAATATAATCATGATATCTAGCTCCAACAGAAGAAAATTGTCCTTTTGTTGTTCCACAGATTTGTTGCTGATACATGAATAAGTAGGAGGTTCAGAAAGGACACAACACAAACACACATCCTGCAGGGGGAAAAAATTCTTCAAATCCCTGGTGAGAACAGCCTACTTGTATAAAAGCTGACTGAGGAATGCCCAGTTAAGAGGACCTGATTTCCTTACTAGAAAAGCTAAACCTTTTATTTCTCACTCTTGTTTAGAAACAAAAAGAGCAGAAAAAWTCTGCCAGAATTATGTTTCTCAAGCAGTTCTGTTTCTAGCAGTAAAATGACTTTAGTGAAGAGGAATCTCCTCACTGTGGTGCCATCCCCTGGGTTCATGTCAGGACCCATCAGGAGAGAGGCAAAGTTCAGTAGAAAGGCGGAGCCTGGATGAACCCACACCTGCCCCTGGCTAGAACTGCATGCCACAGTGAGCAGGGTGCCTTCTCCAATTATCTTCTTTTAATTAAATAGCCAGAAAAAACAGAAGCCCCCAGTTAAGCAGTAAGCTGTAAGTCACCAGCAGCTCACCCTGTCACAAACACTGACTGGAATCAGTTATGGGTTGACAACAAACGTTTGACACAAAACTTGAAATACTAAATGTCCACAAAGACAAGGCTTAAAAAAACTGAAAAAGACTAGTAAGGAAAACCTCATCCTTCTACAAGGCATAGGTCTGACACTGAATAAACACAGAAATCTCTCATGTTTTAATCAGAGTTTTAAAAGGAGGGTCACAATGAGCTCCTCTTATGACTCTTTCTGACAAGTTCTGCTCAGCTAATGTTTCCTCTATCTACAATATGTAATGTTTCCTCTATCTACAGTTAATCTACCATGTCTTTCTCTGTTATAAATGGGGTTGACCTGATTATAAATTGCAGATTCTCTTCCAGAGAGACCTTAACTCACCAGCTGGCCAGTCCCAAAAGGCTCAGAGATGTCATTACCGATTCTGACTTCAATGAACAAAGTGAGATGCCACACAAATACTCCAYGTAAGTGGGAGTAAATAGGAATTCAGGCAAAAAATGTGCACCTGAATGACAGCATCCAGAGAACACAAAGGCATCATTTTCCTTGGTCTTCAGGCATTCCCCTCTTACCATTCACCAAGTGCTTCCAAGCAACGCATCCGTCCCAGCATCAGCTCAGGATCATCTTTGTTTGTGTCCATCTTCTTGTCATAGGCCACCAGAGCATCTTCCCATTCATGAAGCTTTTCATACCAGGTAGCTTGAATTTCCTAAGGGAAGGGAAAAAAAAAGTAAAAATAAACAGCAGGATTAATGTTGATCATTCTTTATTAACTACCACCAGCTTTTCCTAGGAAATTCTGTGTCTGTGCTGGTCACTTCACCCTTTRATCATTCTGAATAACCTCATGGACTTCTGTGACACAGAGAAGAGCCTTGAGCTAGTGTGAAAACTGGAATCCTGGCACTGCTCCACCTGCCCAGAAATGAACTCAGGTTTACCAGAGGGATTAATCCAACATCACCCCCTTACTCAGTGCCACTGAAACACTAAATCAGCAGCTAGTGCTTTTCTTTTTGAAGAGGCAGAGTGAGTGGAACAGGAGAAAGGYTAAATCTGTAACATATTCCACTTCCCATTGTTGCACATACCTGCATTCAAACAAGAAAAACAGCTCTGTGTTCAGGAATGGAATGACCAACTACAAAAAAAGGCCAAACCTTCCATCTGGCTACTGCTAGGCAATTACTTAATATAGCAGGCACAGTATTGAAGTTGGGCCCAATCACACCTTCCACAAGGGAAGGCAATYGTTTGTAACAAAGCCATTAAAAGTTAGCCAAGCAGTGATCCATACCAGCTAAGCCCTTTTCTTCAGTCTTTCTTTCTAGATTTTTTTTCTCATTTTCAAGAAATAAAATACCTTAATATATTTCCATGCCTTTCCCTGCCAGTGTTTTTCTGCTCAGTCTTTGGCAGCTCATGTCTTGACATAGGCTGCAGAGCAAAATTATATTCCCAGACCTGTGGGCAGGGTCACTATAAACCACAATTTGCATGCCAGCTCTTACACTTAGCCCTTTAACTTCTCAGCTAAGTCARATTTCAATTAAGTCCCTGAAAGCAGAGCTCACAGCTCCTCTTAATTTCTTTTCATCTAATTTCAATTCTGGCAAGCTCTGTGCTTTGAACTACATTTACTGCTAGACTGTTGCTGCTGAAGAGTGAAGTCAGAATTAGGTAATGCAGAACTTTGCTCAATCCACCCAAGGAATTATAAGAAGCTGCAAAGATGTTTTGAAGTCTGTACTTCTCCCAGAAAGGACTTATTTTCCAGTCTAGGTCAAAACCACACATAATCCCACACCAGAGGATTTCCACCATTTTGTGCTTGTACCTGGTCCCCACTTTCTGGTGGTTACTGCTTAGAGAGGCTGGTCTACTGTGCTTCCAGGGCTGCCTRCCCTTTCCTAATTATCCTAAACCACTGCAACAATTACCACTGCCAAATCATCTTTTTACCAGTAGAYCTATCAGGAAAGCATAGGTGGTTTGGTCTTTGAACACAAATTAAATGACTCATAAAATGAGAAAAAATAATAAAAGGTACATCATTCTGAGAAAGATACACAACAAATACATAATGAAATTATTTGATTTTGGTGAGGGACTGGTTAACTTGCTGTTCTAAATAATACCTGTGAACACTTTTGAGAGAGACTAGAGGTTAACTTCCATTAAATCCTTATCTTGAGGGTGTTGATGCAGTTTCTCAAATCCTTTAAGCTTAGAAGAACTCCCTCCCTCCCTTCCCAGCTTATCCTAAATTAAAGGACTTATGTCTTCAGGTTGCTGGTTGCTTACAGCTGCATTTAGTGCAACAACAGCAGCTGCAAAATTCTCCAAATCAGCTTCTTGCAGCTCTCCCTGTACCCAGCATTTGCTGCAAAGTGCCCACTGAACATCCCTGTAAGCAGCAAGGGCTTTCTTTATGAACAATGAAATACTATAAGCAGGGCTAGAGCTTCTATGTGATTAATTAAGAAAACACACCCCCACCCACCAAAAAACCAAGRACAGAAACCATAAAAACACAAGAGKTGAAGAAGTGGYTTATCCAGTAGGACTCACCAGCTCCCCAAAGTGCTTCATGGCATATTCCAGCACACCAGCAGCTGCTTCTGGCTGTTGGAGTTTATTGTTAATGCTGGAAAGAGAGGAAAAGAAAGATGATTTAACACAATTGGCATATTAGGGGTTGATAGAAACTTCTGCTTGATAATAGCAAGGTCTATCATTTAGAATTACCAATGGAACACTCTTTTTGTTTAGATTTCCAGATGAACAATTAAACTACATAAGGCACACAATGACCATATATTTTCAAAACAATAGGTGCACACATTGTCTGCACATAGTCTGAAGACTTGTTACAGAAAACAGAGATGGTATATGATTATCAATTCTATGTAACAGCTGCATAAAGAGAAGAATAGCTGCCAATAATTTTAAAGGCATGATTTTTCAAGCTGTACTTAGAGTTTTACAATACTAACTTTTTCCCTCCCTATTCTCTTAAACYGACTACCAACTCCTCTAAAAATCAAAGCAGAGAATTTAATGATGCAGGAAACAGGCTATATCATTAAAACAGCTGACAAAATAGGGCCTTTGGATTGGTTGAACTAAAATCAGATTTAGCCAGACTAAGAATACACCATAATCACAGTTCAAGATGACTGTCACCCAATAACAGGAAGCACCTAAAACAGACCCAGGTCATTTTTTAAACAAAGTAGTCCACACTAACTCCAGCTAGTTTCCCAAGGCAGCAGCTTGGCAGCAGCCTCATGAAAGTGATAAATGGCTGTCACATTTCATGAGCCGATGACTTAAAGAGCCATTGGCAGACACATTCCAGCACGTCAGACTGTTAATTACTTCCAAGTTATCTTTCTTGACAACACTTCCTGACAAAATTGACCATTTTCTTTTATTATCTGACAATTAGCAATGCTCTTCTGCCACTTCCTGGTGCACTCAATTACTCCTTTTGTTTCTTACTTTCTTGACTGTCCAAAGCAGAATTAACTGTCTCAAATGTATTTATGGTTAGGTTTAAGCAAAGGGAAGGAAAAGATGGGGAGGGAAAGGAGAAAGACTTTGATTTACAAGAATAGACAGCAGTAGTTGTTAATAATCATAAATTACTCTCCTGTAACAAATTATCTACAACACAGTGAGCAGTGACAGGTAATACTGTGGACTAGGATAAGCCTCTGTGAAAAATGCCTATTTTATGATTGGCTTTTMGKAAATATTCAAATCAATATTAGATGTGTTATGTTAGAAAGTTATGCTGTATTAATTTTCTTAAGTAGTGTGRTAAATATAGTTTTYGGTTATAACAWAATGTTAAAATAGAAACTATGCTYTGTAGGATACTTTTTAAAGAGAGGACTCGCAGTGAGATAGCAGCCACAGGACACCTYAATCTTTCAGAGAAAGAGAATTTATTGCTCCKTTATCAGAAGAAACAAACTTCTTCCRYCCTCSCTCAGRCCTGAAYARYCCYTCAGGATTCAGAGGAAGAAGCTGACACTGCCCAGACAGAATCCTGTGTTTGAATGGAATTTATGCATCATGGATGAGCTGTATGAATGTGCAARYGGCTGTTGCTTTTAAGGGTTAATCCTCTGTTAACGTGGGTCCTTTTTTGGGCTTARTTTGCCCAGAAASAGGTACCCAGACTYTCRSTAACTCTTTGRTRRTATTGTCTCATATTGTCCTAATCCAAATTGTCCAAATTATTATTATTCTAATTATATTACTCTTTTAATAACCATTTTATTACTGTTAAACTTCCAAAAATTTTAAAAACAAGTGATTGGCATTTTTCACAGCCTCTGACTGGGATAAGCCTCTCCCAGCAGCTGCTTTTCCTTGTGCTCAGGACATTTCTGCAAAAGCAGTAAATGTTGGGACTCCCCACTCCTGTGGCATTCACATTTTCTGAAAAATCCTTACACTCAGGATTTTTCTCCTGGGAAGCTGAGAAGCCTCAGAGAAAAGAAAAACAATTCTTATCTCATTTGCCTCTCCTGTGTTGTGCTCACATGTGGAATGTGTTTGGAGATTGTTTACCCACAGGTGATTGTTTCATTGGATTCTGCTGGGAGTTGTTTTCACTCTTTGGCCAATCAGGGCCAAGCTGTGTTGAGACTCTGGAAAGAGTCACGAGTTTTCATTATTATCTTTTTAGCATTGTGTAAGTATCCTTTCTGTATTCTTTAGTATAGTTAGTATAGTATTCTTTAATATAATATAGTATCATAAAATAATAAATTAGRCTTCTGAGAACATGGAGTCAGATTTATCATTCCTTCCTTCATCAGGGCACACCCCAAATACAATATGCTCCCAGCCTATTTTGTATACACACAATTTTAACCTGGTACATTSAAAACACACATTAAGAAAATAAAACATTCTGTACTTTCCTTCTCTTTCACCTTCCTTCCATGAAGGCACTGCTCCTGTCCCTGCAGACCTGAGCAGTCTGTGCTCAGACAGAATCTTCCTAAATGTCATAACATTCTTAAAAGCACTACAGAGCTGTTTTCTAGCCACCATGCTGGAGACTGAACAGAAACAAAAACACTGCAGAAAAGCATCCAGGCATTCAGAAAAGGCCCTGAGGGCTCATATTCCAGCCAGGCACAGCTGCCAGGGGTTTTTAGCCACAGTGRTGCTGCTGGAAATCAGGGCAGTTTACTGGATTAGAATCAAGGGGGTGGATTTCTCCTTCTATCTGGAAAAAGATAATTATAAAATCTCTCTGGATTAAAGGAGAAGGTGGGAAAACATCTCTCAAGATATGAGAGACAATGCTGTTGGCTAAGCTGCTGGACAGTAAATAAATCCTTGTTTACTCACAGATGTCCTTGCAATTATTCCTAGTTCAGAATAATGTTAAGTTTAATGTTAAAGAAAAAGATCAATTGTTCACCATATCCACTGAGGGAAAAACATATTCATCAGTTKATTTCTGTTAAAAAGCTAGAAGAAACTCCACCACCATCTCCTACTTGAAGGCTTGAAGGGTGTAAAAGAACATTTTTAGGGCATTTAGAACATTTTAGAAGTTTTTAGGTATAGGTTTGGTAGGTCACTGGTAATATTTCCCAAGAAACACCCAAGTATTCAGCTCTACTGCCTGCTATGGACCAGCAGAGCCTTCTAGTACTAATGCTCAAGGAAAAGATTTTAAAATTATATGTTTTCAATGCTAACATACTTACTAAAATATACTGAAGCTACTTTAAGACAGAGCTGTCCCATGCTTGCAAGTGGGAGACCACAGAAATAACAAGACTTCCTAAGTCATATCAACTAGACTTTTATATACTTTGAACTAATGCACTAATTTCAGTGCTTGATACCCATTTCATTGCACATTTTATTCAATAAACCAAGTGATTAACAAAATCAACAAAACAACACAAGACCCTTATACTTSCCCTCTAAATGAGCATAAATCAGTTGCAAAACTAATTCTTATCACTAAAGTTTGGTATGAGTTCAGCTCATTGCATAATTAGATGACGCAGAACAATATAATTTAAATTTTCCCCCTGTTTATTAAACAGTATGTGTACTGTAGTCAGAATCAAGTCCAACCCTGACCTATTTGGAGCACTTGATCATGATGAGTGGGATATTAAAATGTAAACAAGCCTTCTGATGAAAAACATTTTCCAATTGCTATGCCAGTCTATCCCTATAAGAAGTGACTGCTCTTGACAAACTTCCTAATATAAAAATCTTGGTCAAAAATTTTTAAATCTTCAGATTTTATTAGTAGTGAAAAGCTACATAAACCTACTGCCTGATTATTAAGATATCCAAACTGTAGGGGTTACATGTACACTGAGCTAGAATCACAAAAAAGAACAATATTTAAGAGAAATATACTCTTATTGCTTGTATATTTTAAAGGTTATTTAAACAGAAAGCAGAGATGAACTGGGAATCAAAATCCAACCTCACAGCAAGGAGTGATTAACCTGCATTGSTGATTAACCAGCACCAAACCTGCCACACTCACCAGCATTGGTTGGGAAATCTTAAAATTGGAGAAATCTTAAATTGGCAAACCAAAACCACAACACCAACTTTATCGTGTTCAGTTGGAAGAGAACACAAATGATGGGCTTTTCTCCCCTACAAACCCAAGGCATAAATGTGTTGTATTTACTASAAATGTTCTCTTTTATACAGTCCTGGGAGATTTCCAGTCTTCCATTATCTTTTATATTGACAATATTCTCTGTCACTCAAAATATATTAAATTTTCAAGAACTCAGAAGCAACCAGACTTTCCTCATCTTCTCATAAAAATTAGAAAAAAGAAACTCTTTATTTCAATAGAGCCTTTTCAAGCAGTCCCAAACTTATCCATGAGGGAGCACACACATTTCCTATTGCCAGAATGCATCCCAAACATAATAAATAAACTTTATTTTTGCAATAAAGCAGCTTGTATGCAGAATCTAGACAAGCAGATAACATCTTATTTTTTTCAGTCTCCTCAAGTTTGCTTAGAAAGATTCTCTATTATGGCAGATTTTACCAGATTCAGCCAAGCTTGTTTTTCCTTCTGAAGAAGTGCTGAGAGCTGCTTCTAGGATTGGAAGGCACTGCTGCTTTGTGGAGACTTGGGGGAACAGATAAGCCTCTGGCAAAAGGAATTGGCTCTGATGGCCATTTTCCCCAGTTCTATGATTTATTTATTTGTCTTGAGGCATCCCCCCAGTCCTTGACTCAAGAAATCTCAGAAAACCAATGCATGTCCATCATGCCACTAAAAAATATTATCATTCTGGGAACAAATATGTTTGAGAAACTGATACCAGGAAAGAAATGTTTTCAATKAAGAGTTGTGGTGATTGAGTGCTTCCAGGCCAGAGCAGCCCCTTTGGCTTCCAACAAGGAGACACCACATTGCTCACAGGCATCCAAATTCCCAATCTTCATATAAATGCTTGCAAGTTAAATAAAAACATTCATCAGTTTTGAAAGAAAAAAATCAGTGAAAAATGTTACAATAAATTTCTTAGCTAACCCCGTTGCTCAGGCTGCAAAAGGAATCACCTATTGTAGCACCTATTTCTTATTAGCCAGAAAGCAGAGAAGAAAAATTTGCTAAGTAGGATATTTAGCAAAACAAGGTGAAACACAGCCAGTCTTTGTGTATTGGTTATGCAAAGAGGGGATGCCTTAAATAAAAAAGAAATCACAAATTACAAAAGAAAGCAGAAGTAGCAGTGTTTTGTTTCTTATCAAGCCCTCTCTCCTGTTCCACCTGTCCCATARAATTTCAGAGATTTACAACACAATCCTGGTTTAAAATAAAACCATAAATGWTTTTATTTGACCATAAAGCTATAGTAGAGTAAATGTTGGAGCATTTATGAGCATCTCCAAAGCCAAAGGTGAACAGTTTCACACCTCCTGGGAGGGAAAAGCAGAACAGAACAGTGTGGACTCCACAATGGGCCAGCTGAGAGCTGATGAGAGCCTTTGCCACCTCAGCAAGCACCAGGAATTCCAGATTTAAGCATTTGCCAGATGCCTATTGAAGGTTTGCAAGGAATGGCTACCAAATAAATAGCCACAGGGCACTGAGCTTTTCTTCTTGTCTCAGCTTTGCATACACCTGCCAGAACAGCTTCCCAGAGAAGGCAAGCATTTAAACTCACCTCTAATTTAATCTGGCCCTCCAGGGACAGGAGAAAACTGGTTCTAARCAAGTAATAATGATATATTTGAATTTAGTAACATCAATCAACATMATAAACACATGGCACATACAAATTGAAACCATGATTAGCCTCAGTTCTCCCAACCACTTCAGAGCTACATCATGAATAAAGTCAAAAAGGATTTGTCTCAAGTTCTTGACTTTATGATCTTGTCTTTTTAGCTACCATGTACCACAGTATTTCCACATACAAWATAGAATGGAGGAAAACTAGGGTGATGGATTTCAGGCCAAATGATGCTCAATTTCTCCATCACTACTGGGGAAAGGAAAGAACAGGACCCACTCAGTAATCATGGAACTAATTTCTCCCCAGCTATGCCCCAAACTTTACCTCTTTACAAAATGTACCAGGATCCTGAATTCAAATCCTAAGTAGAACAGTACAGAACTGCAAAACAGCTTTTGTCAGCTCCAACTACTGACCTAACCTGAAAATTACTARCATACATCTGTAGCTATTGCTACCTCAGTGACCAAATTCAGTTCTCCATGAAACTGGGAAAGACCCATCTTTCAAATATTCATAAAAAAGTCAAATTCCACTAAGGCTGACATCTCTGCCAAGGGATGTCTCTGCCCAAATCTCTTTGAATGTTTTCTCTAAAATAATGACAGATGGGAAGATTTGTGCTTTTCTATTCCTGCACAATATGTCTGTTGTCACCCTCTTACACAGAACAAAGTATTCRCTTTTAAAACAGGTAAATCAAAGTACCTGGAAGAAAGATGGTTTGCATTTGGATATTCAAATTAGAAGCTGAATCCAAAATAAAACCCTGGCTGTCTTATTTCCAATTAAATATTCCAGTTTAGAGAAGGGATTTGGATGCCTTTTTGTGGTGTTTTGTAACATGTGTGCTCAATTGAATCTTGGATCCTTTCAAAATTTGTATAAAGAGGGGATGCATGGACCTACAAGTGGCTCCCCTCTTCCACATCTGTCCAAGACAGGAGAGTTATGGTGAGTGGGAGCAGCAGCAGAATGGGCTGAAGTCCTGTGTAACACAATGGGGGTGTTAGCAGGGTGGCCTTTTGGGGCAGAGAAGCAGAGTCTGGCCTGTCCTATTTTCTGTTCCAACTTTGACAAAAACATGTTTCTCATCTCAGGAAGCCAGTGAAGAATTTGCCTCTGGGAATCACAGAAGCTCCAGCTGGAAGAGGGCTCAGACAGGATTAGAGGCAGAACAAAAAGGTCAGGCTTTCATCTGTGTGCAGTGGCACTTTCTGGTCTGAAGTATAAAAAGCAATTTTGCTATGGAAGGTTTCTGGAATGTCCATGACAAAAATTGACTGAAGCCTATGGTCTGCTCTGGAGGTACCCTCTGRGCTTTAAACAAATTGTACTTGCATATCTCTGGCAACATCCCAGCTCACCAATCCCACACTGTGGCCTCACTAGCTGACACAACAGACTCASTTGTTTTCTCTTGGGCACAGCACACAGGCAGCCAGTCACCCACAAGACAWCTGCTTGTTTGGAGAGCTCTAATTCTGACTCCTCATAAAGATTCCCTCTTCCTTCTCTATGAAAATTCAGGTTTACAAGACACCTGGATTCATATTTCACTCCTGCAGTGCTTTGATGACTTCATCTCTCAGCATCTTCACACTCTTGTGGGTTTGTTTTGGAGAAAAACTATTAGCCAGCCCCAGTGAGAATCAGAGGCAATAAGAAAGCATCAAGCAACAAGTGTATCAGAGCTGAGGAGGGAGAGAAACTGCAGCAACAAGCAATTGTGCTTTCTATTTCTTTAAAAGCAAATGTCAGGTCAGCAAGGCTTTTCTAATGGTTCCTAATCAAGCAGAAATCCTGCAGCCACTTTGGATCAGCAAAAGAAGCCAAGATGGGATAGTTTGTGTCAGTTGGGTTTGTGCTGATGTCCTTTGTAAGAAATGCAAGATTTCTTTTGTTTCCTTGGACATCAAGCAGCTTTCACAGCGTTTGTGCAAGGAGCAGATACATGAGGCATTTAATCCTTTATTTCATCTTATTTCTGCCCATTATCATAATCAGAAATTTTACAGGAAGATGCAAGAACCCACATGTTGGAAAATTACAGAGCAGCTGGCCTGAGGAGCAAAAACTGATCCAGAAGGATCTAGAACTAAGGCTGCAGACTTCTGGAAAAGGCTGCACCTTTGCTGAAATGGTTTTATTTGGACATCAAGCTGCTATACTAAAATTCTGAACTGTTAAAAGATATAAAAGAGGAGGGGAAGTTGCCATCTCAGCCAGCTGAGACTGGACTAATACTCTGAACGTCTAAAAATTTAAGATTTGCTCTAAAATCTACTGTTTATYTAACTATGGATATTTTAATTAACCATGAATTTTCCTCTCAAAATCCTATTCATAAACTGGCCTCCCTAACACTGGAGTTAGATCCCATTGCCTGTAAAAACAACTACCCTSTGTCAATTTTGCACAGACTCTCACCATTACTTAATGTCCTTTCACTTGCCCACTGTGAATAAACAGAGGAGTGAGTTTTTACTTACACATTCTGCAGATTTCATTTCATCCCACCCTCAGATATGTTATTTCAAAAAGAAAAAGCAGTGGATTTTACAACATTAATAGTGCAGAGAACCCAGTATCCAGAGAAAGAGAATTAGATGCTTAACTAATTAATTTGCTAAAATACTGCCTAAATTAAGAAATAATGCCATCATAGAGTTACCCCCTACAACTTCTGGGGTTGTAGTAGGACTTGCAGCAGCCAGGGCTACCTTCTAGGGAGTTAKATTAAAATATCCATAGTTACATAAACAATAGATTTTAGAGTAAATCTTAAATTTTTAGATGTTCAGAGTATAGTCCAGTCTCCGCTGGCTGAGATGGCAACTTCCCCTCCTCTTTTATATCTTTTAACAGTTCAGAATTTTAGTATAGCACCTTCCTGGAACTTCTATAAACTCACCCATTTTGAACAGCCTTTTCACATTCTGGATCTCTAATGCTCTCATGTTATTTAAATGCCAGAACTAGRCACCAAGAGGGCTCCAATCCAACAGGCAATAATTGCTGGAAATTCTTCTCATTTCCTAGCCCTCTCCTACACCCCTTCAAGACAGAACTGAGGGAKGTCTCTCCTGCTCTTCCCAACCCTTCCTGGCTGAAACCTGTTCCAATTTCACCCTGTAAATACCTGACATGAACAGATGAACTGGGAGGGGCCAGCAAGCTCTTCATAGTTTCAGGGGGGTGGAGGTAAACAGAAAAATAGTATATAAGATGCTTTGAGACAGACTTCCAAAGTGCATAGACTCTGACAGGAGGTGTCTGAAAAAAAAGCCACTTCCTCAGGCTCCACCTTCAGAGCCTCACTTCATTGGAAGCAAGGAAGGTACCAGGCTGCTGCAGGAAATTTTATACCTACCCCAGCTGCATTCAGCCTGCTGCAGTCAGCTGGAAGGTTTCTGTTGCTGTAAGCAAAAATGCCAGCAAGACCCAGGGTTCAGCTGGCATGGCTCTGCATTGTCACTGTGTCTGTGGTGATTTACCCAGCTGTGCTGCACAAACCTCCCAAGAGGAGAATGAGCAATGGGAATGCACAGCTGAAGATGCCAGGCTGCTGTGAGGAGATCAAGGAGCTCAAGCTGCAGGTAACCAACCTGAGCAGAATGCTGCAGGAGCTGAGCAAGAAGCAGGAAGGGGACTGGGTGAACGTGGTGATGCAGGTGATGGAGCTGGAGGGGAGCACCAAGCAGATGGAGTCGCGCCTCATCGACGCCGAGAGCAAATACTCCCAAATGAACAACCAGATAGACATCATGCAGCTGCAGGCAGCTCAGATGGTCACACAAACATCAGCTGGTAAGGAGGGAGTCACCAAGCTCCCAGATACACCTCTCAATGCACAATTGATGACTGGTTCCTAGGGCTAGCATGTCCTGCTAACGTGGTTAGCAAGCATGCACACTGAAAACTGCTGCTTAGTGACCCTGAGGAAAGTAGCTTGAATTTCTTCATCTGTATTTTTATATCTGTGTCTGTTTTTAAGGAGTGCAGAAACTGAACAGGTATTGCATTTCTACACTCTYATATTTCATTTTCTGAGCACTACACTAGCAATCCTAAAAGGGTTTGCTGGCTTGGTAAGGGAATGGCTCTGGCAGTAATAACCTCTGAGCTCACAGTGCTGACAGGAGACTAGAAATTGTTAAAACAATTAGAAATGCTCTCCAGGAATTATGAAAGATTTGTAATTGTATCTTTATGACTATCTCTGAAGCAGAGTAAAAAAAAGAGCAATACATTATTTTTTAATGATAATTCTTAAAAATTCAAGGCTGTACATTGAATACAAACTGTGATTTATACCTAGCCAGACCACAGTTAAATTCTTCAAAATTCTCTTCCCTGAGGGAAAATGTCACTGCACACAGTGATTGCACAGGCCTGTACTCAATGTGGAATGCAGGTGCATTTTTAGGTCAGCTACCTGTAAAGGCACTTCTAGAAAAAAGCATCCTCTTTGCTGACTTTTCTCTTCAAATGAAATTCACTGCAAAGAGCTTAAATTGCCTCAGCCTCAACTGGATTTGCCAACAGACTTCATTTGGATTTTTTTTTTAACATTAAGGAAGAACTTCTAAATCTATTTACTTAATTCTTCCTCTAAAATAGTTCCACCTGGTTAGTTTTGACACATCACMATTTACAATAGGCCTTAAAAAAAAGTTACACCATAACAAGTCTCTTTGAAGCTGAAGAAAAAACAGTTACATGCTGCAGAAACTGACCCAGAAGGTATTTAAGACAGATGTTTCTCACCTCACCAGGTAAGAGACATTTTTGAAAGCATCCTCTTTGCTGACTTTTCTCTTCAAATGAAATTCACTGCAAAGAGCTTAAATTGTCTCAGTCTCAACTGGGTTTGCCAACAGACTTGATTTGGATTGATTTGGTTCCTTTTTTAACATTAAGGAACAACTTCTAAATCTATTTACTTAATTCTTCCTCTAAAATAGTTTTTCCTGGTTAGTTTTGACACATCACCATTTACAGTAGGCCTTAAAAAAAAGTTACATTATAACAAGCCTCTTTGAAACTGAAGAAAAAACAGTTAAACACAGCAGAAACTGGCCCAGAAGGTATTTAAGACAGATGTTTCTCACCTCACCAGGTAAGAGACATTTTTGAAACCTGTCAGACATTATAAAGCCTTGCTTCAGCTCACTTATCCTCCTCAAAATAGCTATGCATTTTACCATCTTCAAGCCAGCTCCTGCASCAGGAGGAAAAGAGGCTTTCACAGACTGAGTGACTGCAGTTAAAAAAATTAAAAAGCACTTTCTCTGTCASAGATGCCAGTGCAGAAAGGGCTGAACAAATATCCCTCACCCACAAACTTGGCCAACCTGTTCACAACTCAAAACAGGCACCTCACAGCAGGCCTGGCCATTTTATTGGATCAGTCTTTATTATTTACTAGGGGGTCAGCAAATATACTTTCCAGCACAGACACACAGTGGCAATGTGATGAGAAAGCAGAGATGTCTTTTTGCATAGCAGAGGTTAAAAAACAATTAAAATAAATCAATTAATAAAAATCACAAAATCCCAGCGTTACAARACCTTTTGCCAATGCATACACTCCTCACAACGAAGCCATTTCAGGAAAATATTAAACCTGTGGAAAGCCTTCTTCATTACTCCTTGTACTACAAACTAAACTTTACAGAAAGCACCTTCACAGAAGAGGAGTTCTTGCTGCTCAGATTCTCACTTTCTGGTTCTGATTCAAGTAGATGCTGTTTATGACTGCTCATCACTTTACCAGAGGAACTACAGAATTTCTGGTGTTTACAAGTTACCTCCTGATGAATTTTTGGGAATTCCAGATCTGGAGGTAAGGCTATTCAGTACACAATGTATATTACATGTCTTTAAAAATATAATCAAGAAATMATTGATTTCAATAATTTCACTTCAGAGATGAAAAAAGCACACACTAAGTTTTGGTACCCTGCACTTGCCATCAGCATCTTTATGTAAGCAAACTTAAAAAGGATGGAAAGAGTGTATGTATATTTAAGAGAGAAAATAGAAAAAGGGTTTGTCTAATAATTTTTTGCCATAGAAGTTTCTTCAGGTTGTGAAATCTGAAACAAGGTGTTGTGTTAAGAGAACTGAACCTTCCTAAGMCTACTGACAAGTAACCACTGCCTTTTTTTCCTATTCCAGGTGTTCTGTGACATGGAGACAGATGGAGGTGGCTGGACTGTCATCCAAAGACGMAAAGTTGGTTTGACATCGTTCAATAGGGACTGGAAACAATACAAGGAGGGATTTGGCAATATTAAGGGAGATTTTTGGCTGGGAAATGAAAATATCTACAGACTTTCAAGACGCCCCACTGTTCTGCGAGTAGAGTTGGAGGTAATTAATAAACTCTTAATTTCAGCAGCAAAAGGCTTTTTTATTCCCCAGTACCAGATACCATCTCCTATCTTTTTAGGAGGCCCAAAGAATTTGCATGCTTTAATTACAGGCAAGAGTTTGCATTGTGTTAGCCTCAATTTCTTCAGTCTGTTAAAGGCTTGGATTTGACTTAGACTAGTTCATAGTTGGTACAACAGCTCTGAGGGATGGGATATGTATAAACTGAAAGGCTTAATTGTTGAGTTTGTGAGGTCCCCAGGATGAGGGGAGAGATGAGGAATCTGACTCCATGTTCTCAAAAGGCTGATTATTATATTGTATTGTATTATATTATATTGTGCTATACTAAAACTATACTAAAAAAGAGAAAGAGACAGAAGGCTTAACAAGAATGATCATGAAAAACTCAGGACTGACTCCTCAGAGTCTGATTAAGTAAGAGCAATTCACATGAAACCAATCAAACYTGCACCTGTTGGTAAACAATRTCTAGACCACATTCRAAASCAGCAAAACAGGGAGAAGCAAATGAGATAATATTGTTTTTTCTCTGAGGCTTCTCATCTTCCCAGGAGAAYYAATCCTGGRYYAGAGATTTTTCAGAAAATATGACAGRYACACTTAATTATCTCTACAAAGCTAGTCCACTTTTGTTTTTTTTTTTCTTTCCAGAGGGGAGGGAAATAAAAAAAAAAAAAACAACAAAACAAAAAAAATTATTTTTGAGGCAGCATCGCTGACACAAGGATATTGAATGCAAAGCTGCACAATCAGGTTTCCTACAGATTGTACAATACCAGTGCAGATAAAACTGGAAGTTTCATGCTTTGCTCGTGGAAAGTTCCTTTGCCTTAACAGAGCAGTTTCGCAGTCTGAGACATGTATATAATGATGGATGTTTGGTCTTTTTCAATAAACTGTTCTAACAGCACTGATTTCTTCTCCTCTGCTGTGGGCAGGACTGGAAGGTAACACACACTTCACAATACCAGCAGTTCACCCTGAGCAATGAATAAACAGCTACAGGCTGTTTGTTGGAACTACCACAGAACTACACAATCTGTTTCTACAATTTACACATACCAGGCAGATAAAACTCTGGAAGTTTCATGCTTTGCTCTGGGAAGTCTTTGCCTTAACAGAGCAGTTTCTGCAGTCTGAGACATGTTATATAATGGGGATGGTTTGGACGGCTTTTTCATAACTGTTCTAACAGCACTGATTTCTTCTGCCCTTCTGACTGTGCAGGACTTGGCAGAAGGATAACACCAGCTATGACCAGTCCCATGGGCAAGTTCACCCTGAGCAATGAAATCAACAGCTACAGGCTCTTTGTGGGGAACTACAGCGGCAACACCGGGCGGGATTCCCTGCGCTACCACAACAACACAGCCTTCAGCACAAAGGACAAGGACAACGACAAGTGTGTGGATGACTGTGCCCAGTTCCGGAAAGGTAAAGCACACAAAATGTCACTGGTGGGTTGGATGTGACACACAGAGGTGATTAGGTGTTGCTCGGATGGAAACCTCCATCAGAACCAACTCCTTGTCCTTCACCATCGCCTTAAAGCTTCTCCACGCAGGGAAACCTGAGGAGCAGCCCCTGTTATGGGGGGAAGCTCCATCCAGCACCACCAGAGCTCCTGCAGGCCTCGGACTTGCCGCCACGGGGCCAGCTGCAACGCACCAAGCCGAGCCAAAAGTGTCTGTGGGGTGAACACCACACACCCAGCCAGCCAAAAGTGTCTGTGGTTGGGTGAAAAACCTCACACCCAGCCGCCAAAAGCTGTCTGTGGTGTGAAAACAGCCACACATCAGAGAGCTTGAGAAGTGTCTGTGCGGTGAAACTACTGCACACCAGCCAGCGAAAAGTGTGTTTGTGGTGAAACACTGCACACCCAGCCAGCCAGAAGTGTCTTTGGGTGTAACACCACACACCCAGCCAGCCAAAGTGTCTGTGGGGTGAAACACCACACACCAGCCAGCCAAAAGTGTCTGTGGGTGAAACACCACACACCCAGCCAGCCAAAAGTGTCTGTGGGTGAATACCCACACACCCCAGCCAGCCTAAAGTGTCTGTGGGTGAAACACCACCACACCCAGCCAGCAAAAGTGTCTGTGGGGTGAAGACACACACACCAGCCGGCAAATGTCTGTTAAACACACACTCGCCCGAAAGTCTGTGCGGGTGAAACACACACATCCACGGCCAAAAGTGTCTGTGGGGTGAAACACCACAGTTGCCACTATTTGGTTCAGCACCAAGGGCCAGACAAGCTCAGGCACATCCCATCTGGCTATATTGGTAATATTCCAGTAATTATTCCAATAACTAGGGTCTAAGAAGAAAAAAGGTTTTTATTTTGTGTGTTCTCCAGTGTCATGGTTTGAAAAGGAAGTGAGTTTTTTGGGAGGCTGTAGTCAAACCAATAGGTGCTCAGATTTGAGTATTAGCACCTGGTGTAGTCACCATGACATCTAGCTTATATACTTTTAACAAAGCGTGATCTTAAGTCATTAATTACATCACAATAACTTATATTCACTGGTGCAAAGCAATTAATGTTAATATAATTGGCAAAAGTTTTACAGAAATTTAATAAGGCACATATACACATCTACTTATACATGTAGTCTAGCTTACAAAAATTTTCATGTATCTTTTCTAATCTGTTTCCATGCTGACAGCCTTGTCATCTTCCTTGCTATAGATACACTTGAAAATCATCAATTGTTATTTCTTCTATTACCTCAGCTTTGCTTACAAGCTAGCTGTCAAGCCCCTCCATACTTCCCCCTTTTTGTATCTGAGTGACAAACACAGCTGACAAGGATTTTTGCAGGGCCCGATGCAAAAATCCAAGCAGACAAGGGAGACACAAGGGAGATTGTAATTATTGAACACACAGGGCAATAATTACAATCACTAACAAAATTAACCATCCAGTCTCCAACAAGGCCTTAAGCCACCCAGTGATGCCCCAGCTCTTGAAAAAACTACATCCATCATTCACCTGTAAGTAATTGCTTTGTCCAYTCATGCCTAAGAAGGTTCTGCCTGCATCTCCCTTCCTGTCCTGAGAGTTGCTTGGGTCTGGTGCAGAGAGCCCAACACTCCCTSTGTCCATGCAACTAGTAACATCTGAATGGCAAACCAAGGGAGAGGTGAACAATTCTGGAAAATACACTTAAGTGGGAAATCTGGCAGTTAAAGCTGATTTACAGAGCCAGACTGTCACCATCATATTTTCTGAAAAATCCCRTKYCCAGGATTTCTTCTCCTYGGYAGCTGAGAAGCCTCAGAGAAAAATGAAAACAATAATTATCTGATTGCTTCTCCTGTGTTTTGCTGCTTTGGAATGTGGTTTGGAGATTGTTTATCCAACTGGTCATTGTTTGATTGGTTTCATGTGAATTGTTTTAACTTAATGACCAATCACAGTCCAGCTGTGTCAAGGCTCTGGAGAGTGACAAATTTTTAATTAGTATCTTGTTAAGCCTTCTGTAAGTATTCTTTAGTATAGTTTAGTATAGTTTTAGTATAGCATTCTTRAATTTCAGAGGTTGTTCTCTTAATTTAATTTAGTATCTTTGAGTTCTGTCAAAGATAATTATCTTCATTACATCTTGCTCTTTAATTTCCCCATTGTGTCACACACAACATACAAATAAAACTGTTGATCTCAGTCTCAATAAATACTCAGAGAGTTCAGGAACTTTTTAAACACCTTAAGATGCTCTAGTGAATTACCCAGATTCATTTCCTGTGCTAATTCAKTGAGTCAGAAACACATCAAGGAAATATTCTAAGAGGAATGAGCAAATAAATGAAAAGCTACTGGACTAATTTGACTACAGAGCTGTAAAGCTTTAAGTTCCTAAATATCTATGTTAAGTTTTAAATTTACCTGCAACCTCAACTATCAAAGCCACAGGCTCCAGGGATTAAATGCTGCATTCTGCTCACTGTCCTCCGGAACTAGTAGTAATCGTTAATATAAATAATGATATAAATATAATTAATATAAATTAATGTCAGGAATCTCTTATGTTTCCTGACAAGGTGGATATTGGTACAACTGCTGCACAGATTCCAATCTGAATGGGGTCTACTACCGCAGAGGAGAGCACACCAGGAACATGGATGGCATCACCTGGTACGGATGGCACGGCTCCACCTACTCCCTCAAGAGAGTGGAGATGAAGATCAGGCCAGAGGATTTCAAACCATAGAAGAAATCAATGTTTGATTGTACAGCTACATGACTTCACCACGTAAAAGGTGGGCAATAAACAGCCAAATAATGTTTCATTTCATCCAATACATGCAACAGCTATGTACTGGTGATGTTCACAAACACTGCTGACACCAGTCACAGCCACCAGTATTATCAGGACTCAGGCTTGTTTCCTCCTCTTCAGGCTCTTTCCAAAGGGAAAAATATTGTGTTAGAGTAGCTTAGAACTGAATGCACTTATAGCACCTTCAGAAAACCTATGGGTGTGTTTTCACTAGCAGTGTGATTACTGGGTTGCCTTAGTACTATTAACCAGATAGGCAGGGACTGAAAAGCAAAAGCCTCTTGGCTTCCTTTCCTTCAGTGTCTGGAGCAAGCACTGCTAAGCAACTTCTTTCAAGAAGTACTCAAACCACAAAAGTTATAGACTTACTTCAAGCCAGAGGAATCAATCAGAAGTGCCCCTGATGCACTTTTCTTTAGTGTATAGTAAGTGGCTTACTTTCCCACAGAAGAAAGAGCAAAGCTCAGAAATGTTGGGTTAATTTGCATTGTCCAGATTCTCCCCTGACCTTTTACTGCCACCTCCTGCTGCTGCCTCAAATAATCCCCACTGAAGGCTGCCCTAACAAACAGTAACACTGGAGGAGGATTTGTCCCATGGGCCCTCCAATGTTTATTTCTAGCCACACAGATCACCTAAATGCTGATAAACTAGAAAAACAACTTTCTGGACTGTTCCCAAACTGTGTTCAGGTTAGAATACAAACATGCTGTATGTCAGWAAGGCTGAGAGTGAGCAGCAGGTTAGCAAGCCAAAAAACTCAACTCCAACACTTAAAACCACTGTATTCATGAGCAGAACACGAGTACACACCAGAGAATCCCTAAGTGCCAAAAGTTATTTCACTGTAAGGGAATGTTTGCTAACACAGCAGACTGAGGAGTATCAAAATCTGTTCCAACTTCCCAGGTGGAAGTTACCTAGAGATAGTCTGTCAAAAATAGTAAACTCCTCCCTCACATAACACAGTGTTAAAGATAACAGTTAAAAAAGAATGAGACTCCTCCTATAGCCCTACCATTGTTTGAATATGTTGGAAAATGATCGTTATAATTAATATATCTATTTTTATTCACCTTGAAGAGAGTTTGGATCTAGATTAGGTTGTTCAGTCCTGRGTGAAATGGAAGATAAAGGTGTCTWGGGAATTTYCATATGTTCGAATATTCATAATGCAATTTTCAACTGTGTGGAACTATAATTGGAACTATTTTAACTGTGGTCTATAATGGATTTTTAAAGGTTTCTAAAACTTTTTCATTTCTAATAAATTGTTTCATTTTTAAGTGTGCTTTACATCAATTCTTTGCTCCTTTAACTTGCTTTTTGATACACACGAAAACAACTGCTTAGGCAACTGAGACCAAGAAAAAAATACACTGAATTCTGTATTTTTCTCAATAKCATGAGGCAGAATGAAGGGTGAAAAAATAATAGAGGAGAAAAAAACTGGAAAACACAATTCCAAGGAAGTAGGAGGGTTGAAAAATTCACTGCATAAAGACAAAGTTAAGTTTTTGCTCAACCAAAATCAATTTGTTCATCTCAAATAGCTGAGCTAACATTTCTGTGATATGGAATAGAGATTCAGATTTTAAAACATGTAGTTTAGCATCAATCCTGTGCAGGTTATTTCAGGCTAACATCTGTGTCACTGACCAAGCTCAGAAACAACACAATTTGTAATATCTTCTTTTTGACATAAGAGCAATGAGACCTATCTAAGCTAAATCAGCAGAATGTGATGAGAAATTTTAATTAAGAACTTCACCTTTTCTGACTTATTTATATGCAGGTATAGAAATCTGTCTCATTTAACCTGCAACCATTTCATGACATTTCAGAGTGAAGTGGAATTGTGAGAGAGGGCAATCAGAACTTTTTCCTGCAAAACTTCTCTGGGCTTCTATCACAGTTTTAACCACACAGTAGACAGAACTCAGAAGCTAAAATTGCACATTTTCAAGTAGTTTAACAAAATTTTGTGGCAGAGTGAAGTTCTAAGAACTGCCTAGATTAATCCTAGTGGTATCTTAAATTGTAGCTACTGCAAGAGCAGAAATCTCACCAGTTGTGGTCCTACCTGATGAGAGACTCCAGAATAGCTGGGGTGGGTCCCTTTTGAAATTCCAGCTCTTTGTAGTGAAGGGCCTTAGCATAWGCTCGACATTTGGCAGCTCTTTCCCCCAGAAGGACAATGCCATTGTCATCTCTCAAAGGCAGGGGGCCCTGGGAAGGAGCACACACATCAGAAACAGGATGAGTATTYCAAAGTAGTCATGAACTCCAGAATAAGCACCAAAACAGCAATAGAAGGAGCTGCCCAACAGCATCTCTACCTTGTCACTGTGCTCCATGAATTCTGCCAAGTTCAGTAGGGTCTGAGTGACTTCTGCAATGTCCTGAGAAGTCAAAGCCAGCTCAATGCTTCGGATCAGCTCATCCTGCTGGTCCTCATTCAGTTCAGACCAGCATGAAACAAAGGCAGCATTGAAGAGGTCTCTGGGGAGGAACACAAAAGATAGTGTGAGGTGGGGATTCATGAGGAAAGTGTTTGACAGTGGCCTCACCTTCTTACCCAGAGAAAGAGAGCTAAAAAATACCCTTACATGCCTGCCTGCAATGAACAGTGATTAGTTTTGATAAAGCTAACTTCTGTGAAACCTTCATTTAAAAAATATAGAATAGGCTGGTATACCACAATAATAGAACAATTGTGCTATCATATGCTACCAAAGTTTCTCCAAACATTCTGGTTGTAAAAAACCACTGCAGTTATTCCATTCAGATGCATTTTTATTCCCCACAGTAAATACTCAATACAAATATTTCATACTCTGCTGTTMTTCCAGCTTCACTTATGTGCATTACCTTCTTTCTGGACTAACAWGCAGAATTTCAATGAAAGATTTTGTGCACATCATGGAGCAGCCAACTAGGAAGGGTGGAAATGAAATCAAGCTGTTGGCTCTTTGATTTATGCCAAAGCAGGAACTGRCTCTATTTATGAAACCTACTAGCTTCTAAATAACCTTCTTTTTGCCTTATAATATCTGGCTTCCATCTGCCATTTCAAGTGAGATAAAAATCCAGAAATTCTGTACCGAGCCATGGGATTATAGGCCTGAGCCAGGGCCCAACATGAGCGCAGGGATGGGGAGGAAGAATCTTTCAGCAGCTCCAAACTCAGTCTCCTTAACCATTCCAACCAGTCATCCTTGGAAACTCTTCTTGCTGCTCCCCAGGCCTGCAGTACAAAGGAAGATAATTCACCAAACAAAGCATTATCCAAGAGCACAAGAAATCCATCAGCAGGCAGCATTACTTCTTTACAGCTCCAAACCACATGCTGAGAATTCCTTTTCAATTTCCTGAAATCCATTACCTTTACCACATAATCTGCAGTACTTAAGTCTCATGTCTAAGAAATCTTCCCTAAATGCATTCCTGCCATGACATGGCAAGTATTTAACATGAACAATCCTTCCTCTGCAAAAAATACACATTGAGCTAAAGACCCTGTTGAAACATCAGCTTAAAAATACTTAATGCTTTTAGAATTACATTTTTAAGTCCAGCATTTTCAAACCAATCCACCCCATTACTGAACTGTGTGCTGCATGCATGTACTGTTCAAACTAGCCAGTGCTTAGCTATTAAGTTCTGTCTTCAAGAAAATATAGAACTAGGATGTAAGAAGAGCAAAAGCAAAAATACAAAAATGGTAGAGGCTCTGAAAAAGATGTCTATTGGCAAGAGATTATTCATTGTGATCYAGAAAGTCTTGTTTGTACTTAAAAAGCAAGTGTAAAGGTTACTTTTAAGATAGGAGTGAATGGCTATGAAGTTGCTCAGCACCTTCTAATTTTAAAGAGTCTCAGACACTACTTTGACTTCAGTTTTGTACAGAAGAGAAAAGCAARATAAAAGCAATATAAATAAAGGCAGTTCAGATGCATCAGATAAAACTCCTTCAGTGTAACACATCAGCTCCCTTCAGTAGCAAATTCACACTATGAAGGCTCTAGTCCTACCTTCTGCAGGTTGATGGTGCTCACATGTAATTTCTTCATGGGACCTGTTTCCACAGGACCAGTGGCTGAAGCTTCTCCCTGGTTGCTTCTCAACATTCGATGCTGATAAATCAGGGGATCTTCCTCTTCATCAGCAAGAGTYTAACCCTACAATAATTGGTTTACASTGAAGATCACACCCACACATACAGAAGCAATTCTTGACAAGCCAAAAAAAAAGAGCAAAATCTTGCAGCAAAGTCTGTGGAGCAAATAACCATGTTTTGTTATAAAGATTACACCTTATAAGCCAGAGAACTCTAAACAATATCCTTCTGCTACTCAAAGTAACTGCCAAGAACTCTTACCTCCTAGGATAAAAAGCCAAAATAATGTACATTGAAACAAACACTATTGCCTATTTGACTTGCTAGTTGCTTGTTCCACYCAAATTGTAAACCAGTTACTAAATTTTTAAAATGTAAGACATTCCACAGAAAATACTGAGATAACAAGGTCTCCTCAAGTCCTGAAACTATGGGGAAAATAGGATAAATCCACATTTAAGAGAAGAATAGTAATGACACTGGCTACAAGTCTAAGTTCTTCCCTAGAAATTGCCATGATTTTTCTGTAGGAAATATTTAATATCAGTAGACAAAAAATTTCCCATTGTAACCTCAAAGTTGCATTAAAAAGCTGCACTTAACACAGYAACAGAGCAACAACCACTCCTCATTTCATGAGTAAATCCAGGTGAAGGGTTCAGCTACATCTGTTTCAACATGATAATATCCCAAAAGTGCAAACAACTGTCAGCTTACCTTTACAATTCTGCAGATGAGAACATCGTAGCGTTGATGGTTAATTCTGTGTCGCACCAGGACTTTGTTCACCATCGGGATAAAAATTTGGTACTGTAAAAGGGAATGAATCATAAACTTTTTACTRGGTGGCACCAAGAGCAGTAAAATTCCATCACATTGTTTCATTGATGAGAAAKCAATTCTGACAGTTTGATTTCAGTAACTCTCAATTCCAGGAGCAACTAAGAGAAGAAAAATCAGRTCTCTTGGAAATCCGTGAGTACATTACAAAACTTCAACTTTAAAGCCTTGATCTCTGGGACAGTCACACTTTCTGTGAGCTTTCAAGCCAAAGAATAATATTACCTTCTTTCCCAGCTGGAACACCAGAGAGGAGAGGGTGTCCATTGCAGTTGTTCTTAGCTCAGGGCTCTGATCTAGTGTTCGTACAATGGGGTGAATAATCCGRGATGCGTAATCCGTGAAATCCAGGGACTCTGTCAAGCGGTCCACTGTTTCTAGAGCAGCTCTTAAGTCAGAGCAAAAAGAGGGAAGAACTTATCTTTCAGAGCATTAAGAAAGAAACAAGAAAAATTATTAAAGTGCTCAGTCCTCCTAGGATTAATAACAATAGGAAAAACAGGCCACAGAACTCTGTTAAAGCAGCTAGGACTTGCAGGACAGTTTGCAAGTGACTKAAATACTGGCAGGTGAGAATCAGAAAATTTTAAAAACCCCAAAGAAATAACAACAACAAAGAAACCCAAACCAACCAACCAAAGAAAACCAACCAAAACCCACCAACAAAGCCAAAAAGTTAGTAAGACTGCTGTAATGTCCAAACAAAAATAACCTTCCACAATGATTTAACACAGAAAAGCTGAGGAAGGGACTAAYTTGTATTTAATTGTAAATGTTCAGCCACTGCAGAACTTGGATATCACAGGTAAAACTACAAAGAGAGAGACTGCAAAGCCAGCAGCACTTACTTGCGAGCCACCACAGGGACATCTGGGGCATCAAATAGCTTTACAATGGGAGGTAGTAACAAATGAAGGTAGTCATCCAGGTTAGCTCCAAAGAGCTGGATCGCATTAAGGAGCTGGAGAGAAAAATCACAGAAGACTAGAATGTCAAGGGGTTTGAATGGATCTTAAAGAGCATCCAGTCACAACCCCCCTGCCATGGGCAGAGACACCTTCTACTAGACCAGGTTGCTCAAGGCCATATTGAACCTGACTCTGAACCCTGTCAGTGTTCAGAGTCTTCCATGCAACTTCCATGCACAACCTGTTCCAGTATCTCACCACCCATGCAGTAAAGAATGTCTTCTTATGTCTAACCTAAATTTCCTCTCTTTCAGTTTGTACCTGTTACTCCTTGTCCTGTCACTACAGTTCCTGACAAAGTGTCTCTCTCTGGCTGCCCTAGAGCACCTTTCACATAGTGGGTCTCCATACAACCTTTTCCTCTCCAGGCTGAAGAGCCCCAGCTTTCCCAGCCTGTCTTCATAGGGGAGGTGCTCTYGTCTTCTTATCAACTTTGTGGCTTCCTCTGGACCTGCTCCAACAGTTTCGTGTCCTTCTTACATTGAGGACACAGAACTGGGACATAATGCTCCAAGTGGGGTCTCACAAGAGTAGAATAGAGGGGGAGAATCAAATCCTTCAACCAAAAGGACCCAGTGGATGAGATCCATTTTAAACAAGTCAGTATCTGTCACCACATTTCACAGAGAAAAGCAAGGCACAATTCTTCCCAAGATTATTTCTGGGTTTCACATTCTCTGAACCTCAGAGAAAGGAAAAACAATTCTTATCATTTGCTGTGTCTGTGTTGTGCCAAAGTAGAATACAATAAGGAGATGGTGATAATGAAGTGATAGTGTTTTGTTTCCTTGGCCTGTCAGGGCCAAGCGTGTGTGTGTGTGTGTCAGGACTGTTGGCTGATAGTCACAAAATTCTGTACAGTTGTGTGCAGAATTAAGTGCTTAGGAAATTCAGTTTAGATGTAATATAATATAATAAAGTAATTAATTAACCTTCTAATAAAACAGAATCAAATACATCATTCTCTTCCCCTCATTGAAAACAAAAATATCATTGATAAGTATCGAGTGAGAAGTTTCTTCAACCCTGCACTTTAAACAACTGTCTGCATCTTTCACACCAAGCCACTGCCAAACTGCACCTGTCCCATTTGATTGTGCAACACACAAGCAAGGAGCTCTGCTGAGCATGGCAGGCTCCAGGGAACACACCTGCCTGGGCAGTGCTCACAGCACAGCAGTCACTGCAGCCCCACTCACCTTCACAGACACAATGCGACCCTGACTGTTGTCATGCATGAAGACCCGTAACATGTGAGGGATGAGCTGAGGCAGGTAAAGCTTGAATTCACCTCCTAGAGCTACCACAATCTGCTCAATAAGTAGGATAATTGTGCTCTGTATGGAGTTGTTCATGACCCAGAAGTCCTACAGAAGAAAGGAAAAAAATGGAAAAAAAGTCCAGCAGTTCTTCAGCTGAGCTGTACCAATTACAGGAAAAGCAAGCTGTAGGAGACAGTTTGTAGATAAATTCAAGATTGCCTGGAAGGACTATACTTTCTGGTTTTAAAACACTCTGCACTTCCAGTACATTTACAGTTGTTGAAAATAACRTCTGGAAAACTGATTTTTTCCTAATCCTTCTACAAGTTTGCAAACATTTAGTGAAAATTATGTGAAATGACACTGATTAACTCCAGGTATCTCTTGCTAAAACTGTGTTTCTGAAAGTACTAAGTGCACAAAATCCAAGWGCTGAAAAAAACTCAGTCACTATCAGAACCTGAAGCTACACTTACTTCAGTTACCACCAATAATGTATGTAATATTGTAACTTCAAATAAATGGTATTTCAAAATACAATTWTTACTTCAAATATATGCAACTCTGCACTTCATATGAACTTCTGAAGTAGTTGATAACTTTTGATAAGTTATTTGAAAAAGACTGTCCACCTTTCTGWGACAGTAAAGTACTGGCATAAAGATTGCACTCACTCTCATCAGGGTGACAATTTCATCCATATAGGGCCGAATATGACTTCTCACAAAGGACACCAACATTCCTAGCTGCTGGAACAGGAACTGGAAGGAAGAAATGTGTAAAAATCAGTGTAGCTTATCCAAARATCAAAGCCACTGGGTAAAGAGTTTCACAGGCAATTGCAAGCTCATTTATCAAACAAATAGCATGCATAGCTCCCATTTGCTCAAAATCTGGGGCTAAATTCTTGGCAGCTTCAGCTCAGCAGTTTGGGTTTTGTGGGTTCTTATGGGTTTTGGGTTTTTGGTTAATTTTTATTGTTGTTGGTTTTAAAGAGGGCAGTGGGAAGAAAAGTTATTTTGGGCTTATTGGTTGGGTTTCCCCCCAGCTTGCATAAAAAAGAAATTTGCAAGCTCAAAGCCTCAGACCTTCAAGTACACAAACAGGTTTATCAAGTCCCAGCAAATCTACAGTGTAAGAAGAGACTTGCAAGCACAGACACCTCAATTACAGTGTATTGTAATTTATGTTTGAAGGATGCTTCCAAAAATTTAGRCCCTAGTCTTTTCCCCCTGCCTGAAAACCAAACTGACACACATTTTAAGATACTCCTTCTGTACTTTTTCCCATCCCCCACAAGATGTATTGGTGAAAAGTTACTGGGGAACACAGTTAGGTCCTTGCCAGAAAAATTGCATTTTTTTAAAAGATGGTTGATTACACCATTCATTCTTCACTACCAAGAAGAATTTTTACTTAGACAATTTTATTTGGATACACTTTGACAGTTTTACAATTCCTTCCACCACAATACAATCCTAAACATCCAATTGTGACAATGAATTTACTCTTCAAATTGGTATGAAATCACGTGGGCTAAATCACTTTGATGTAGATAGTCTTATTTTCTCTACAAAAAATAGGAAAATGTAAGTTATTGTCTACTAAATTTCATTTCTTCATGCAGTTTTTGAAGACTACAGTCACAAAATATAACATAGAGCTCATAAAAAGAGAGAACACTTTCATGAGGACTAAATAAGAAATAATCTCAGCTTCTTTAGCCAGAAAYTACACATACATTTACCAAAGACAAATTTTGAGCTCCTGTTTTGCATCTATTTTTTGGTGTAGTGAGAGGATGCTTACATACAGGACAAGGACCTTCCTCTTTTAGGCTTTATGTCACGCATACCCACCTCAGCTCTTCTCCCCAGTACACTTTCACCATCTTCTTTTACCTGAAAATTTTTAAACAGAGTGTGCACAAGTGCATAGCTTTCAAGCAAGTCAGATCAGTCAGGTCTAGAACCTCAGACAACCCAGACARGAGATGTTTTCCTTACAATCTCAGTAGTTATTCAGGCTGGGAGAAAACAGCAGTTCTATAGCAGAGCTGGGATTCTGCTAAGGGAGCACCTATAAAACACAGCAGCAATAACAAGTGCAAACTGCTCTTCACACCCCAGAGCTTCTGGCTGCCTGAAGAAGAGCCTTGGCAAACAGCAGCCATCTCTGGTTYGGTGAACTTTAAGCCCATCATCATCTTCACACAATTCTCATTTCCTTCTATAACTGCACATTAAGTGGGAAGGAAGAGAAAGCACTGCTGTGGAATCACCACCCATGTTGCTCTAAATGTTAGCAGACTGTATCAAATTGATTTTTCCTTCTCGGAGATGAGCCAAAGGAAACGACTGCATCAGAAATTTGAAGAATCTACCCCTATTATTTAAAAATACTGTTTGCCACAYAGTATTAACACAGATCATTGAAAGATCTGGAAGCTGCACAGATGTTTTTCTGAACAAGAACAGCTTGGTGAAAACACAGAATCAAATACTGGTCTTTCAAGCATTATGCTCAGAAGCAGCCYTTTCAATAAAAAGCAGAGAAATTGTTTGCACTGGGCATTCCAGTAATTGCTCACAGAAGGGAAAAAGCAAAGCTGAACCTCACTTCTGCAGTGTGCTTGGCATCAACACATAGCACAGCAATGCCCAAAGCCAGCCACAGTCTCTCCAAGGAAAAGGATTCTTATTTTCATAGAGTGGAACAGGCAGGAGTGGTCCCTGGCACACTCACCTCTCGGATGGCACCGTCACACACCCGGATCACATTAAGGAATGTTGGCATGACCTGGGGCAGGAACTGCACACACTTCAGTCCAAGAGATTTGAAAATAAAGGTGATGGCCTGAACTACCATAGTGTGGTGTTGGGACAAGGATTGGTCTCGGAAAATTCTCATCAGTGCCACCATAGAGACAGCTGGATAGAACTCATCCAGAGGGAGGTTGCCCATGTTCACCAACATCTCACTGGTGCTGTAGTCAGCTAGGAGAAAGAAGGCAGTGTCATGAGCTAGGTATTAAAAGATCTTGAATATGGGTTCAGGAACACCTAAGTCTAAGTTGAAAACATGTACACTAACAATTCTTTAAGAAGAGACAAACTGGCAACAAAACAGTCAAGATCTGTTTAAGCTATCAATCTGAAAGAAATTGAGATTAGCTTACAAGAATCCTGGCTGGATTTGGACTCTGAGAGGCTAACAGCTGAAGCATCTCGTGACTGATCYATCATGCCAATGTTCACTTTGTGTTTGTAAGGGTCCAAAGCACCCAGCAGCCCTAAGACACGAATAGCCTGAAAAGACACAAAGAAAATCCACCACAACTTCATCACTAAGGCCAAAGACAACACTCAAACCCCCATATTTGAAAAGATCCTGATGATTTAAGAGGGAAGATCTGGAACAGAAGTGACTGCCTGGAAAAAACAGTGCTTTCCATCCAGCTTCTGGAAGCCATTTCWTTAACTTAACACATGCACTCTCTTATTTCTGCTTATTGCATTCTCTCCCTCTCTGCCTCAGATCTATGCAGGCACATTTATTTGGCACCTCTCCCTTCCCAAACAGCTAAGTTAGTGTGATAGCTTCATGTTCATACCTCTCTGCGGGTGCCCTGGTTTTGCTCAGTCTTGAGGAAGTTCAGGAGCACCTCCAGCAAAGTTGGGTATTTCCTGTATGGTTCTACAACATAACCAGTGCTAGCCACAAGCTGCCCCAGTGTCCAAAGAGCCACCTGCAAAAATGAAGCCCAAAGAAGATTAGTTTTGARCAGGGAATTTATTATGCCTTCTGATACATCAGTCATTCAACTTCTGTCAAGTTTCTTTGAGCATTTAAGGATCACACTGCAAATCACAGTCCATGGTTGGAAAGCCTCTATAAAGAACATTTTTCTATAAGCAATAGTAAAGAAAGTAATAATTAACAGTATCTCAGGCTGTCACAATTGCTCTCACTCAGAGGTACAATTCAAATAAACATTCAATTCAGTGAGTCCAAGCCTTCCAATAAAAACAGCTTTCTTTTCCTTCTTGTTTTTCTTCTAACAGCTCTGAACTATGTCACAGCAGGCACTGTAAACCCTCACCCGTGTACCATGACTATGACTGCACTAGAGACTTGAGTGATTTAAAGTTTCATTTTAGCAGCTATGATGGGATGTGTGGATATTTTGTTACACCTATGGTCACAGCAGCTATCAAGTTTAGCACAGATGTAAACACTTACTTGTCTTTTAGCCAGCAGGGAGGAGTCCTGTAGCATGTCCATAATTATAATGAAGAGCTCATCCACCCACTTCCTCATCTCCAGCCCACTGACCTATTGAACGACAAAAATTCATCCTTCATCTAGCATTCCCAAAACCTTAACAAGCATGGCAAAGAGGTATCTGCAGTATATCCCTACCTGTGCAAGCTCCCCTATCGTAGCCAGGACATTGTTAATCACACCTGGATTGGGATCTGGATCAGGATCTTTCAGTTTCACAATCAGTGCCTGGTGGATGACAGTGGGACAAATCAGAATATGTTTAAAGAGTACTCAAAATTATATTTCCTTTTGTTTACACCTGATCCCACAATCATAGTTAAGAATTTCAACAGTAAAAGAAACTTGGGTGTCATAAGCATTATGCAAATCTGGAATTAAATTGGGCTAAACTGTCACCCATGTGCATTCCTGTGAGTAACATCTACAGCATTTCTAGATGTAGATTTGCAGATGTACATTTGTTTCCTTTCCTGCTATGATGAAGCAAAAGAACTGTAGCTCCAGAGGGTCACATTACCACTTGCTGTGTCACTTCACTCCAAAGTCACCAGGAAATGTAGAGACTCTACCTTCAGGATAGGCTCCATGTAGGGACGGATGAGGCGTGGAGCATTGGAAACCAGGTGACCCAACATCCTGGCACTTTGCTCTTTGATTCTGCCAACACCACTGTGCTCCAGCTCTGTTAGAATCTGCACAGGAGACAATGCAAGCAAGCAAACCAGAAAAATAAAGGCAGGTAAAAATTCTTTGCATTTCTTTCTGTCACGACTCAGTACTTGTAAAGGCTGTTCTATGTTTCACGCTGTTATCATTTATCCTAAATTAAGCTAAAATTAATTAGCATAAAAGTGATGGCTCCAAAATCTCTGTTTACAAAGAGGTACCATGCATTCATCCAAAAGCACCACACAACATTACTCCTCAACAGAGATGGAAAGCACTCTGGTATGATGACTAGGGGTGAAATAATAACTGCTATCCTTCCTTTCCCTTTTAATACATCCACAGAGCTTCAGTCCAACCACTGATCATGAGAAAGATCTGCTGAAACCCACTAAGCTGGGCAATAACTGCTTTCCAAAAGAGATTGATTCCCCCCACTCTCCATGCATTTACAGCTAGATAGCCCAGTTCTTTAARACCACCTTAGTCTCAATATCAATGACTCTGTTTTCCCTGCAGGAATCCCTCCTCCTCACCTGGATTAACATCTTTCGAAGGAAAGGCATAACAAAGGCAGGGTTCATGCTGCTCAGGCGCCCCACAGTGCAGATGGCCAGCTCTCGGATTTCAAACACTTGATCATTCAGGGCCACAAACAGAGCTTGCAAGTTTTCAGCCTGGGCAAGGTGAGCATCAAACCGCTCATCCAGAGAAGCCAACACGCAGAAACGTATATCAGGGTCTGCAAGAACACATTWWTTTCTCTTTAAATGCACTAAATTCRTGTCACTTTTTRTGCCTTTCCTCAAAAATTCTTCACAACAGCTTCCCTAGAGCAAGACACTATATCAGTGTTTCACACACAAAAACCACYATGGGTCAGCCCAGAAGTCTTTGTGCTGCTCAACATGCCCCAATAACCAAGTCAGCACAGTGCCAATCTCTTGCACCTGCAAGTGCCACTTTTGGATGCTACATGGTAACCTGAGAGAAGTTCAACTGAAAGAACAAAAAAAATCAAGTACAAAGTTTCAACAAGAAGGATCAATTCCTTCCCAAACTACAAAATTTAAAGCTGTGACCCAGAACAGCAGCAAAAGGAGTCTCAGTGTTCTGCTTAGTCCAAAGGATTACCAAGGGCACATCRGGAGCATTTTTCACTAGTGATCTATTAATACCTCAAAAATCAAGATGTGGAAAAAGAAAATGGAAGACTTTTTCTTCTAATTTACCAAGAGTGACAGATTAAGTTTAGTGGCAAATATGTTAAAATTCTATTACAAATTCTATTTGTATTTGTAACATGATAAAATTTACATGTGGTAGGAGAGTCCTTTTCTCMGAATCCCACACTAACCTGGGTCAGTTATTCCAACCACAAGCAGTTTGCTGAGGACATCAGCCACGACCTGCCTGTCTCTTATACACATCTAGATGTGTATAAGAGACGAATCCCACACTAACCTGGGTCAGTTATTCCAACCACAAGCAGTTTGCTGAGGACATCAGCCACGACCTGCACTGCTGTCTGACTGACCACATGGGCATGGCCACTGATGAGGTGGATGGAGGGTGTGAGCAGGCGAGAGCAGGTGCGGGCGGCCTCCATGCGGATCTCCTTGTGCTCGCTGTTCAGGAAGTGATCCGCGCAATGCCGAACGAACTGAGTCAGGGAGTGGCCTGAAAAGAGGAAGATGGGTGGTTAAAACACAGGTTTACACCTCAGTTACTAGTTTTACCAGAGAATAGGAGCTTAAAGAATTTTTCTGCTATTTGTACTCTACTCKAATGTCCCAGTTGTTTCTATCCCATATGCCCTTGCCGCCTGCTTCCTTATTTCACCACAGAATCAGAGGGTTTTGGGAAAGCAGGCTTCAGAGACAGCAGAACTGTAGAGCTAAGCAGTAGCCATAAGATTGGTCAGCAGAAAAATTATGTAAGAAGRAGAAAAGTAAGAACAAATAGAACATGGTCTGCATATTAACATTTGTCTAGAATAACTCCTTCAGCTGCAGAAAAGTATATCTAGCGAGATATTAGGAAGTTTTAAGCTTAATAATGGAGCTCTGTGCATTGTGTTTTAAGGCTTACAAGCAGGTATTGTATTAGAAATAAGCAAGCACTGTTTTAACCAAAGGTATGTGTGCTTATAGTGGTTGGATGGAATTACTGTCAATGTGCTTTTACTTTGTGTGATTGGTCAAAAAAGTTTTAAAGTAAGTTGAAACATAAGTTCTTGGTCTGCTGCCTGGGATGTGAGCTGATGGCTTCTTCCCATTGTCATAACCATGTAACGAGACTGATGCTGGAAAATAAAACAGCTCAAGGCACACTCCTAGCAGCCCTGTTCTGTTGGTGATTTTTACACAGCCCCCAGCTGGCGATACATCTCACCTTCAAACTCAAAGCTACCGAGCGTGCGCAGGGCAAGGGTGATGCTCCCCACATCACTGGCCTCTGGGATGTTGGTGAGACTGGGGGAGGCCAGCTGGTGGGCAAGGCCCTTTGGCATGCCTGGATGTCTCAGAGGCTTGTGCATCAGAACAAGAGAGAGCATTTTCAGCAGCCCATCCTGGATATCCTTCTTCAGCTGTGGGATCTGACGGCTCAGGTCGTACAGCACAGCTGTTAGAGCAGGGCTGAGGGCAAGAAGCAAGCAAAAATCATTAGAAAAGAAACAATGACGTGCATATTTCATTTTTTTGTTTATTTATGCCTTTGCCAATCAGAGATRGCACATGAGAGCAACACCTGCAAGCAGAGCACAGGGTCCTTGTGTGGACTGAGGCATGAGGTGACCTTCCTGTATAAACTGGGTGAGCAAAGTCCCAGGACTGCTGCACACAGCACTACATTAGCCAGTGTTGCTGGAAAACTGTTACAAATCTAAATGATTTCTTACACTTACGTTTTTTAAACAACAAATTCACTTCCAGATGACAATATAATTTAAACAGCCTTGTGCTACCTGAAAACTTTTTCCACACCTTTCCATACTAACAACTTAATTAATTCCTCCAGTAAGAACTGTCAGCTACAAAGGTGAAAGAAGCCAGGAGCAAATATTCAGCACTRCAGCTCTCCTCTGCCAGTTTGATATGGCACAAGTCTGCTGGCTGTCAGATGCTGTCAGAAATTTCACAGGTTGCTGCCAAATGTGTTTGAATAGTGGAAAATAAAAGAGAATACTTTTGGACTAGCTGTTCTACAACAAGATTTCTTTACTGAGATATGAATTCTCTTAAATAATAGAGATATGAATTCTCTTAAATAACAGAGATATGAATTCTCTTAAATAACAGACACATTAACAGTTAAAACATACCATTCTTCTGAAACAGCTATAGAGATCTTTTGAAAGATCACTTATGTCTACTTAAAAGCAATAATCTTCCTTATCAATCTGAAAACTTTTAAAATCTCACTCTGTATGGCTGACAGTGCCATCCWGCAGCAATCAGCAAAACAGATTTATGCTCACCTCAGGCCCACAGCCAGCATAGGTTCCAAAAGTTCTTTGATGTCCTGCTGGATACTGGGTCCCATGGCTCGTGCCAGCATGCTAATGCAGGTGAAGACTGTGGCATCAACCTGCACAGACTTCTGTCTCCTGGAAAAGGACCACAAAATTACAAGGAGCTGCTATTTTTCAAACATCTTTCCTCATCCTCCGTCTGTGTTATCAGTCTTACAGAAACAATTCTGATTTTAATACAAGAATTTGATCCCACATTACAAAAATTATATAAAGAGCAAGTGTTTCCATTTCTTCCTCTAACTTTCACAWACTTACTTGTGGGCAAAGTCCTTTGGGGGAAGAGCTGCTTTTATGATTTCAAGGACTTTTGGTAGGTAAGCTTGGAACTCAGACCTCACTGCCACAGAAAGCAAACCCAAGGCCTGGAAGGCTGCTGTTCGCTCTTTCTCCTTCTTCACACAACTGAGGACATGATTCATGGTGTCTGGAAGATACTGATCAGCTGCCCACAAGAGAAAACAACACAGATATTAGAATTCATGTAGGTTTATACAGCTGCATAACATTTCCAGCTAAATCTTTACAAGTGTAAAACTAGAAAATGGACACAGTAATATTAAATTTGCTGATATGATCAGTGGCAAACGTCACCATATAATAAACATTTCATACTACAGAAGGCTTTGTRTTTAAAAAGAAAAATCACCAGAATAAAAGAGCTATAAAACACTGCAACAGGTTTTATACACATGTAAGATCCAAGCATCTTGTTTTCATAGTGATTGATTGGAAATTTGGAATAATTAAGGCAAAAATTGTTCCAACTCACTAAGAGCAGCTTGGTGACTTGCCTCCAACTGTGATACTCTCCTAAACTTGCTTGATAAATCAACTAAACCACTTTAAAGCTGGCAGGTATTTCCTAGCACACGCAACGGAGAAAAAGGAAGAGAACTCTAATAATATTTGGCATATACTGAGTCAGAGCATGAGAGAATTCTCCTCTAAGTCTGACATATTGAGGAAAAGACAGAAAAAGGAGGTTTTTATGTTTTATGGTATTGATCACCAAATTCTGAAAAGATTTCAATCTACTTTCTTCATCAGAGCAATATTTTGGCATCAGCTATCAAGTCACACTTATTCAGAACAAAAGACTGTCTTCCCACAGAGGAATGTGCTCATCAGACAAGCACCACATTTGGTGTGCTGCACAAGTTCATCTGGACCAAAGAGATCTGGGTAACTTCCAGCCCAAATTCAGCAAWATTTCTAACATCCAAGCATTTGTCTTGTCACCTGTGAACGCTGAAGGACGGAAAGCGGCCAGTCGTGGTAGCAGATTGAGAACTGTCATCTGGATCAAAGAATTTTTGCTGGTTCTGCACTTGAGAACCCACTGGCAGACCTGGAAGGAAACAGATTAGGCTTTAAAGGATGGCCATTGGCAGTTCATTACCTGTGTGCTTTTAGGCATTCTACCGACATTTGTCTTCAGAGTCCCTCAAAGAGAAGGATAATCAAGACTGCTTCCAAAGGAAATAAATCATTTGCCCCAAGACAGACAGTGACAAAGCCACAATGCATGTAAATATTGAGTTTTGAAGGRTCAGTTCAATACTAGCTGGTATTACCTGCTAAATAAAACACAGAGTACAATTCCTCTGCAAGAACAGATGTTGAGAATGTTGAGAGACAAGTTGAAGAACTAATACATACTTGATCAAATTTCTCTTCCATTAGATCCCTGCAGCATCGACTTTCTACCAACGTAGATTTTACTGGGACAGGTGAGGTTGCAAAACCCATAATTCCTTGGTGAGCACTGTACCCCAGGAGACCAGCCAAAGCATTTGACTGAGAGGGCTGAAGAGACTGAAAGCTTGTGAAGGGAGTGATGTGGCGAGGCTTGGTACTGAAGCCCATCAGGTCTTTGCAGTACTTGTCATGCACAAGCTGCTGCTGAGTGATCTCTTCCATCTCCTCTCTAAGGCGCTGGACAAAGTAGAGAAACATTAAAAAATAAAAAGTAACTAAGATACTCTCAGTACAGTATTACCCAAATCTCCTGAATAGCATCCTGTATAATCAATATTCAAATGGCTGTAAAATACCAACTGAGTAAAATCCAGCAAAAATATCTGAGTATCTAACATGCAAGAGAGTCCTCATTCCATAGAAAAAAATATTTTTCATTGTATTTAATTAAGTTAATAGACTTTCCATTGGAGCTTATTACCTCCTCAGCCCAAACTTGTCCCTTTTATTTCTCTAACACATTTTAATGCTCAACTCCATGTTCAGATGAGTTTTCCACCCAACAACCCCATTGCAACACTATGGGATATTTGCACAGACTGCAGAGCTGCTATACACTCTCAATCAATGCCCATAATCACCCCCTTGCTCCTTTGCTCACCTCTCCCTCCATACTGCTGATTCTCACTAGCTCATTGAGGATCAGTAAGGCACCGTGGATTCGGTCATCACGATTCATTCCTTTCTCTTTGGCCAAAGTCTCATCAAAGCCCTTCTCAGCCTCTTCATATGTATGCTTGGGGGAAAAGAAAAAAAATGTCAGTGACAATGCAGAAACTAAGTCTGTGGAAATTAAGTAGTACTGTCTGTCAAGAGTTAGTGACATTCTGAATTTTCCAAGAGCAGCCACAAACCTCATTTGAGTAATAGAAGAAGTATAATGCAATAAAATTCTGATTCACCCAAAAGTTGTGGACTCTGCTGCAGAGCCTTTTCAGCAGCACTAATCAAACACCACGGTATCAGCTTCATCTCTATCTGCAGCACTTATTTGATTACAAGAAATCCAAATTCATAACATTTGACTGCACTGACCAAAACTTACTTGATATCACCAAGCTTGAATTCATGTGACAATGGCAGCAAAGCAAAGGTTCAGACAAAAGAATTCTTATCTTTCACACTTATGTTTTKTCTACACTAATAAAACCCTCTACTATTAAGAGATGACACTAGATAATTGCATGGCTGTAAAAATAGGTCAAGTTCAACAGCTAAAGATGAGGTGCAGATAGAACAATGTAATCTTGAAGGAGTTAAATCTTGCTTATTTTTGCAGCAGTAAGCTAAAGGAGCTACTCACTTTGGAAGCCATTATATTTTCAACCCTTTCCAGGAGAGGCAGTTTTTTAACTGACAGAGGTGACAGGTTCTTAGCTTAGCCAGCTCTTCTGAAAACTGGCACTTCAACATCTGTATTGCATTATTACGGGCTGCTTCAAAACAAAGTTATTTTCTTACTCTGTACCACTGGGGTTTCTGCATCTCTTTTGGCTCCCGTTGTGTGGTAAGGATAAGGCAGGCTCTTAAGGCAGAGACAGCTCCCTCTCGGATGGCCTGCTTGGGATCCCACACAGCCACAAATATATTGTCAAAGAATGGCTGCACTTGTTGGAAGAAGAAGGTAGGCACGCTGATTGCCAGCTCCCGCAAGACAAGGACCTGCAGGTGGGGAGGGAAACAGTAACAATCTGAAAGATGAGCACACAGAGACAAACCTCATAACTTTTACAGTGCAGTACCATTTGTTTAGATTGTGGATGTCTGTGAGCTTTTCCATCCCCACACTCTGACAATTCCTAGCATAACAGTGTCTTTGTCTTCATTAGTCACTGGGCTAATGGAGAAGCAATGAAGCAGCACTCTGTCTGCTGTGAGAGCATTACAGACTCTCAGACACGGACTGGCAACCATTCCCACCCTGACCAAAGCTTTTCTGCAGATTTCTGTGCATATTTCCTACCACTGTTCACTAATCCCAACTATTTCATGACAACAGAAAAGGCATCACTTACAGCTGCATGTCTACGACCTTCATTCCTGTCAGCTCCCAGCCACTCCAGAGCTCGTTTCACCTCAAACTCCACATACTCAGCTGTGAAGGTGTCACCAGCCATTGCAAGCCTCCCAATAGCCTTGGAAGCCATCTCCATTACAACAGGGTCATTGGATGGCAAGAGGTTCCTCAGGTAGTTGGCAAACCTGCCGATACGGGTGGCATTACCTCCTTCAACACCGATAAGACTTGCTGCAGAGAAAGGGAGCAATGCTGCAGGTTTCATGTGCTGCAGTTCTCCCCAAGAGTCAGTGAGGCAGACAGTAGGTAATCCCTGGATGGCAGCTAGTATTCCCTACACATTCCTTAAAGATTCCCATTAAGCCCCCCTAAACTACAAATACACAAGAAAAAAAAAAATCAAGCACAGGAAAGGGCCACCATACTTTTGAGCCTGAACTTTTTAAMTGAGTGGAAAAATGCACCTGGTAGCCTCATAAATTTTCCCCATTTTTAGTTTTAGAAGAGGAAAAAAATAATTCACCCTGGGACCACAGACTCATTCCTGACAGAAAGACATCCATCTGCATGCAACTCTTGTAGCTAGTCCACCTCACAAGAAAAGTCAAAGACTGAACAGCCCAAGGAAATGCTCTCCTCCTCAGTCCTAGAGACAGTCTCTCCAGGCAAGGGTGGAGGCAATTCATCAGACACCAGCATGGCAGAAGCTTTCATTGCCACTGGGCTGTACTTGCTTTGTAGATAAAGTGTCCAAGGTGGTCAAGCTGGCACCTTTCAACARCACTAAATTCACAAAACAACTTGAATGTGATACTGTCAGCTTAAGACCTGATGTTATCAACAAAGATTTCTCTAAGGGATTTACACTGCCTTCAAACACAGTGGGACTGGATGATTTTTATGTCTATGAGCCTAAACCATAGGCTATTTAAGAAGTAACTGCTACAATACAGGCTCTTTGTCTGGAAGGCAAAGTATTTATGCAAGCTGACTTCCCCAAGAGTGGGGATTCAGGCAGCTCTGCAATCTCAGGGAGCACACAGCCAGAGCCACTAAAGGAGAGGCTGACCAGAATCAAAGCAGAAGCTCTGTGAGCCCCTCTTGGGGATGAAAGTTGCTGTTATGGAGCCAGGTAAATTTAAATAATAAGAATCTCTCCAGATGGAAGAGAGTTGAGAAAGTCAGCCTACCCTGAAACATATAAAAGGGCAGCACAAAGTGCTCTCAGCTGAGCTCCAGAACAGAATTTTCATGTGCTCAGCATTCACATTTGATGCTCAACTCCCAGAAGAGCTCAGGGCCCATTAAGTACCAGGTTCTCAGCCACTCTCAGTAGCTCCCATGCTGACACTTCATGCAGATTTTCAGAGCCAGCAACTAGAACACACCCAGTATCCTGAGCTGTCAGACATCAGGCCCCAACTATAAAAGCTCATTCCTTTTGAAAATCTGTCCCTAAAGATAGTTGCATYAAGAGAAAACTCAGCAGAAGCATTATGCACTTTCACTTACCTATAGCCAGAATGCCACCCTTCCTTTCATTTGCATCAGAGCTAGAGACCAGCTCAAATATGTGATGGTTCAGCTGATCGTAAAACCTGGTAGATTCTTCCTGACTCATCTGTAAAAGCAAAAAGWTCAAATCAGCTTTCAGCATTCTCCCTCCTGCTCCAAAACCTCCACAAAGACAATGCTTCTTATGCCACTTAAACAGAAAGAAATGAAATCAACCATACATTACAAGCTCCAAATAGTTTCTCTTATTTGTGACCRATATGCAGCAAGTTTACTTATTCTGGTACTTGACCACCTGTTTGTGCCACCAACTTGCTGACCTCTCCTCCATGCCAGGGGGCAAAGATAAGCACTCTGCTGTGCCCCATCTCCTCTTAAAGACCAGCTTCCATATTCCAAAAATCTCCACTGCCAAGGCAGCCAGCCCATTCCCCTACACAAGGATAAATGATTCCATTTGCAGCACTCACCTCACGCAGCTCCATGGTGACATAATGCTGCAAGTCCTTGGCAGCCTTGGCCCTCGTCTCTTCGCTGCGACTCTTCAAGCCATTGGCAAATTGTTGGAGAATGGACACAGTACCCGACATGGTGGCAGTGTGCTGGGGCTCAGGGGCATCAAGTCCTGTAAATTCTTCAGAGASACACATTTTTTACTGCTTGAATTGAAATCCCCGAGCTTCTTTCTTAAGGCTGTGTCTCCTGACTGAGATACCCATAAAGATGCTGTGTTGGTAGACTATAAAATTACAAATAATGACTATATTCCTTAGGCATTACACCCCATGATAAAACTGTATCATCCCATATCAGGACCCCAGCCTATTTGCTCTCTAGTTCCTCAAATACCAAAACACACCACAGTAGGCCAGGTCCCCTAGGGTGATCTAATCCTAAATCAAGGGTAATGCAACAGTTGAAAACCAGCAGGGTGAAACTAGGGTTTGCAATCACCTATAATAAGTAAGCACAACCATTCCCAGGATTATATCACTATCATATGCCCTCCCTGAACACTTTCATGCAAGTTTCTTCACAGAAACCTCAGTGTTACACCAACACAAGGAAGACTCAGCACTGGCAAGTGTTACATCCTCCAGCAGATATTTAGAGATGGGAAGTCCAGTTATAGCAACGCCAATCACTGCAACACGGGGTTTCCTAGCATAACACARAAACAAACTTTCTCAGGAGCCTTTCTTTATGTCAAAAACATTTCAGATGCTTGATACTCCCCCCTCCCCCCGATATTCAGATTGTYTAAGACCAAACCAAGCACTAACACCACAACTTCAACTGCTTCTCCCCAAATATTCCACACGCGGTCACGGACATCCAGCGGGACCATAGGCGAGGTGGCTGCTGGCAGGAGCCCAGCAGAGGCTCCTCGGATCAAAGAGCAGCTGGGAGGTGCTGCTGCCCATCAACCCAGCCCTGGGGCAGCTCCTGGGATTCCCTCAGGGCCACAGAGCGCAGCGGGCAGGACGCGGCAGGCCCGAGTGCGGGGGGAGCCCCGCAGGCCTGAGGGAGGGGTAAGGCGGGGCAAGGCGGGCACGGCCAGCGGGGCCGCGAGCTCGGGCAGGGCGGCCCGGGCAGGGAGCGGGAGGTGAGGGGAAGGGGAGCCGATGATGATGAGAGGCACCGCCGCTCTCACTCACCCGCCGCCGCCTCCCCTACTCCGGGCCCCGGGCCCCGTGCCTGCCCCGCCGCCGCGCCCGCAGCGCCGGCGAGCCGCGGCTGGCCAATAGGATCCCGGGAAAGCCGTGATCGGCATCACATCTGACCAATAGGAAAAGGAGAAGGGGGAAGAAGCGCTCGAAGTCCCGCCTCTTCCCCTAGGAACCGCAAGGACAGTCGCCTTTTGACCAATCATCAAGGCAGTAATGACTGAGTGGCAGTGTGTCTAACCAATAGAATGGCTGGGCTTGCTCAGTAGGCCCGCCCTCCCGATGCCGGCTTCCGCCCTTCCGTGAGGCGCCGGCTATGGCCGGGCTGCAGCATGGGTATAGGGTAGAACAAGCGGCATCATCTGCTCGGGCTTGTGTGAAGCGCTTGGCACTGTTCCGCATGACATCCTGGTCTCTAAACTGGAGAGACATGGATTTGATGGATAAACCATTCGTTGGATAAAGAACTGGCTGGATAGCCGCACGTAAAGAGTTGCTGTCAGCAGCGCGTTGTCCGCATCGAGACCAGGGACGAGCGGTGTCCCTCAGGGGTGGTACTGGGGCTGATATTATTCACCAACTTCGTCGGRGACAATGGCATTGAGGCACTCTCAGCAAGTGACACCGAGCTGTGTGGTGCTGTTACGGAAGGAGAGAAGGTTGTGTGGAGATCTCAGAGCAGCCTTTCAGTATCTGGAGAGGCATGCAAGGAGGGACCCTTAACCAGGAAGAAGGGGGAATGGGTTCCGACTAGAAGAGARTTAGTTTAGATGTTAGGAAAATGTTTGGGGAGGTTCTGGCATAAGTTGCCCAGAGAAGCTTTAGCTGTCAAGCGTCCAAGGCCTTGTAGGATGGGGCCTGGAGCAGCCTGGGCCAGCGGAAGGTGTTCCTGCCATGGCAGGAGCTGAAACGAGATGAGCTTTAAGGCTTTAAGGTCCTTCCCACTGCGAGCCATGCTGCGGGTGTGAGCCCCGAGTGCGCCCTGCGCATGCGCAGAGGGAGCGGGGCGCTGCCGTCCCGCTGTGCTCCGCTGAAATGTGTCCGGCCGTGCCCGTGCCAGCGGCCATGGCGGCTGTGTCTGCGCCAGGCTTCYGGCGCTCCGTGCCGGCTCTGACATGAATCGTGGTGCTGCCGTGGTGAGCCCCTCGCCGCCGCTCATGATGCCGTGGGCCGCTTCGTTTTCCTTTTAATTTGTCCACCGGGCGGTGCCGGCAGGTGCGGAACTCTTCGCACACGGCCGCGGGGGTGGCGAGGCCGGGCAGGCTGGCGGTCTCGCAGGGCGGGTAATGGCGGCGCCCTGCCATCTCCCTCAGGCCGCCATAGCGGCGGCGCCCCCCGCTCCTCCCGGGCCCCGCTAACGCGCGGCCCTTCCCCTTCCAGGTGCTGCTGCTGCGAGACGGCGGGGCGAGCATGGGACCAGCAGAGCTGGTGCAGAAGATCAGTATCAGCGCCGAGAGCCCCCGCGGGAGCGAGAGCGGCGGCGCGGCCTTGGCGGGCGCTGACGGGGCCGCCGGCGGCAGCTGGAGACACAAGTGCGCTGCCTATGTGCTGGCGCTCCGGCCCTGGAGCTTCAGCGCCTCGCTCACCCCTGTGGCGCTGGGCAGCGCCCTGGCGTACCGGGCKGAGGGAACGCTCGACCCGGGGCTGCTGCTGGGAAGCGCCGTGACCGTCCTGGCTGTGCACGGGGCCGGCAATCTGGTGAATACCTACTATGACTTTTCCAAAGGCATCGATCACAAGAAGAGTGATGACAGGACATTGGTGGACCAGATTTTGGAGCCGCAGGATGTAGTCCGGTTTGGAGTCTTTCTCTACACCGTGGGCTGTATCTGCGCTGCTGGGCTCTACGCGGTCTCGACGCTCAAGCTGGAGCACCTGGCCCTGATTTACTTTGGAGGACTTTCCAGCTCCTTCCTTTATACCGGAGGTGAGTGCTGCATCCCGTTCCTTGTGAATCTGAATGTAGAAGTGATAGAATCAGCTGAATTGTCAAGAGGTTTCTAGAAGACACACGTGATCTACCTAGTGCACTGCAATAAAATATTTGTGGTATTTCCGAAGTACTGGTATGTAAACTTGTATTCTTTGCAATTGAATGTTGTGGGAAGAGTCATACTAAGATCTTTAGCTGGGTAGTGGTGTTGAGGCATTATTGTTTACATGTATGGCTTTAGATGCTTACCAGAACTGTTGCTGAATCTTTTTATGAAGTTCATCTCATATCCTTTATCCTTTTTGTGAAGTTTATCTCATATCTTTTTATGAAGTTTATCTCATATCCTTTAGCAGTGTTGCTAATGACATATTTTCTTTCCTTTGGTGGGAATGTTACTTTGCTTAGGAATGTTTCATTGTTATTCTTTAGATGGAGCTTCACTGTGAAAGCTTTGTAGTACAGTTTGTGATTCTTCTTACTAAGACAAGGATATTTTAGTGTCTTCCTGTGTTGGATAGATACTAACATCATTAGTAGGAGAAGAAAAAGCAACTTAGTTTCTAACTGTCAGACTTCCAGTTATGTGTGTTTCCTGAAAGCCTCTTGCCAGTTTTGCATTTCGTGCTGAGCATTTTCTGTATTTCTTCAGGGTCAGGTTCTAGTATGCATGATCACACTGCAAAGTACCTTATTTCTATAGGTTTCTGCAGAGACAGGTATGTCTAGGTGGGTATTAAAACCTGGCCTGTTTGCTGGGAAACCCAGATGAAGACAGGAATGATGAATCTGACTCCATGTTCTCAGCAGGCTAATTTATTACTTTATAATACTATATTATACCAAAGAATACAGAAAGGATACTTTAAGGTTCTTCCTAAATAAGGATACTTACTCAATGCAAAAAGATAATAATGGAAACTCATGACTCTTTCCWGAGTCCTGACACAGCTTGGCCATAATTGGCCAATGAGTGAAAACAACTCACACAAGAATCCAATCAAACAATCTCCAAACACCTTCCACACAGGAGAAGCAAATGAAATAAGAATTATTTTCCTTTTTCTCTGAGGCCTCTCAGCTTCCCAGGAGAAAAACCCTGGGTGAAGGGATTTTTCAGAGAGTGTGAATGCCAAATTGGCCCTTAGTTTTTGTTACATTATTTGTCTGGAGAAATTCTTATCTTAAAAAAGAAGAAAGAAATAACATGTTTCTTGTTCATAGCTGCATGTGCTTTGGTTGTTTTGTGTAGGAGCGGCAGGGTCTCCTGCACGGTCGGGACGGACGGAGACGAGAGATCTCTGAGGCTAGATCGTGGACATGCAGTTTATTACAAGGGCGTGGGTGCAGGGCCCTGCTGGGAGCTGCCAGCCGCAGCTCAGAGCAGGGCCAAGAGAAGAAGAGTGCGAAGAAGAGAGAAAAGAGAGAGAGAGAGCTAAAAAGAGAGCTTAAAGAGAGCTTAAAGAGAGAGCTTAAAAGAGACCGAAGTTCTCTTTACAATACTTTAAATCATCTTCTGTGTTGAATATTCTGATTCTCAGTAACCAATCTAATACAGTATACAAATCCTATAACATTTACATACAGCCTATAGGAATCACTACATTACCATATTGTGTTACACCTTAAACCCCAAAAACTACTCTTGAGACCCCTCCTGCTGAGCAAGTCGGGTCTGCTTCCTGACTRTTGGGCTTGCCCGCAGGCAGAGGGTATTGTTTCATCAACGAGGGGARTACCTGCTCAGCCACACCATTGTTTTCCTGTTGTTCAGTAACTAGGAGATCTCAAAGGTTGCCTTCATTTCAATCTCATCTATATTTTCTATATTCTCTAAATCTTTCGCCAGGCAATCATATTTATAGGGCTTCCCTGTTCCATCCTCACCAACAGTTTTGTACTATTCCTATGGGAAAGGCTGAACTGTTATGTCTCCATTCTCTTCTGRCATTTGAATTCTTTAATAATGCTTGATTTTATTGTTGTGTCTTGCCACAGGAATTGGATTTAAATACGTTGCCCTCGGCGATGTGGTGATCCTGATCACCTTTGGGCCCCTGGCTGTGGTGTTTGCCCACGCAGTGCAGGTTGGTTACCTGTCCCTGACCCCCCTGCTCTACGCTGTCCCTCTGGCCCTCAGCACTGAGGCCATCCTGCACAGCAACAACACCCGGGACATGGAGTCAGACCAGCAGGCTGGAATTGTCACCTTGGCCATCCTCATTGGCCCCACCTTCTCCTACATGCTCTACACTGTGCTGCTCTTCCTGCCCTACCTGATTTTCTGTGTGCTGGCCACACGCTACACCATCAGCATGGCACTGCCCCTGCTCACCATGCCCATGGCATTTTCACTGGAGAGGCAGTTCCGYAGCCAGAACTTCAACAAAATCCCTCAGAGGACAGCCAAACTCAATCTGCTGCTGGGGCTTTTCTATGTTTTTGGCATTACATTGGCACCAGCTGGTGCTCTGCCCAAACTGTGAAAAGAGCTGTAGGGTCAGGCCTCATAATTAACTATTCATGCCAATTAACAGTGGATGTTATGAATAAATGGCCCATTATGGACAGTGAGAAGAATGGAAAGACCACCTTGCACTGTTGATAGTGAATGTTATGATTTCTGGTCTTGGATAGCTTATACAACACAGCTTATACTTTAAAAAAAGTGATTTATCAGTTCTTCAGAAGGGGAGAAATGTGTGGCTTTGCTTTGAGGAACAAGGTGACATAAGGTCAAGGAAATGTTTKAAGAACCTCATCCTTCTGCCACCTAACTTTTTCACTGTCAGTTCAATGAAAGATAGAGCCTCAAATCACACTTCCCATTCACTTCACAAGCACAATGATTCTTCTTATCACTTCTTTTCTTATAGTGGTGAAGGAGTCCAGTGGCTCCCATATGGGAATCAGAAAACACTGCCAAATGTTTAGTATCACAATGTAGGTGCCATTAATTCGCTCTCTTGTAAGTGTATTTCATCCTTATTTGTAGTATGTTTTAATTTTTGTTTTGCTTTTCCTAGCCAAATTTTGAGCTTTTATTTCCAAGCCCCCTGAAATGCATTAGACATTGATTCATGAATTATTGCTTCTGCTTGTCCCATATAGTCTAGAAATTTCAAAGTTCTAGATCTCTGTGGGTTGTAGCGCTAAAATGGATCATGAATAGCCCACTGCACAAACTTTAGGCCAAAACCAGTAAATCTGTATTCTGCCACAAAAGCTGAAGCTGTAAATGCAAACCATGCAACTGGAAAGCCCTTAATGGGTAGAAAAATGAATGGTTTCCATTTTTGTATTTGCACAGAATTTACTTTCTGAAATGACAGTTTTTGAGTTAGGGGGAGCTGACAGAGTGCCAAATTTCTCTGAATAGCTATGAATTAATGGATACATAGGTGGAAAACAAAATCTTGWTTTTAAAAAAGGTGGGGTTTTTTCAATTTGTTTTTCTCTCTTTATTTAGAGTATTATTCACAGTATTATAGTGAAATGTCTTATTATAAGAAGCCCAGTTCACCAAAGAAGAAAGATAAAGTGTTAGAAGAAAACAAATCTGGATTATTGCATTGGCTCTGCATAAAAATTAGGACTGGAAATTGGAATAAACCAATTTTGTTAACAAGATTTTTCCTGATGGAGTCCAGAGTTTGTGTCACTGAATCACAGTTAAGTGATCTCTGAAGGGAAGTTCCCCACTCTGTACCTTACAGCATTGCTTTGTTTTCTCCTGCAGCTCTTGCTGCTTGCTGTTCATGTGGCCCTTTGGAGAGCTGATTGTTTCAGCAGCTATGCAGCTGTGTGAAAAACATGCCAAACACAATGGGGAAAATATATGTGCCTTCCAGTGCAAAGCTGGATTTGATCCATACCATATTACTTAGTGGCAACTGAATTCTCTTCTGTGTTATTTAGTACCTGTGCACAGGTTTTCATGAAAAGCTTCTTTGCAGGAGCTGTGATAAGCTCAGAGGAATTGACAACTAGAGCTCCTGGTGCCAGTCACAGCCTTGCATTTGAACAAGTGTGTGTGTGTGAATCTTTTACACAGGAGCAATAAAATAGCAATAAACTCACAAGGTGTTACCCTGCACCTGGCACAGGTAAGTTATGCCCTCATGGTGTAAATCTGGAAGATCCAAGTGTCCCATCAGTGGGTGTACTGCCAGCAGTAAAGCTGAGTTAATGGTACCAGATTACATGGGACAGCTATTTAGAGATTAGTTTTGTGGCTTCATGTTATCCAGTGTTACCCAGRAGTTATACCTGAGCTGAAGTTAATGGGGAGGAGTCTTTGCAGGCCTATTTAATGAGCCACACTTTCATCTTTTATTGATTAAAATGGGCAAATGATCTCTCTAATCTGGCTAGGCACTYGACAAGAAGAGATGCACTTCAGCAGCTGCTTTCTACAGCAAAATACTTGTTAGGATTAAAAACACAAGGAGAAAATGCAAGAGTTCAGCTGGGATGGAGGGGGATATCCAGAAGGCTTTGGAAACTGTTCAATGCAGATATACACACCAGAGTTTCTACTGTTGCTTCTTTGTGGACCTACAGAGTAAAGAAGAGCCTAGCTCCAATATCCWTTTCACATTTCTGCAAACCAAAAGCTTTTGTAGGGATAAGTAAGGGCTGAGCTGACAAATCTGTTAACCTTGCAATTGGGGATATGCAAGTTTATTGGCTTAATCCTGCCCTTTGTAGCAGCTGTGTGCTTCATTTTAGGATAGCTTGGTTTTTAATAGCTTTCCATTTCAAAGAATGGTTAGTTACCTTTTCTCTACTTTTTTTTACAAAAACTAGAGTACTCCAGCTAAATTCCTTAAAGTAACTTGGCTTGTGTCTTTGATAACTGTCATTGTAATAATGGGAAGATCATTGGAGTATGTAATTCTTACTGTATCTTGACTACCCTTTCTTGGGTAGGATGTCTACTTAGGGCTGGAAAGGACCAGTGCTTTTTGTTACTAAGATGAAACAGCTCATTATTACAAAAATCTATGTGTGGAACACTTTCTGAGGTAGGGGGAATTAAAAGTATTTAATAGTAAAACTGAGATGAAAATTTGGTAATTTCTTACTAGCAGATGCTGGTTGCCTCCAATTTCCTCTCTTTGAAAAACAGTATCATTCCAGGTTCTTGAGGATATTASTAATAACTAACACATTCTTCACCATGGTTTTGATGGAGTCATTTAACTTCTCTGTGTCTCAGAAAACAGCTAATTTTTGTAACTTACAGGGTTGCTGAGCTGACATCATTGTCATAAAGAGCTTTGAAAGTAAAAATGTTTTATCTCTGTGCTTTCCAAAAAGCTTGTTAGTACTAGAAAATATTTCAGATACAAATTAACATAAAGGGTGACTTAACCAATGTAATTAGGSCAAAATAATCTWCARATATAATCAGTGAGTGGTAAGAGAYGTTCATTTATTGGTTTGCTTTGTGATGAAGATGCTGGGTCTCTTCCCCTCCCTACCCCACTCTTCCCTGTCCCATGCTACTTTCCCTGAATATAAACTTCAGAAACTTCTTGCAGGTCACTCTTGATGAGCTGTATTGCAGTGTGATGAATGTGCACTGGTYGATGAACTGATCTGTAGCTCATCTGTTAATGTGTTCTAAAGCACCTCCTGGCCTTTCTTCTTACCCAATAAACTGTCTGAATGTTACTCAGTTAATTATGCTATGTTTGATTCTTTTATATTACTCAAGTTGTATTTTTACACATGGATTAAAACATGGTCACAAAAGAAAGAAGGTCTTCATCTGTGTCTTGGTTTGGAAAGACAGGTGTGTGCTYAGGAAGGCAGGAGCCTCCCCTGAAATGGAAAATGTAAACCCCCTCCCTCTGAATTGCTATAAATTTGAAAATAAGGGGGGCTCTCAGGCAAAGAAATGGGAGCAGGAATAACAGTTCTTTATTAGGGAAGAAAAGAAAAATAAAATAAACAGTGCAGTAAACTAAAACACCACTGCCAGAGTCAGAACCCAACCTGACACCCTGTGGGTCAGGGTGCTGGCAGCAGTCCCATTGGAATTGTGGCTCAGCCCTCCTGCAGTGTCAGGGGTGGCTCTGCTGGAGCAGGGATCCTGGAGAAAGGTGCAGTCTCTTCCTCTGGAGATCCAGGGGAAGAGGCAGCTGCTGTTCCTCTGGGAAATCCAGTGSAGAAGCCGTGCTGGTGTTCCAGAATCTCCAGATTATATCCAGGTAGGAATGCTTGGCTCCTCCCTCTGGGCTCACATCTCCCAAGGGGATGCTGTAATTTTATCAGCCATGCAGTGACACTCACTGTCCCATTATCAGCAGATGTCTCCCCAGAGGGAAGATTGGTTTGTGGAAGAGAAAAGGAAAACTGCCCAACTAACAGAAGACAACTGCCCCACCTCTAACAGATGGCAATAGAATACACCTTGCCTTGCAATCTAGGACAATCTGCCATGTTTATAGCTGTCTCTTATACACATCTAGATGTGTATAAGAGACAGTTTATAGTGTAAGTACCTGAAAAATCATACTTTTTTTGTGTAAAAGTCCTTTTATGAATCACATAGTCCTGTCCTTCCCTATCCCAAGGCAAACAGTTCTGTAGCAGTGATCATTTCCTACTAATGGCAGGCTTAGAATAGTTCTGGTATATTAATCAATGTGCAGAATTTTCTCTGATGCAGTTTTCTGTGCCATGTACTGTTCAGTATTTGTAAGGAGGTTTCAGCTGAACTTTAATACCTTTAATAAAGCTGAATTTTTTATCCTCACCAGTGTGTTCTGCCAGTTTTCCAATGCCATGGTCACTGCTCCATACAACTGTGACAGCATAATGCCTCCCCCATGTGTGTCACAAATGAACCTAAAGCATGGTTTGAAATTTTCCTGCCTTGGCCAGTGGCACAGTGTGCTTCACAAACACATTTAGAGATAGTTATAAGGATAAAATGCAGGARTGCATGACATCAATACATGGCTGAGCTTTCCAAATAAGGAAGCTTCAATTCCAAATGTCTGCAGATGGCACTGTTGCTCTTCCATTGCTGCTGCAGAGCCTTTTTCCTACAGGAACCTGTGAGCTGTGTTTGCAAAGGATTTCTTACTGTTGGGTTGTATCTCATTGAGTCTCCTCTAATATAAGAGAACTTGAAAGATAAGTGGCTGCAGATGAATTTCTATTGTGCAGATTATGACTGGACAGATGCTCCTGGCCTAGGCAGGTACTGGCAGAAATGGGCATTTGAAGAAATCCAGTCAACTCTTACATTTTAAAGCCTTTGCTGATGGCTTAATAAGCTTAATAAGGCTTAATACTCTTTCTGGACAGATGAGGGCTGGGTTTTCAAGAGTGTGGGCAAGCTATGCATGAGGTGCAGCATACTTGTGGGGCAAAGAATGCCATGTCTGCACACTCTGTGAGATGTACTTCTGTTCAGTCAATTGCTTTTAACACATCTTGAATCTCCAGTGAAAAATCTTAATATTTTATAGTATTTTTAGTAAAATCAATGGCATTGTTAAAAATGTGTAAGTTTAATGAAGGTCAGCAGGGCTGGATTATTGCAGCTGTATGTCTAAAGGAAACAGGCTCATTGCTGGACAGAATCATGCCCATGTTTTATTGTCTGAAACAAGGTCTTTGTGCTTTTCTGAACTCAGAGTAAGACRCAAAATGAACTAATTTGTRYTGGGYTTTTTTTACACTGTCTTCTGATGAMAACTCRTAATGCTGTCACTGTTTATTCTTGCTACCTCTTGAGGAAAACCTGTGTTCCAATCCATGTATTTCAGTGGCCACAGGGATTTGGATTAATGACAAATAAAAACTTGAAGGACCTAGTTAAGCATTCCTTTGGGGTCAGCTGAGAGAGTGTGACTTGCTCCAACACTTATCTCACTGATCTGCAGGTCCATTCCCTCAGAAAGAAACCTGTGTTTGTGCATCTTTCCCAGGRTTCATGCATGCACTATCCTGAGTGAGAAGTTCACACATCAGACCTCTCCACATGAAGACCCAAATGTTTTTGAAAAGCAGAACAAATCCAAACAAAACAAAACTATAACTCCTGACTGTCCTCTGCTGAATACTCCTTMGCTTGCCAGGACCTGAGTGATTTGAAGCATTAAAAATGTATGGCACCATRAAGTTACTCTATCATGAAACAAAAWTGAGGAGAAGCTGCTCGTTAAGGAGYTGGCTGATCAAGATGAACTTGCTGGCTGAGAGATGTGTCACAGGCAGGTTGTCAGGAAGCAAGGAAAGCAGTGAACCTTGCTAAAACACTGGATCACAAATACTACTCTGGGAGCTTGAAAACATAGAGAGCTTTGGAAACAAGAAGTTAGGGTCTGCCTCCTCCATCTGCCTCCTGGTTGGCACRTTTCAGATGCCTTGTCCTAAGCTGGAGTAGCACTGGGCAGGTCTGCTAGTCTGAATTCTGCCATAAACCTTGTTACACACAAATGGATGTATTTATTTTTCACCTAATAGAGGAGAGAAACTTCTGGGCTRGTTTCCTTTTTAAGYGGACAAAGGATYGTTTTGTCACTCCGTCAACAGGGGGCACATTCCTATAGACTATATGATCCTTTGTGTTTGTGGATGTTGTGAGCTGTTGTTTCACTGTCTGGGAGAAAGGTTTATCCCTCTCTTGTTCCAGCAGGAACACAAGGCAGAGCTGGTCTATCAGAGCCTGACTTCCTTGTACCAGCAAAATCTTTATTTTTTTTTTTCCTGTGATGATCTAAAAGTTGTTACCTTGCAGGCCATGCCTGTGCTGGATCATGTCATAAAAGACTAATTGGGCACCTTCTATCCCAGCACAGTAACCTGAGATCATGACCTTTCAGGGGTTAGGAATCCAATTATCTGGAGAAACAGTTCCAGATTGAAATACCCTTCTAACCTCTTACTGCTTAGTTTTCCAAATCTGTACTGGAAATTTCAAAAGCCACCTAATAAAAAAGGTTGAAATTACCCTTACACAGCTTCCATACAAGTTATTATTATCTAGTGATAATTCTATCTCTWAGCCTGTTTTGAGAACTTTCTGGATCCAGATGAGCCAAAGAGAACTGACAATTTTAGAAGATTCCACTTTTTTGCAAGCTCTCCAGGGTGACACAGAGAGCTTGTGGGACTAACTGCAWTTCAGATGCATGAATTTGCTTCTTCCAGGAAACAAACACCCTAGGAATTGTTTTCTCTACGTTTTTAAAGCAACACAAAGCTGTGGAGTTTTTTTGTTTAAAAGGCAGAACATATTAACAGAATCAGTTGTTCCTTGATCTGGGCACTACTGGTTCTCTGTGGGATACTGGGACATAGTGGGAAATTTACCACCAAAGGAGTTAGGAACTTACACTGGTTTTGTSMGGGGTTTGAGTCCAGATGTTGCTARGACTGTTGTTTTTTATTAGTTTAATATATGCTGAAGTTGGCAAATATATGCTGAGAGCCAGGTGGGACAGATGAGATGTGACGAAGCTCTTGGATGATTGATAATGAGCAGGGAAAATCAATTGTGTTAATTTCTGCCTTGTCACTGGGTTGGAGAATTAATGAGAAAGTTCCTCTAACTTAATGGTATTTGCACATTATACAGACTGTGATGAAATGGTCTCCAGGCACTGCTTGGCATCACAACTGTGGGATTATTGTAGATCTAGAGGCAGGAACAGAAATCTAAAAGCACGAAAACTCCTTTCCCAAACAGCCACCYAGCAAAGACAGACCACCTGAGAGAGCTGAAGAGAAAACAGAGACATCATCTTTTGCTGCTTGTACTGTGCATTTAGGAACATATTGTYGGGGCTGTGGCTTTGGGGTGTGATGATTCATATTGTGAGTGGTGCTGTGCTACTGATAAACAATATCCTATGGGAAGCCTTCCCTCCTAAGCAGGAGGCTGCTTACAGCGCAGTGTTTTCCAGAAAGCTGTMGAAAATACTTGAAATATTTTAGTCCCCATCTTCCTCTGAGCCCAGGAATGGCTGGCCATGATGCCCACTGAGCATGAAGTTTGTGCCAGACTAGCAACAGTGTTGTGGCACAGAGGGTGAACCAGTGGTGCCAGCTTCCCTGCACTGACCTTCCAAGCAAGCCAGGAAGGGAAGCAGCAGATGGCCAATGGACCTCTGGAGCAATTTGTGATGCTCTCAGTGACTCCTCTGCAGAACTGAGCACACATGTACCTACCTGGATGAGAGGGGAGTATGATAAAGCCCTGATCTTGGCCTTACCAACCGAGCAATGCAGGARGGTCRYGGAGCCCAGTCCCTCTGGGASACAGAGTGCCCKAATGCCCAGSTAGCTCGTGGCCATCGCTGCAGGCTGCCCTTTAGCAAGCTCAGTGATTGTCAGCTCTTTAGTGAGTATCAGCTCTCTTAGGATCTCAGCTCTTTGCTTGCTCGCTAGGGTGCCCTTGGCTGAGGCTGCAGCAGACGCGAGAGAGGAGAAGGAGAAGTCGTGGTGTTCCACAGCGATGGTTTATTGGGGAGACTGTGAAGGGTCCAGCAACAGCTCTTCTTGTGTTGAATGGGCTAAAACAGCCCCTTTTTATAGGGTGTCGGGGGATCCAAACTTGTCCAATAGTAAGGGTCAGGGAGAATGACCTATGAGGTTACAAAGATAAGCTGTGGGGTGGGGGGTCGAAGACAGGAGCATGCTTTGCTGTCTCATCACGACTCAGCAGCTCCTACTGTTAAATCTCAATCCTCCATGGAGCTCCACAGAGTCTGCTACAGGGGAGTGCTGGTCTCGATCATGACTGATCATGGCATCACTTGATCATGACAGAAAAGCAGATCCATCTCCACAGCTGCCTCCTGTCTGCCAGGAGTTCATCCAGCTGGGACAGCAGCAGTGTGATGGATGGTGTACTGCTGGATAAATCATCCATAAACCTTGTGTGCTCAGAGCACCTGCATGTCTCTTTGCTTTTCTTGTCAACCTCCCTGTCCTTGCTGGTGTACTTCATACACCCTCCCATTCTCCAATATACACTGAAGTATGCTGAGTGCTTAAAATCCCAGAAGCTCCCAGGGCTGTCAAAAATGGAATAAATGGAGATGCTGTATAGAGAGTGACACTAAATTTGTTTAGTGACACTAAGTTTAGTGTTTTCTCTCTAAAGATTTGGTACAGGTTCTTTTCTTTCCATCTCAACATGTCTYGGTTTTAGTTGTGATGGAATGTTTTGGAAAAGAATGTTTCAAAGTTTCCCTTTCTSACAGGTGGACAACTACAAGGTTTAGAGTCAGAGGAATAGGCCAGYCCTCAAATGCCCCCAGAGCTGAACTCTGCAGGTTTCTCAGCTGCCTGGACTGCTTCTATATAGCTGCCCCAAGGTCCTGTTGGAAAACATTTTAAAATTTTTTTATATAACTTTAGCCAGGTTTGTTCACCTTTGCCCCAGGGAAGAGAACTCAAGTTTCTTTCCGGGGCATTGTTTCTCTAGGTGAGGCTTGATGGGCTCAGCATTTCAACAGATTGGTGTCACTGATGTTGGAGACAGGCACGGTTCAGAACTCACCAAGATTCAAGAGAGAACAGCCAACTTTTATTGAGTGCTCTTCTCCTTATAMAGTTTTGAAGGTCTGTGTGGTTAGTCCTGATTGACTGAATTAGTTGCCATCCAGCTAATAAGTATCTGTCCTTAAATTCAGCAAGTGTAGATGAGTGAGATAGCTGTGTGTGCTTGGGAGCTCCTAAAACACATGAAACTGCCCAGATCTGAAGATCTCAGGATCAAAAATAGTCCAGGGGTAATTTCTGCATCCCCTACTCTTATACAAAACAGAAGAGAAAAAAAAGGTCTAGTGACACTTGTGAACTTTGTTTTCCCCAGGTTACTATTATTTAGGTTTCAGATTTCTTTCTTCTCACCTGCCTCTGGTGTCCCTGMCACATGTGCCTTTTCCCAGGGTTAACAGAGCAGTCTGAAGGAGGGTAATACCTGTCTGTCACCAAAGCACCACAACAACCAGCCATTCRTTCCATACATCTTTTTCCAAGTCTCATTTTTCCCCAAGAATCATTGTTCTTTCAAAGTGTGTTATGGCTTATTTCACTACAGAGGCTTATATCCAGCACAATTTAACATCCACTACTGAGCAGGAAGCAGGAAAAGGATATAAGGGAAAATTTTGTGGTTAAGAGGGCTGCCAGCTCCAGCACTGCCAGCACAGGACAGTGTTACAGTGTTCACAGGGGTTCTTGGGTGAGGGAAGAGAGGATCTGACTCCATGTTTCAGAAGGCTTGATTTATTATTTTATGATATATATTACATTAAAACTATACTAAAAGAATAGAAGAAAGGATTTCATCAGAAGGCTGGCTAAGAACAGAATAGGAAAGAATGATAACAAAGGCTTGTGGCTTGGACTCTCTCTGAGCCAGCTGATCTGTGACTGGCCATTAATTAGAAACAATCAACATGGGCCAATCACAGATGCACCTGTTGCATCCCACAGCAGCAGATAATCAATGTTTACATTTTGTTCCTGAGGCCTCTCAGCTTTTCAGGAGGAAAAATGCTGAGGAAAGGATTTTTCATAAAAGATGRCTGTGACAGGACAGTACAGGGACAACACTGCCCTCAGTGCCAGAAGGCCCAGGKAGCAGAACCTGCTCCCAGGTTCTGAGTGCTCTTCTCCTTATATAATGTAAAACAGTATTTCTAGGTGTGATTATGTTATGCCTGGCAAGAGATGTAAGATTAATTTCTTCCAGCTATCAAAACACCCAGGAGAATCTCTCTTAAATGCCAGTATAAATKCAGGTGTAATACATGGTTTGACTGGTTCTGACTCTCTCCACTGGAGGATAAGGACTTGCCTACAGTCTCTCAGCTTCACTACACCTTCCCCAGAGTGAAGCAAACAAATCTGTTAGACTCTGTTAAAAATCTCTCCTCTCTCCAGAGAATATTTTTGCAAAAAGAAGGAAGAGAAACTTACTGAAAGTTATTTGTTGTTGTTTGGATGGCTAGTAAGCTCTTTGTGGCAGGGAATCATCATTGTGGCAGGGGCCTCATTTTCTACGAGTCACATTGCAGCCGAGCACATGGACTGCCCTCTGACAATTATGAATATGCATAAAAATACATTCAAACAAATAAAATAAAAACATCATAAAATAACCATAAATAAAAAAATACATTCAAACAAATAAATAAAAAACATCATAAAATAAAACATAAAATAAAATACATTCAAACTAATAAAAATAAAACATCATAAAATAAAAAACCTTAAAATAAAAATACATTCAAACAATAAAATAAAACATCATAAAATAAAAAAACTTAAAAATAAAAAATACATTCAACAATAAAATAAAACATCATAAAATAGAAAACGATAAAAAATACATGCAACAAATAAAGATAAATAACGTCATAAAAATAAAAAAAACATATAAATAAAAGATACATTTCAACACAGAATAAAATAAAAACAACTACAGCCAGATTATGGTATTGCACAAATATCTTAACGTGTCCAGAGTCTCAGTATTACATATTAGGTTTGGTAAAAGGCACTTACATCATGATAAATGTTTAGCAAAATCTCCCACTCACTTATTAATGGATAGATCTTTCATGCTTMGTAATCACATTATTAATGCACTTCCAATGTAAGTGATGATGAAATGTTGATGTGAGCAGCATCAGGACAATTGTGCCAAAGTTCAGCATCCTGATGGATTCCTACCCTAAGCCTGGGGATATGTGACTGGAGTTGGCTTCACATTTGAATAATATTGTCTTTGCTAGGTATAAATCAAGATGGAAACCTCATGGACCAAAATAATTTTTGTCACACTTGAGCTGACTCAAGCAGAATCATACTAAGGATGAATTTGTTCTTTTCTGCTGACTCTCAGCATTCCTGGGGCTTTAAAGCCAACATGGGAGAGATGGTATCTCTTGCTCCCCTCATATCTCTTCGAGGTTGGCATCTTTCTTAAGCCTTGGGCATTAACATCCTCCTGCACAGCCAGACAGTGACAGCAAGCAGCATGTAGTGGCTGTAGTATCATTCTTTAGTAGAATATAATCACTAGCTCTGTTACCATATCACTGACAGAGAGCATTACTAATTATGATGATTAATGGGTTTAATTTACTTYGAAAGAATAATGTGCAATAATTCCATTGTGAAAGCTGAAAATCTGGAGTTCCAGCTTCAGCTCCTGTCAGTACTCTTGTTGCAAACCCTTTTGTGCTAGGCAAAAGTCATTCAGAGATGTTATTTCCCATATGTTTTAGAATATAAGCTACCTTGAGAATTTTCCTTTCCACTAATAAATCCGTTTTGCCATTAAAAATCTTTAGGAAAGTTCTCCCTTACTTCTTCTTTACTGTGCTTAAAATTTTCTGCAATTATGATTTTATATATNATATAGTGTGATTATGATTTTATAACCACAGACCCTTCGGGCAGGGCCAGCACAACCAGGTATACGGCACAATGTCCAAAAGGTGAACTCAGGTTATGACCTTATAAAATTGMTTTTTATTAGTTTAATATATGTTGGCCATGTTYGCCKATGACCTTARAAGAAAAAGGTCTTGACCAATGGTGAAGGGAAACTGGAAACTTGGCCAAATACAGGAAGGTTCTGTTYGCACACTACTAACTCTCATGACCCCATGGTTCCCACTGGGGCAGTGTCCCCTCCCCTCAGGGCTCTGCCTGCTGTGGTTTGAGGACAAAACCTTCTGTAAAAGCATCTGAGTGTGAAAAATGTGTATTTTATTATTGCTTTTTTGCAAGTATTTAAACGAATATTATATGTGTTATGTTAGAAAGTTATGCTGTGTTAATTTTCTTAAGCAGTGTGTTAAATATAGTTTTAGCTTATAACAAAATGTTAAAATAGAAACTATGCTATGTAAGATTTTTTTTTAAAGAGAGGACTCGCAGTGAGATAGCAGCCACAGGACACCTGAATCTTTCAGAGAAAGAGAATTTATTGCTCCATTATCAGGAGAAAAGAACTTCTTTCTGCCTTGCTCAGGCAGGACAACACCGTTGGGATTCAGAGGAAGAAGCTGACACTGCCCAGACAGAATCCTTTGTTTGAATGGAATTTATGCATCATGTATGAGGTGTATGAATATGCAACAGGCTGTTGCTTTTAAGGGTTAATCCTCTGTTAACGTGGGTCCTTTTTCGGGCTTATTTTGCCCAGAAAGAGGTACCCAGACTGTCCCTAACTCTTTGTTTTTATTGTCTCATATTGTCCTAAATCCTAATTGTCCAAATTTTTATTACTCTAATTATATTACTATTTTTATAACCATTTCATTACTATTAAACTTTAAAAATTCTAAACCCAAGTGATTGGCATTTTTCACATGAGGTAAAGAATCCCAGGAGAACAAGATCCCACAGGTGTTTAATACATTTAAATAGATTACATTTCTCCCTGCTTTAAATTAAATAGGTTACATTTCTCCTTGCTTCCTGCCTGTTGACAGACCAGTACCAGAGGCTTGTTGAGGTGAATGCTGTGCATCAGGTGCCTGATGTCCTGTGGAAGGCTCCTCCACATTTTTTCCTTTGTTTTAAGGTCAAGTCTCTGAGGTTTTGATACAGAAAGAACACAGTGCAGGGGGGACRTTGTTTAATTTGAGATCTTTAAAAYTGCTGTAATATTCAAGGGGATATTTCATGGCAGAAAAGAGGGCAATGTCAAACTCAATGTGATTGCCTGCTGGCTCAGCTCTTATTCAAGCATCCATTAAATCTGTCTCCCCTTGAACGAAACAGAATCTTTATCCTTTCTCTCATGCTCTACTGAAAGAGTTAATGGATACTGCTCATGTTTATAGTCCTGCCAGGATGTMTTTAATTACCTGCATTGTTTTATTACATAACGGTGATATTTGCTCCGTTAGGCTATTGGCACCTTTGCAGGAAGCAAACAAAGCTACTGGCATCCATCAGGCTGAGTAATTYCAGGGAGTTTGTTTATTTTTTACAGGTTTCCTAGTCAATACTGGCACTGTCTCTGCAGGCTGGCTCCKAGCCTGGCTGCTCATGCAGCCAGCTTATCCTGCTGCCTTAGCACTCAGCTATTTGGGAGATGATGAGGGTTTGATCACCCCYAAAAAACAGGATGGCAAGGAAGGCAAAGGAAGAGAATAATTCATATAAATGGCAGTGATTTAAGCCTCCTCTCCAAGGTGTGATGAGGCTAATGCCCTGATACAGGAACACATCTGTGGAAATAAATGTGAAAAGTCACATATTCCCCCCCTCAGTGGCTCCTTCCTTCCCACAATGAGAGCCTGTGGAAAGGGGAACAAGGCCTTATGTGCTGACTMGCTGTTATCTGAAAAGTGCTGTGTCTTGGAAAGTTAGAGCAAAGGTTCATAAATGAATCCAGAAGGGGCAGCTTGAAGGCTAATTGGTATTCTGTTCTGGTGCAAAGTYCTTAAGAAAAAAAACTCATTAATTTCTTTTTCCACAAAGAGCAGGAGTGCGACAGTAATCACAGTATCAAGTCATAAAAATAAAAAAAACTCCATGAAAATTGATGTTAAGACTCTGGAGGGTTCAGCAGGGGAAGATTGTGTTAAGATAAAGTAGATTATAACACTGGTGGACATTAAATGTTGTCACTGTATGGTAAATCATATCAGGAAGTCACAACAGCAGCTCTTTACACAGTCAGGGCTAGAACACTCTGATATAGCACTTGATTTATTCTCTGTCCCTGTTACACCATCACTAGCAAACACGTAGGTAGAAAGAGGAGAGGAAGAAGGGAGAGACTTGTGAGCTAGGCTGGATCCTGAGCTGTGGCTTTGGGGAAGCTGGAGGGGACTGGAGTGATGCCAGACACATTCTTCCCTTCCCTTCTGCCAGATGCTGGGGCTTTGCAAATGTCCTGCACTGCAGAAGCATGGATTGAAGCTTTCCCCAAAACACTTCTCTCCTGTGGGGTGGCAGCAATGATCTGAGTAGGATCCACACAGTTCTAGAGCTGTGTGTCCCACAGGGAGCATCTTGTGCTCCCCTCACTGATGGGGACTGCCAGCTGGGCTCCTCCACCATGCAGACTGTCCCACTGTCCCCACAAAGGAAACATATAATCACATAGGCAATTATATGTAGGTGCTTTTATTAAGAGCTCTGGGAATCAGGCGCGCTTTCGCCTCAAATCTGATCCCGCCATACATTGGAGAGAGAAGGATTTTTATATTCTTTCGTTACATAACTTACATGTTAATATCTTAAATCTCTATATGTGTTCTTTGTTATACATAGATCAAGTCTAAACATAGCCCTCTTAAATAGCTTTCTCATGATTCTTCTATGATTATATAATATTTAATTATTTAATTTACTAAACAAATCATCACATCTAAACAAAATTATATCATTTATCTACTATTTACGGGTAACATCCCACTGATCTGAGAAACACGATAAGCCCTAACATTTTCAGGAATCTTATCTTTTAGCATATTTTCCAGTGGCCCCAGTTATACAGCAGCCACCCAGCAGCAGCTGCCCAGACCTCAAATATGTTGCCATCATGCAGCCTGGAATGTCACCATGAGCTGGTCCTGAAAAATCCTCTTTACCCCAGTTTTCTCCTGGAAGCTGAGAAGCCCAGAGGGAATGACAAACATAATTAGCTTCATTGCTTCTCCTGTGTGCTGTTTGGCAATGTGCTTGACAATTGTTTACCAAAGCAGGTGTAATGTTTACTGGTTCATGTGTAATGTTTTTGCTTTTAATGCCAATCACAGCCAGCTGTGTCAGACGTACTTTGAGTCAGTCTTACGAGTTTTTATTCATCATTCTTGTTTAAGATTCTTTATGTATCCATTTATCTTCTTTGTATAGTTTCAAATTATTATATATTATATTAGTATTATAATTATAACTATAATTATAATTATAATATAATAGATAAGTTATTTAATATAATATAATATAATATAAAATATATATATATAATATAATATAATAATTAACTATCAACTATAAATATAATAATATAATATAATTAATAATAATTATAATACGTAATATAATATATATGATATAATATATAATCATATATATTATTGAGTATATATAATATAAATATAAATAATATAATATATTAATATAATCTATATATTATATATATCTAACTTTGAGTATATCTATAGAATATTAATATAATAATAATTATAATTATAATTTATAATCAATAAATTCAGCCTTCCCGGAGAACAAGGAGTCAGATTCTTCACTTCTTCACCTCGTCCTGCGGACCTCACAAACACCACACTGGAACATTCCCCAACCCAATCTGCAGCATCCCAAAAGTGTCCCAAGCACACCTACACACCTCTCAGCGGTCCCAACACTTTTGAAATTTGCCCTCTCCCTTCTCTACCCGAAGTAAATTGCCAAAATCTCTTTATTCCTTGCTTAGAAGTTACAACCCAGGAACAATGCAAGAACCTATTTAAATCTGCCAGAAATCTCCTGATGGGACTGTACACATTACATAGCTTGAGCAAGTCCTTTCAGTGTTGTGTTGGTAAATGGGCAAGACAAGGGCTGCTTCTCTCTCCTCCCTGGCCAATGCTTTATGTGCATCTTCCCAGGAGTGTGACCCAATTCTGRCTCAGATATGGATTGAACTAATGCCAAGAATCACCTCCACTCCCATTTTGCAGCTGAGTGCTTTCAAATTCCTGCCTGTCATAGTTCTGTATCCTTGACAGATATGCAGTTGAAAGTCACTTTGTATTCTGCCCCAGATCTTAAGTGTCTACCAGATAGCCTTACCAGCCAAGAGGTGGGAAAAATCACAGATGAGTCCTGTAATTTTCTTTTGTACAGACACTACTGACACCTGCAAAAAGGTCTTTTGCTAGTGGAGCTTGTGTGGCTTTTGCAGATGGTTTAACTGTAGCAGCACTGAATTCCTCCTAATTGTCAGAGCAGCACTGTCCCTTCCAAGAGGCTTGGCAAAGATTGGAGCACTGTTGTCTTCCTTGRCCATGGACAGTGACTGCTCTGTCACCATCAGAAGAGTCCTGGACACACAAGGTGTTGTCCTATTAAACTCTAGAATCTCAGACTGATCCTCAAGTGAGGCAAGASCATAACAGCCTTGGCCTTTTTGGGGTGCAGTTACATTAAAAYCTTTCCCTAAACCACCATTTTTTCTCATCTTGCTTTTTCAGATCAAGCAAATGTTCTTTTCACACTTCTCCCTCCAAARACTGTTTGGTGTGGAAAGCTGTATGGAAGCTGCATCTCTCCATCTTTGCTAAACTTGCACAAATGTCTCTTGTATGAATGTGCTTCTAAAATTAAAATGTATGGTTTTTTCTGGTCTTGGCACCCTAACCTCTCTAGTTCCAGGTGAAGAGTCAGATTGCAGGTTTCATTCATGTTTCTGAGTATTAAAATCCTGAGAAATGAAGGCAAAGACATARAAAGTGTAATAGACTTCTGCTGAGATGAAATGTTACTTTGTTTAGATAAACTAAATTCTTTCACRACCTAATTGGCACATTTAGAAACAATTTCAGAGTGTGAAAACATTTGAAAGGAATGCTAATTTCAAGCTGAGGGAAGTATATTTGCTGAGAGAATAAGAAAGCCAGAACTGACCAGGTAAGAAGTGCACTGAGTTAATTCTGATTCCTCTGGTTCAGCTACATTGCTTTGTTTGTTAAAGTATTTCAGATCTTTTGCCTGTTGCATTGCTTTATGAGCTCTCATGTGGTGGAGGGGGAAGAGAAATAAGACTCAACTTTCATAAAGGATYTRYAGGGACATTACGAGAAGAATGGAARAAAAGCTGAACAACAGCCAAAGAGCTGGAATGAGGATAGAATAGCAAGCTGCATATTATAAACAAGCCCCTGTGATTGAACTGCAGGATTTCAGCTAACTTGCTTCCCAAAGAACAACCTGGATTCACCCAAGGGCTGAGCTGTGTTCAGAATCTGAAGCCTGTTATGGGCACTGAGTCTGTTTGCATGCTCTGCCAAAATCATGCTTCCCCTCTTGTTAAAAGCAGAAGAATGTTAGGGAAAACCTGACTCTCAGTTTGCCCCCATAGTTCTTTTTGCAAATATTTAAGTAGATGCATTTTGCTGGCACAGAAGTTTCCTGAAGTAATTTGAAGCTTCATGCACAAGCACTCAGAGGAGTCAGCATGAGCAGCTACACACTTCTGTGCCCTTCAATTGAAATGTTCTTGTGACCTATGTGGCCAACAGCAAAGTAATAACTGCTCAAGCCTGTGAATTTGTATCAAKATTTTATGTCCAGTGCAGATAAACTCAGCAAACAGCTCTGAAGAATGACTCTATTTCTGGAAACTCTCTTTCTCTCTTTTCCYTCATGGTAGGATCACAACTTGTGTATATTTATTCTTATACAACGCTGTGAAATGTGGCAATGCCAAGAAATTGCATCTGGTTTATACAAAGGAAGCTAAAGAGGTGACTTGATCACAGTCTGTAAGTACAAGGAAAAGATTTCTGATAATAGAACACTCATTAATCTAGCAGACAATGGCCACAGTGAGATCCAGTGCCTGGAAACTGAATATCTGGAAGTGTATGTTGTCTGACTCATGCTGGGAATAAAATGTACACAGGGAGATAATTAGGTACTGGAGTAATTTACCTCAGATTGTGGTGGATTGTGTTTTATTAGGAGTCTTTGAACCAGGCTAGGGGTTCTTCRAAAAAGTGTATGGTCCCTTAGGTGGCCTGGCTTGCTGAAGGAAAGTGGTGGTCCTTTGGCTGTAGTGGCTGGGAGCTGTGGTGGTGTTCACAGGGGTTCCAGGACAAGGGAAGAGAGGACAATCTTGACTCCATGTGTCAGAAGGCTGATTTATTATTTTATAATATATACTATATTGAAAGAAGATGATACATTAAAACTATACTAAAAGAATAGAAGAAAGGATTTCATCAGAAGGCTAGCAAGGAATAGAAAGGAACGGAATGGTAATAAAATCTTGTGACTGACCAGAAAGTCCAAGACAGCTGGACTGTGATTGGCCATTAATTAAAAACAACCACATAAGACCAATCAAAATGCACCTGTTGCATTCCACAGCAGCAGATAATCATTGTTTACTTTTTGTTTCTGAGGCCTCTCAGCTTCTCAGGAGAAAAAATCCTGGCAAAGGGATTTTTCAGAAAATATGTCTGTGACAGGGAGCCTTGCTTTTGTTTCCACATCATCTCTACCTTCTTCTGGCATTATGCAGGGTGTTTCAGAGGGACTGTGGGTAGCACCTCACAACATCCTTAAAATCAGTGGTGAGTTGGTCATCAGCACCAAAYGGATCAGGGTTTTACTCCTTGTTTTATTGGTGAATTTGGTTCTCCAGCCTTTGTCTATGGCATGATGGTCCTGTCTTTCCAAACCAAGACATATGGCCAGCTTTGATTTAGGAGGAAAGAGCAGGAAATAACAGAAGTATGAGACACAGGTAATGCCATTATGATGATATAAAACTAACAAGAAGCGCATCCTGAGTGACAGAATGAGGCTCAACTGTGTCTGGAGTGTGGCAGAATGGTACCAAACTTTCCATTTGCCTCCCTTGCCTCAWAGCAGGATGTGCTCTAGGGAGCTGGAGCACCAGCAAGGGTGTGACAGGGCTGGGAAGGAAATAAATGTACTTGTACATAGTGCTGCCCTCGGGAATAGCTGGCTATTAATAATAGTAATAACATATGCCAGGATGTGGAAGAAGCATATTTTGTAAAGTGCTGATCACTGCCACTATCTGGGGAAGAAACAAATTGAAAAAAAAAACCCAGTTTCATTATTTTATAATGCACAGTAAGGCTACTTTTGTTTTTATTTTATTGTTTCCTTGTGTTTAAGTMTTGTGTGTAGGAGAGCTGTTTGTTTTTAGTAGGCCGTGCTGCAGACTGGCAGGAAAATTGGGGTGCTGTGTGTGGGAGGGTGCTCAGCAGCCCCAGGCAGCCATCACTAGAGTTAGCCAGAACAGAAAGCTGTTAAAGCAGAGAACAGGGTGCCTTGTTTAACCTTGTAGAGCCTCTCTTACATGCTGAGTTGTACCAATTCGACATCTAGACTCTTTAAAATAATCTACTTRATTCAACTGTAAGACTCCAGTTTGCAGACATGGGAAGAGAAGCGAAGACAGTTGAAGAAATATCCTCAAATATGAAATATGAAGAAATAGGTTGTGGATCACTGGAAGAGCCAGGAGATGAATTCAGCAGCCCCAGCTCACCTGCATGTGCATATTTGCATGTTTAAAACAGCTGAGAACACTGGATATGTTCTCTGTGATGGGGCAATTGTCTTGGTGTATCTTTGCACCTTGTGTAGCCCAGAGGAGTCTTGGCTCACTGGTTAATGCTGCTGCTCCCTGTATACTTAAGAWAAGTCAAAYTTCATTCATTTTTTCCTTCCTTCCTTTTTTGTGAGATACAGCAGTCTATTAATTCACTTCAGTCTTCTAACATACAAGGTATTTGTTCCTTCCATCTGGCTSTYCAGCCAAACAAAGATAAACACAGAGGGTGCCTTGGAACACACYTTCTTAAAATTGCACCAGGCTACTGTCATGTCTTCTCAGAATCATCTGTTTTTATAGGACRTGAACACACAAAATACTGAGAATTAAGCTTGGATACAGACAACTTTTTTTCTGTACAAAACCTGAGGTGATACAGCAGTGAATAGCAGTATTTCACCAAGCCAGAGCTATTATTGTTTGTCTGAACAGCCTATTTCAGAGCAAACTTGGGTCTGAGGGAAGGGTAAGTGTCAGTGCTTCATTTCTCTTGACCCATCATTTAATCTTTCTGGTTGTGAGCCAGACATCCCCTTGTCCTTGCAAGGCACTGTTAAGAGGCAGAACAAGGCCATACAGCCTTCAGTGCCTCTGTCTCACTCTATTTCTCTAAGCTGTGAGCAGCATGGGACCCTGTGTAAAGCCTTAATGATGCCCAAGCAAAGGCTGACTTYAAAAAATCCTTTGTGATCTGTGCTGTAGATGGAGCAACAAATGGATAAGAAAGGGGCTGGAGACTGAAGGCAAATCCTCCCCTTAGGTTAAGGGAAATTAAACCCCTTGGGGGGACGTGTAATGGATGAGGCTTCATTATTCTTCTTGGGACAAGCAGTGTATGACCCCTTGGCTGGACAGATAAAAGGATCATAAACTGAAATGGCTCCAGATAGTCTGTGTGACTCAGATGGCACCAGAGGATGTGCTGGCAGWGACTGGATACAGCTCAGCCTGTCCTGTGCTGTGAAAACAGTTCTGGTACTCTGGTGTCTTGGTTTGAAAGGACAGGTGTGTGCTAAGGAAGGCAGGAGCCTGCCTTGAAACAGAAAATGCAAAGTCCCTCGCTCCAAATTGTTATATATAATTGTTATATATAATTGTTATATATAATTGTTATATATAATTGTTATATATAATTGTTATCTATAATTGTTATATATATAATTGTTATCATTTTGAAATTAAGGGGCTCTCAGGCAAAGATATGGGAGTAGGAATAACTGTTCTATATTAAGAAAAAAAAATAAAAGAAAATATAAAAATAAAAATGCAGTAATACAAAACAAGAGTCAGAATATGACCTGACACCCCCTTGGTCAGGGTGTTGGTAGCAGTCTGATTAAATGGTGGCTACAGTCCTGCTGGAGTGACAAACATGGTTCTGTTAAAGCTGTGATCCTGTAGAAGGATGGAAGGTCCAGGGGTGGTGTAGATGGGCCTGGTCCTCTTCTGGGAATCCAGTGGAAAAGAAAACTGCTCCTCTGGGAGCCCTGAGTGCTGTGCTCCAAATCTCAGATTATATCCAGGCAGGAATGCTTGGCTCCTCCTCTGGGGTGCAGCATCTCCCACTGGGATMATGTAATTGTATCAGCCACGCAGGGACACTCTCAGGGCACTGCTCAGCTGTGTGAGGCATTATCATTTGTGGCTTTGAAAGAGGACCACCTCCATCACCAAAGACCCAAAAAATGCCTGTCATCTTGCTTTACTTCCATGGCTTTGAAATTTTGAGAAATCCTGCATGGATTTTCCYCTCCCTGCACACTCTCTGTCTTTTTCCTTTGTTTCTCCTCCTCCTGRCTCTGCAAGGATGTCACCATGATGAAGCTCCTGATGGATTCCTGAGTGATTCTCAGCTGGTGCTGATGGATTGCTGTGCTCTCTGCTGCATGCTCGGGTTGTCTCTGCAGTTCAGTCTGCTGGACTGACAGGGTCCGTAAATCACTCCTGGAAGGAAAGSTGCTCCCAGAGCTCTGGCCCCATTTGGGATATGCTCAGCTGGCACAGACTCACACACACCTCACATGGACAGGAGATCTGTGTGGATGGGGARCTCAGATCTGGCTGCCAGGCTCTCATATGCCCCAATTTTTGCAACAGCTGGGTTAGAAGGGTTGGGAACTTGCTGTTTCTCCTTCTGCTGTTTCCTTTCTGTGCATAGAATTGAAAAAGAAGGAACTGTGATCTGAAGGAATTGCAGAGGAGAATTGGGCCAGTGGCTTATGTGTCATGCAGGCAGCTGTGGGACCTTTTCACAGAAGATGTGGATAAAAAGCAGGGAAATGGAAGAGTTTTGATAGTGCTGCTACCTTTTACTTAGTCCTCCCGTCCTCCTTTTTTTTGGGTTTGGTTGGTGCTTTTTTGGTGTTTTTTTTGTTTTGTTTTTTTGTTTTTTTTGTTTTGGTTTGGTTTGGGGTTTTTTGTTTGTTTGTTTGGGTTTTTTGTTTTGTTTTTGTTTTTGTTGTGTTTTTTGTTGTTTGTTTTGGGGAGTTTTTTGTTTGTTTTTTGGTTTTGTTGGGTTTTTTTTGTCTGTGGAATAGAAGGAGCTAAAAACCATAAGAAGAAAGACCCTTGTGGGAAAGAGCAAGGGAATCCAAGCAGGTGAAGCTGCACTTTTGACTACCGCAGAATGCAGGAGATGATCGATCATTGCCCATGTCAGGAATTTGCCAAGGATGTCCTTGAAAGCACCTGCAGCACACTTACTTAATCCTCCTGGTACACCATGGGGATGGCACAGATACCACCAACTGTTCCTGTAAAGCATCCAAACATCTTTCTTGCAAATCCTGAAGTTATTTAATGGAAATTCCCTGGTTTCTCCCCCTCTGGGTCTCATCAGGCTAATGAAGGCCCCAAATACCTCTTTAACCACCTGAGGTCTTGGGAACATCTGGAGTGGTCCCCAGCAATTCTGGGCCACCATTTTCCACAGGGTGGCAGCAGCATGCRTTCAATTTCCATGCTGAGGGATCCCACTTGGGTGCTTCTCTGTCCAGGTGCTGGCTGGGATTAAACCTGAAAAGAGAAATGTTTCTCGAAGGGAGGGAAAGGATTTGCACACACTCCATGCAGGCAGCATACATCCCCAGATGAAGCATCCTGGCAACGTTAGAAGGCAGCAGACAGAGCTGCAATGAAGGATGTTCCCACTTCTTTCCAATGCAGCATGAACTTGCCTTCCAGATTAACCCTACTTTGTTCCGCCCTGCACGCAAAGCCCTCAGGGCAGGAAGGAGATTTCGTTTCTCAGGACTTGAAACTGTGAAACGACAGCTGAAATTTTTATTTTTATGGCTGGATTTGTAAATGATGGTGGAAATTCTCAACAAAAATACCTCATGAATATTCAATTACAGTGCRGGCAACATTTTGCAGTATTGGATTATTTATATATGAAATAACCAAAGCTTCATAAATAATAGAGCAGCAGCAGTCTGCKCTGTGTTTTATGTTCCCCATATCCWGCATGGGAGGGATGTGRCTTTGWAGCAGATTTACCTGCTCTCTCAGCCCCTTGCAGGCTGGGTGCAGCTGGGAGGACAGAGGCAGCAGAACAGAGTGTGCAGGTGAGGGCACTGCAGGTGTCCTTGTGTYCAAGGAAATGCTTCCTTTGCTCCAGTGCTTGTGGGTGCCCCTGGCTGCAGAGAATTTATGGTGTAGCATAAAACAGAACTGGCTTTGAGGGCATAGGTGGGAGCATGTGCAGAGGGAGAAAACTTTCATCCAGGACGTGCTGCTTGTAGGGAAGCAGATCAAGAAGCTGGCTGCCTTTGGCTTGGCTTGATTGCAGCTGTCTGCGTGGCCATAAACATCCCCTTATGTGGGATATCTGAGGACTGACTGACAAGGACTCTGCTTATGCCAGCAAAGCAAAGCCAGTTTATTACACAGTTTACCTGTATTTGTCACTACATTTGTACAAAATTTTCCACTCCAACCTGTTTGTCCCAGTCCCCTTAGAGACACAATCTTCTGATTATTCTTATGCTAGTAATGTCCTTTGTTATCTCTCTGGCCAGTAAAGTCCTTGTTGCATCTCCCCTGGTCAGGGTGATCAGTGTCAGAGGGTCAGAGTGACCAGACATGATGTCCTCACTTCTGTCCTCACTTCTGTCCTCACTTCTGTCCCTGCCTTGAGTTCCTCCCTCCCTCAGCTTGCACTGCACCAGGGCCAAAAGGTCTGTGGTGCTCTCGGAATCTCTGCTGGTCAGGATGACCCTGAGATGTGTTAGAAAGTCTCTTTTCCCAGCCTGGCAGTCYYAGAAGGAGTCAGGATTCTTCTGTTCTCGTTCTCAAGGTTGTTTATTATTTCTTATSTATAACARTCTTTCTCTGACCTGCTGAGTCTGTTCAGRGGGTCAGACAGAGGCACACTGAACGCCCTTGGGCTGGTGTCAACATTTTACACTARAAACTATGTGTACTTTATTTACAGTTATTTTCCAATATCCACCACCTATGTTAGACTGTGAGTTTCTACCTTAAACCAATCCAAAAGTGCCAGCATCACCCAGAACATGGAGGCCAAGAAGAAGAAAGAAGAAGGACAGGTTATGCCCAAATTTCTCCATCTTGGGACCCCGAGCCCCCATTCTAAAACACCAAAAATCTATTTTTCACCCCYTGATAAATTCACTATCATTCTACTTAGACTTTTGTGGCTTGCAGATCCTCATATAAGGTTGGTAATTTTTTTCATGGGTCAAAATCAAAGGCACAGGGGTCTTGGGCTCTGTGCCAGTGTCTCTGAGCCCCCTGGCAGGGGCTTGAGCCATCCAGGACAGACAGAGGGATGTCCTGGGTTCCAACACAGTGCTACCCAGCTCAGCTTCTGCAGCTGTCTGCTCTCTGAGAATCTCTCCAAACTGGACTGCTAGCACTAGCAGGATATCAAGTGGTTTAAGGAAAGGAAGCCCTCATTTCTTAGACTAGGCCCTAATTGATCCATGCTCAGTGGTTTCAGATCATCACAAAAGCTCCATGTTGGCAGACCTAATGATCTCCTCTTGGGAAAGGCTTGTGTTGTCCTAAGTGGGGATGGGTAAAGGACAGAGCATCCCTCTAGCCAGAGCAGCAGCTGCATGCTTGTCTCATTTAAATAAAGCTGTGTTTTCATTCCCAGGACTGTTGGGAAGGATGAAAGTTTGACAAGAGAGTCTCACAGGTATGTGTGCATGGCAGAAAGATTTTTAAATGTGGAGTCTGATGAAGGAATAGAGATGGAAGCAAGTTTTGTTATAGAAGGAAAGAATTGCTGAGCCAGTCTCACTGGATAACCAAGGAGGCAAAGGCTGTGTTAGTTAGAAGGGGATTTTATGGCTTAGAGCAAAGGATAAACCCACCCCAAACAAGATGTTTTTACCAAGCAGAAAGATAGCACAGGCAAACAAGGCAGCAAATGTTGCAAGTAGAAAAAAGGTCTCAGAATTTCCCACTGCAAGAAAACTGAATAACAACTTCTAGCTTAAACTGTAATGTACTAACTTTTAGTGATTGGAGAACAGTAACATGAATATGGTAATTATAGCAGTTATGATGGGCTATAGATAAAAGTTAAGGTATAGATTGGTTCTACTGTATTAAGATGCTCAGCAAAGAAAAGTATATAATGCAATGTAACCAAAAGAAAAGTATATAATGCATTGTAACCAAAACCAAAGGGTCTCCAGGCCTGCCTGCAGCTGGAGCTGAGAGCTGTGGGCACAGCTCTGTCACCCACCACCCTGGGCTGCTGTAACACCTTGGATACAATAAACTGCATTTTGAGGAGCTGCCTGGAGTCCCACATCCCTCATTCAGGCTCTTACACAGGACAAATCTCTCCCTCCCATTTTCCAGATGAGCAATGGACATGTGCTCACAGCCTGGTTTATCAGAAAGAAACATGATTCTGGGTAATGTATGATGGAGCTCCTCTTCCCCAGCCCAGCCCCACTCTCATTTCAATAATAAAGCAGAATAACAATCCTTTCCTTGTCATCATGGGCACCTGATTTTTGCAGACTCCACTGCTCTCAGAAGCAAGGTTRTTCTGCCCAGACACCTTTACTGGGTGCTCCCCAGTCCTATGGGAATGAAGAGAGCTGAGCCCTCCATTGCCCATGATCTTCTCTCCTTTCCTGAAGGTTTGTGCTGAAACCCTCCTTCCTGTTGCTCCCACTAGGAAGGACGAACTGCCAAATCACTGAGGGATGATTCATCACTCTCATTTGGRGGCAGCATATTTATCCCCCCACCAGCCCACCCAGCAAAAGAGAAGAGATAAATTCCTGTCATCTCTTTTTATGGGACATATAATCAGGTGGTAACGTGGAGCGTTGCCTCAGCTCAGAGTAATTCAGGATGAATTATTCATTCCCTTAAAATGTCCTTAAAAGAGAGGGAAACCATCTCCCTCTCACAGTATCTGTTCCTGGCATTGCTGCAGTTGGGCTGTGGTTGAGGAGGCTGATGCTTGGCATGGTGTGGCATTCACATTTTCTGAAAAAATCCCTTCACAAAGGGTTTTTCTCCTGGGAAGCTAAGAGGCCTCAGAGAAAAGGAAAACAATTCTTATCTCATTTGCTTCTCCTGTGTTTTGCTCCTTTGGAATGTGTTTGGAGATTGTTTACCCACAGGAGATTGTTTCATTGGTTTCTGGTGTGAGTTGTTTTGGCTCTTTGCGCATCAGGGCAAGCTGTGTCAGGACTCTGGAAAGAGCAGGAGTTTTCTTATTATCTTTTTAGCATTCAGTAAGTACCTTTCTGTATTCTTTAGTATAATATAATATAATATATAATATAATATAATATAATAATATAATATAATATATATAATATAATATAATATAATATAATATAATATAATATAATATAATATAATAATAATATAATATAATATAATATTTAATATAATATAATATAATATAATATAATATAATATAATATAATATAATATATATAATATATATAATATAAATTAGTCTCTGAGAACATGGAGTCAGATTCCATATTCCTGCCTTTGCTGGGACATTCCCAGCAAATACAACAGAGTGGGGTATGCTGAGAAGCTCCCCACCAGGTCCCAGGACCTTCTGCAGCTCTCTCATGGCTGACACAGCACTTCTGCACTCTTCCCAGGGATGAAGATGAATCCCCCTGCTTGAGGTTTGGGAAGAGATCTAAATGTTTCTCAGCATCCTCCTGAGGGCTTGGAGTGCATCTGGTCTGGATCTTTGCACATGGCAGAATTTTATCTCCTCCTTAGGCTCCTCGTTGATTTATCCCCATGGGAAGACCTGTCCCATGAAAGTTGTCCCCTCCACAAAGAAAACCTCCTGCAGTAGCTCAAGAAGGACATGGCTCTCTGAGAAAAAAGAGCAGGGTGAGCTTTTCTGTGGTAGCCTGTTTTGGTTTTGCACAGCCTGATTTTTGGTACTGGAGGGCCACAGAGGTGSTTTCTGTGAGGAGCTGCTGGAAGCTTCCACCATGTCCAGCAGAGCCAGTCCCTGATGGCTCTGAAGAGGGACGTGGCCAATTAGAGATGATGGGAATGCCTCTGTGGTAACAGACTTAAGAAGAAAATCAAAACATGGCTATTTGGAGTAATAACCAGCTTTTTATAATTACCAACACACAGCTTGTCAGGGTAAAACATGGTTTTGCTTGTTTGTGTATTGAAAAAATTGATTGTGATTGTGTGCAAAGTCTTGAAAGAACTGTAGATGAGCTTTTTGATTTTACCTCCTCAGCTAGCAAGGAAGAAGAAAAATGTTCCTCACAGAAAGAGAAATCCTCTGTATCCACCTTCTCCATGTAACTGATTTGATATGCATCTTTTTCCAGAGGAATTATATTGGGAAKCAGAAGTTGCTGGGAAGGAGAAAGTTTCTGTATCATTATTACTTGAATCAGGAAGATAWAAAGAATCTACAAATATTCCAGTGGCTTTCAGGTAGAGATACACCACACAGCACAGGTGTTTCTGAGATTTCATCATGGTTTGGCTTGTGCTGTTCATTCTTTTTTGGGAGTGCCTATTTTGTTATCTGCTTTCCACTCATTTATCCTCAKTTTAAATCCAATAATAGGAAAAATAATTTCTTTCTGCTAAGACAAAGGCCACGTGTCTGAGTTCCACTCAGGAGCCCACAGAACTAGGGCAGTTCCCCTTTGCCACACAGGTAATTCAATTTATGAAGAGTTTGTAAGGAAATGGTGAATGAAACATGAACTTTTTACATCCACYGAGAAATTAGTTCTCAAAAAATCATGGCTGAAAGAAGTAGGGAAGGGAAAATGAGCAAAGCAAAGTGAGAAATATTGTAAACATATTAAGCTGGGTTTCTCTACTTCAGTGTTTGGAGTTGTCTCTGCTATAAATGGTATTGATTCAGAAACTTCTTTGAGCTATCTGTTGCTATCAGTTACTTTTTGCTTACTGCTTTCTTTACCTGACAAAGATAATCTGCCCTACAGATGMTAATTGAAAACATCTTGCATTGCAATCTTCAACATTCCCCTACCCTAAACTATACCTTGTTTCATAGAAAAATAGATGAATGTATTCCCTGGTGTTGAAATAAGGGAGAAACAACAAAGATCTGTCAGATCTTCTGACAGAACTGAAACCCCAAGTCTTCTCAACRTAGATCTCATGAGAGCTGGYAAACAGAAAAAAGTAATTTCCACTATTGCTGTTTCCTCCTGGAAAGACAAGCCAATGGCTCATATGGGTGGGCTTTTCTGTCTTGAATTGGAATGGGAGAAGTCTGTAGCCTGCAATTCCTGACCCTTCCTTCAGGTGCTCTGATGAGGAAATTATTGGCTCGTTTTGCTGATTCTTTATAATGATCTCTCTATATATAAAAAGATGAAAAATAAAGCAAAGTCTAGCTTCTTTTTTCCAAATTCAGACCTCCAGTATCAGAGCAGCCCACAGGATTTTCTTGGCTACAATCCAGTAAAATGAAAAAGAACATTCAAGTTGTTGAAAAGGCTTTGAAAACCTCAGTCTAAGCCTTTAAATGTCCAATTACTGTCTCACTGCCCTGACTTCAGGTCAGCTTGGTCTCTTGACTTCACTAACTGCTTTAAAACTACCTTGAATTTCTCATCTCCTTTATTCTGTGGGAGTTCTCTTTTTGCTCTGACCCTTCATAAATCCTTTTTTCCCCCTTCTGGCACAAAACCAGGCAGGCAGAGATGCAGGGTAAGGTGAGGGTGTGCCTGGTTCAGTGTCCTGCAGCCCCATCACCAAAAGCTGTTGTCAGTTCTTGTGTACTAAGCAAAATTGGGCTGGATGATAGATGCTGAAAGAAACCTGATTTTACAGGAGAAAATGTTGGAAACCTGGGAGCTTTGTGTGCACAAGGCTCTTCAGTGTGACACCAACCAGCCTGGTCCCAGTGTTGGCATGAGGTATGGGAGATCAGTTGAGGATCCAGTGATTTTGCTCAAAGGTTGCCCATTTCTATAGTATTTACTATAGCAAATACTATAAAGTATTTTCTATAGTATTTACTGATTTTGCTCAAAGGTTGCCCATTTCTATAGCATTTACTGCAAACTTTACATTAATTCATCTTCTGGAGACCCTAGAGGAACAACATGCCAGAAGCTATTTTGTGGTGCTGAGAAATCAATTCCAGTCTCACAGTTGCAATGAAAAGCTTGAACATTTCACCCAGGTATGCTTTAAAATGTTTCTTGTTTTCTAAGCCAATTTCGTGATTTACAAAGTGTTTGACTTAGATTTGAATTCAAGAGACTTCAAGCAGTTCTAAAAACACTTGGCTGTCAAACTGTGGCAGTGTTTGAGGGTCCTCAGGATGAGGGAAGAGAGGAGAATCTTGACTCCATGTTTCAGAAGGCTGATTTATATTTTTGGTATTATATCGTATTTTACTGTATTGTACATACCATATCTACCATATTATATTATATTATATTATATTATATTATATTATATTATATTATATATTATATATTATTATATTATATTATATTATATTATATTATATTATATTATATCATATCATATCATATCATATCACATTTTATATTATATATTGTATTACATATTCTATCTTATATTCTATATTATATTCTATATTATTTTATATTTTATATTATTCTTTATATTTATTTTATTTTATTAAAAATGCTATACTAAAACTATACTAAAGAAAGAGAAAGGAGACATCAGAAGGCTAGAAAGGAATGATAATAAAATCTTCTGACAGTCTCAGAGACTTTGATACAGCTGGCTGAGATTGYCCATTAATTAAAAACAATTCACATGCTGGGTAAACAATTCTCCAAATCACATTCCAGAGGAGCAAAACATGGAGAAGCTGAAGCTTCCCAAGAGAAGAAATCCTGGTGAAGGCATTTTTCAGAAAATATGTCAGTGACAGTCAACAATCCCTCTGCATATATGTATTAAGTGACTTTGGTGACCAGACACTGATASCACAGAGAGGGAGATCTGAGAACTTTCTAGAAATGAATCCCTCAAAGGCATTTGTCAGTAGGATCCTGAACTGCTAAACATGTTTGAAAGATCAGGATTTCTACTGGCTAAACGAGTGCTAGTGTCAGCAGTATTTTGGAGGATGCTTTGGAGCTGGAAAATGTGGKATAATCAGTTGAAAATYTGGAATAATCAGTTGAAAATGTGCAATAATCAGTTGGGCCTGACTGAGGCAGTGCCCTGGCAGCCTCCTGGAATATGCAGCTGGAGCACACCTAGCAGGGCTGTGCAACCTCATTCTTGACCTGGCAGAGCAAACATCTCAGGGCATTTTTACTTTTAGGGCACTGTTTTTAATTTCTTGTGTTGTAACCATAGTTCAGTATGGTGCAAAGGCACTTGCAGTCCTTCTGAAATCTCCTTTTAGCTGAATATGTGGGTCTTTACTTGCCACATCCTTACAAAAAAAAGGCCTTGTAAAATCATGGTTCAGGCCTTGTAAAATCATGGTTCAGGCCTTGTAAAATCATGGTTCAGGCCTTGCAAAATCATGGTTCAGGCCTTGCAAAATCATGGTTCAGGCCTTGTAAAATCATGGTTCAGGCCTTGCAAAATCATGGTTCAGGCCTTGTAAAATCATGGTTCAGGCCTTGTTGCTTTGGCTCAGTACAGCCAACAGCCAGCCAGATAAGTTCCTGTGAGAAAAGAATTGTAACAGTGAGAATCAGCTTGCATATCWATCTATTCCTGCAGGAACTGATTGCTCCTGTGAGGAGAAAGACTCTTACCCACGAGAAATTGTTTTTTTACCTAGGAGACAAATATGTAAACGTTAGAGAGAAAAGTTTTGATGGACATGTACACTRARAGGAATSTGSRCTCRGTTGATGGAGTGACAAAACTKTCCTTTGTCCCCTCAGAAAGGAAATAAGCCCAGAAGTTTCTCTCCTCAATTAGGTGAAAAGARATCTCATAGGASCTGGGGGACTTCACCTCAATTTTAAGGATAGCCAGTTGGACAGGAGCCAGAAAGTTCCACCTGAGCAATTTACTAGAAAAAGAAGAGAACAAASAAACRAATSYKTTTTGTGAGGTGTTRTYCCAGGAGCAAGAACCTCTTGCACCTGGCTGGGTTTTTCTCTGTAAAGAGTTTTGTTATTTTGCCTTTTATTAAACATTTTTCTTTCCAGCACTACCACAGAAGCCTTCCTGCTGATTTTATGCCTTCTAAGGTAGCTGAGCTATCTTGGGTGTGAAATATGGCTCGAGGAGACCCCTATTTCATACACTAGTCATTACCAACCAATGAGCTGAGTTACAATAAGTTGCTGACCAACTGGAATTAAACACAGTGCCTTCTGATAACCACATAACTGTGTGTGATAAAGATTTGGCATGGTGCACCAAGAAACAGGTGTCTTTGTTCATCTCTATTATGACATTTACTTTTTTCCTGGTCTTTTGTACAAAGGGCTCTTGTGCTATTTTCTGCTGAAGAGACAGCTGCATTATATTTACATGGACAAAAAGAGACTTTTTAAMGTAAAAAGCTTAAAATTACTTTATTTTGCAAAGAGATATTTGACATGCCAAAAAGAAGGCAGTCTTATGTCTGGGGTGATGGCAATTAATTTTCACTTGTTAAGAGTACAATATGAACTTGTTAATTTCATAGTGTATATGAGTGCTATCTTTCTGTTTTAAAATATGACAAATTCACCCCCAGACATCTCACAGTTACTGCTCAACATATTTTCATCTTAAAAAAATCATTYTGGAAAAGGAGATTTGACTCAGATCCATCTGGTGCAAAATTCATCTCTCTTCATACATAATGCTGAAGGAATTTGCTGAAGTCCTTTATGAGCAAGGCACAGGTACAGACTGTGTCATTGATTAACATCTCTGGATCTGCTTTCAGGGCAGGGAGCAATGAAATTCTCATGTGGAGCAATACACTGGCACGTGCACAGGTCTTCTGCCAGTCCATTTGCCTGGGGTGTTTATCTCTCAACTGCCACATTAAAATTGTGATGCCTGTAACAAGTCCTGAAATTACAGCCATGGGCCATATTCTTWTTGTCTTCCCAGTGATCTGTTTGGATTCATTCCCTCTGCCAATGTAGCCAGAATGTAAATAAATGCTGCCTACCTGGCAGGTGCAGAAAGGTTAGATTTGCATAGAGGGGCCAGTGTAAATTTCTCCTGTTTGTATTCACTTCTCCAAGTGGGAATTTCAAGGCAGAGATAAATGTCAGCTGGAAATAGCACTTCAGTGCTAGCAGTTAATCTCCTCCTGCCATGTCCCTGTGTGCTCTTCACCACACACATCAGCCAATCTCCTCTTGTGTGAACCCCTCATCACTGCCTGCTCTGCTGTTGCTTTGCTTGCAATCTGGACTTTCCTTTTATGTTTTCTGTTTGTAAATTAGGCTCTTCTCATCTGGTAAGTCACTCTACTGAAATGGTTGTGCTGAAAGAGTCTGCTCCTGGTTCAGGATGGTCTCTGCCCTCTGTTCCTGAGCCCACATGGGTGAGGAATCACAGAGATTCTCTTTTGTGTGGTTCATCACACAGCAGTCCTGCTCAGGAGCTGTTGGCTGACTGGGGATGCTGCTGCTGAAAGGAAGAATGAGTATCTCAAGGCTGGATCAAGGTTTTCAGTCTTTGATCTGGACACTCACTCAAGGATCTGCTGCTGGTGCATTCTGTTACATGTCAGGCTCTYATGGTGGAAAACACTTCAGTCAGTGAGAGCAGGGACTCCCTCCCCACTCCTGCTTCCCCACATCCTCTGCTTTRATGTCCCCCTGGCTGTTAGTGCCCTGCAGGAGGCAGAGGTCTCTTTAATGACTCCATTCTTCATTACCACCTCTCTGACAATTTTTTCAAGTTTCCCCTGCTTATTTTGACTGTTCTTGATAATCTGCTCTAGCTCTGGTTATTCTTTTTCCTCATTTTCTTCTTCTGCCTCTTCTCTTTCACAGACACACAGCCATTGGTCTATAGTAAAGCTGTATCATAGCTCAGCTCAAATCAACCCTTGTCTTTGTCATTTGAGCAGCCTACATTGCTTTGTTTGTACCAAAGACACTTTTAATTGTTCCTTGATTTAGCCTGACTCAGACAGCAGCTTTTCTCACTGCTTCCAATGAGATTTAAACCAGCCCATAACAATGAGACCCATATTGCCACCTCCCTCCTGCTTTGCCCATGTGCCACAGTGTCKCCARGATATTTTCTGAAAAATCCTCTTTGCCCAGGATTCTCTCCTGGGAAGCTGAGAAGCCTCAGAGGGGAATYAAAACAATAATTATCTGATTGCTGCTCCTGTGTTTGCTGCTTTGGAATGTGGCTTGGACAATGTTTACCAACAGGTGAATGTTTGATTGGTTCCATGTGAATTGTTTTAATTTAATGCCCAATCATGGTCCAGCTGTGTRGAGGCTCTGAGGAGTCAGTCATGGGTTTTTYTTATTCATTCTTGTTAAGCCTTCTGATGTATCCTTTCTCTTTCTTTAGTATAGTTTTAGTATAGCAAATAATATAATAAAATAGAAAATAAAATATAATATATAATATAAAATATTATATAAAATATAATATAATAGATAATACAGATAATATATATAATATATAATATATAAATAATATATAATATATTAATATATAATATATAATATATAATATATAATATATATATAATATATAATATTATAAATATATAATATCAGCCTTCTGAGGACATGGAGTCAAATTCTCATCTCTCACCTCATCCTGGGGACCCTCACAAACACCACACCACAGCAATCCTGCCTTCCAAGCAGCCACCTGGCCCCTGTTTTTTCCAGCTGCCTCTGTCTGTTCTCAGTGGTCCCCAYCTCCTCAAGATTTGTCTCCTGGCTGGTCTAAACCAGATTCTTTTGTACCCTTGAAATAAACTGTACAATTGTTTCAGCACTTCTCCACGACCAGTTTAGCCCCTTCATGTTGGCCTGCGATGGGGGATGGCTTTCTGCTCTCTTTCTCCCCTTCTGTAATGTGTTAAAAAATGCTGTTTCAGGCAGTGTCTCCAGGGCTGCTATTGCTACTTTCAGTAAGAGGGAGGAGATGAAAGAAATATATCAGTAATTTGGTTCTAAATCACTTCCCCACAGAAGCCAGCGCTGAAGGTCGCTTGTAATGAAGCTGTCACACACAGGCAAGGCTCACAATCAGGCAGAGGGAAAGGAAAATGAGGCTGGAGATGAGTTCATGGCAATCTTGACTCAATTTCACTGAGGAGCAGGTGTTTGGATTGGAGTTTGGGATATTAGCAGGAAGGTCAGGACAGAGAAGCTGCTTGTGTGGAGTTATCTGCAGTGCCAGGAGAGGCTGCAGGGCCCTCGGTGGTGCTCAGCCCAGAGTGTGAGCTGGGTCACTCCTTGAGGGAAGGGTGAGATTGTGCAAAGCATCTGGGCACAGATCCACCTCCTCTGAGGATTCAGGAGGGCTTGCATGGGGGTTTGAATCTCCAGCTTGGAGACTCCAGGTCCCTTCCAGTAGCAGGGTGTTAATGTGCAGAAAAGGAGCCCTGACCTTTGCCACAGCAACGTGGAAATGTGTTTTGTTGTGTGTATGAGCAGCCTGTCCTTCTGTTGTCACAGAAGCCACCCCAGCCCAAGCACCTAGTGTGGCAAGCTGGACTGGGAGGAGGAGCTGAGGGAGAGGGATGCTGTGATGATTGTTCCATTGTGTGGGAATACACTGGTGTGGCTGTGCTGCAAAAAGAAAGGCTGGCAGGCAGAGCATTGGCTGTGATGGTGTTCACAGGGGTCTGAGGATGAGGGAAGAGATGAGGATCTGACTCCATGTTTCAGAAGGCTTGATTTAGTATTTTATGATATATATTATATTAAAACTATACCAAAATAATAGAATAAAGGATTTCCTCAGAAGGCTGGCTAAGAATAGAAAAAGAAAGAATGAATAACAAAGTCTTCTGTCTCAGACTCTCTGTCTAAGCCAGCTGACTGTGATTGGCCATTAATTAGAAACAACCACATGAGACCAATCACAGATGCACCTGTTGCACCCCACAGCAGCAGATAACCATTGTTTACATTTTGTTCCTGTGGCCTCTCAGCTTCTCAGGAGGAAAAAATCCTAAGGAAAGGATTTTTCATAAAAGATGTCTATGACAATTAGCCTCAACTAAGAGGAAAAACTGTCTTTGTCCTTCTTGAGACACTACATATACTGTGAATGAGATATCCAGTGAGGATACCACTGCTGGGTGGAAATGGGAGAGGAGTGGGGTGGAGAAAGCTGCATCCCCTTGGATAATTGGGTTTTCCTTGGTGAATGCAGGGAGGCTGAGCAGCTGGAGGCTGGCAGGCAGCATTTGCTTCTGCTGAGCAAGTGTGTTTATCTATAGAGCTCACAGAGATGTTTATGGCTGAGGAAGGGTGTAAATCTCATTGGATTCAAGTCCTTCGTGGTTCATTATTCCCTCCTTTTTCTGTCTCCTCTCCCCCTGCCCTGTGTATGAGCCATGGTTCACAGACTATAAATGAATGCAATGCTGTGCTTTATGTGGACAGACACCTTATAATCAGGTGAGGCACAGGTGGGAGGCAGCTTGCCAGTTCCTGCTCCTTCCCACTGCAGTCAGTCCCTGAGTCTCCTATCACACTCATCTGTGGGAAGCTCATTTCTTCCATTTCCCCTTAAAATGACTTGTAGCCRATAAAGCCTGAAGCAGGACAGCTGTGTGCTCAGAATCCTAAAAGGAGAGGGTGGCAGGATGCAGGGAGTCCGTGCCACTGTAATTCCACATGACTCCAGCTTGCCTCTTACAGCTTATGAGGCTATCAAAGCTCTCACTTAATTACCTAGCAATCAATCTTCCTTCCTGTTCCTTATGCTCCCAGCCAAGATTAGCTGTATTTTTATTCTTGAGGCCTCAGGAGAATTTCCAGCTCACAAGAAACCACAGCCACCCCGCAGTAACTGGTCCAGGTTTGTGTGTAGGACTGCATTGCTGCTGCATGGCTGCAGGAAAAGTGTGGGGCAGTAAGGCTGGGGACATCTGGACTTGCAAGGTTTTGTTTGGTTTTGCAGGATGAAGGTTCATTGGAACATCCTGAGCCCAGAGAGGCAGCTGGGGACCAGCTGAGCTGACAGAGCTCCCACAGTGGCAGTTCCTTGTCCCAAGGCATTACAACAGGGCTGAGCAGAACATCCTGAGTCATTATGGCATTGTCTCTTCATTATCCACAAAGTGCTGTTGTAGGGTGGGGAGGAGCAGGGGATAAAGACAGAGAGGAGGGAAATGGCTCACTAACTGCCCAAAGGAATCAAACTGAACATCTCTTTCTCTTAGAAGAGGCTCTGTCAGCACCCAAAAAGGACATAGAGCTGCACCAAGTAACACATATGCAGTGCACATCTTGGATGCTCCCATAGTGCAACATTCATCTTTCCTTCCTGTCACAGACATCCTTTATGAAAAATCCTTTCCTTAGGATTTTRCCTCCTGAGAAGCTGAGAGGCCTCAGGAACAAAATGTAAACAAAGATTATCTGCTGCTGTGGAATGCAACAGGTGCATCTGTGATTGGGCTCATGTGGTTGTTTCTAATTAATGGCCAATCACAGTGAGCAGAGTCTGAGCCACAAACCTTTGTTATTCATTCTTTCTTTTTCTATTCTTAGCTAGCCTTCTGAGGAAATCCTTTCTTCTATTCTTTTAGTATAGTTTTAATATAATATATATCATAAAATAATAAATCAAGCCTTCTGAAACATGGAGTCAGATCCTCATCTCTTCCCTCACCCTAGGACCCCTTGTCACACACAAGTATTGGCAGAGTGTGCTGACACCAGGGCTAGCTGACATTTCCTGAACAAGACCCCTTTCTTTGCAGCTTACATGTTATTCTGGATGAAACATGAAAAACAAATTCCCAGTGGTCTCTCAGAGCTGCTGAACTCAGCCTGCAATGACTGCAGCACTCTTATCCCTGCTGCCCTTCCTTCTCAGACATGSATCAGGAAGGCATTAACTTGTTTACTCTATGCAGGCCCCAGCCTCACAGATATCTTGCTGGACAATATTTCAACAAAAAAGCATTTGACAAGATTTATGGGGCTGTTGCTGCCAACTGTGGACTGTAYAAAGTAAAAAAATCTCCTTTCTTAGGTGGTAAAATATAAAATGAGACCKAATTTCTCTCCAGGATAAGAATCATTATGTTTGACAATGCTGTAAAACACGTGGTGCTACAGCAGGGGATGAGAGCCAGAGTAAATGCTGCCTTTAGAYATCTTCATTGCAAAGCTGGGATGTGTGAGTCATTGCAAAACAAGAGAGAAAGGGCCTMGGGTGTAGAGAGTGTCCCTTCAGCCTTTCTCTTCTCTGAAAGAACTGGAAATCCCTTTACAAGCTTTGCAAAGGTTTTCTGAAACTGATTTTAAATTCATTCAACTGAATGGGAGGAAACTCTTTGAAAGAGATCTGCACTCCCTTGATACCACAAATGCTGCTATTTATTTGGGAATTCTGATCTGTGTGGTGATGAACTGCATCACCCCACTACAGTGTCCCCTTGATTCTGCCCTYTTCCTTCCTCAATTTGTGCTTTGGAGATCTCAGACTCTTTGGTAAACATGCAACAGGACCAGTCCCTACTGGCTTTAAAACTTAACATTTAACATTAACATTTTAATACAGCAACTGCTGCAGAATAGGGAAGTGGCATTCACATAAAGCATTCACTGCCACTCAAAGGCAGAGTGTGAAAGACAAAGCAAAAAAACAAAAGAAAAGAGGTGAAAAGGTCACATTGAGGGCAGTAGTTTCTTGTTTGGCCAAAAKCTGGTTTTAGTGAAAAATCCTTTTATTTCCCTTGGTTCTCCCACATGGTATCTCCCTSTCTGATAAGGAACCTGCTCTGGGGTTTATTCTTTACTATGCAAGCTTGTCATGTCTGTGTTTAATGAAGTTTAATTATCTTCTGAGATTCAATGAATAATTATAAATCTCCTCAAGATGCAATCACAAGCACTCCATGGTTTATTAACAGTGGYAAATCAATTGTAATTCACCTAATCCCTCTCTCCTGACCAGCCATATGCTTGTCACTCCTGTGCACTTTGTTGTTTCTCCCTTATTTCAACACCAGGGAATACATTCATCTCTTTTTCTATGAAACAAGGTATAGTTTAGGGTAGGGGAATGTTGAAGATTACAATGCAAGATGTTTTCCATTACCATCTGTATGGCAGATTATCTTTGTCAAGTGGGCAGTTTGCCTTATCTCTCTCTTTGAGTGACCACATTCACACCTCCCTCAGGAGGGGACATTGCTGATAACAGACTATTGAATATCAGTGCATGACTGATAAGAACTATAACATCCCATTGTGAGATGCTCTGCCCAGAGGGAGGAGCCAAGCATTGCTACCTGGATATAATCTGCGATTTCAAACATTCCTACCTGGATACAATCTGAGGTTTCAAGCATTGCTACCAAGATATAATCCAGAGGTTTGTGAGACACCAGCACGGCTTTCTCCACGGATTTCCCAGAGGAACAACAGCTGTCTCTTCTTCCACTGGATCTTCAGAGGAAGAATCCATCCTTCTCTACAGGACCCCCTTGCTCCAACAGAACCACACCTGATACTTCAGGAGGACTGCAGCCACAATTCCAATTGGACTGCTYCCAAGATCCTGACCCACAGGGTGTCAGGTTGGGTTCTGACTCTGTTGTTCTAGTGGACTGCATTGTTTATTTTATCCTTTTATTTTCTTCCTTTCCCTATTAAAGAACTGTTATTTCCTGCTCCCATATTTTTTGCCTGAGAGCCCCTTAATTTAAAATTTATAGCAATTTGGAGGGGTGGGGAGGGTTTACATTTTCCATTTCAGGGGAGGCTCCTGCCTTCCTTAGCAGACACCTGTCTTTCCAAACCAAACCAAGACAGGGAAAGAATTGTGGAACATGGGAAGTGGGAGCTCAGACAGCAATGTTWTATAAGCCCACAGTGAGCTTTGTCTCATGCTGAGGGTGCTTTGGGGATGTCAAGAGCTCCAGTGTCCTCAGTCAGACTCACTCACCTCTGAGAGTGTAGTGGCCCCCACTGGGAATCATCTGACTGTGTACAGCTTGTTTTCCTCTCAATCTGGTCTTCAATCTGAACTCAAATTACAGTTTTCCCTGCTGAAAGCCTCCTGAGATCTGCGAACCTTTGCACTARTTGAAGAGTAAGGTCTGAAAGGTTTATTTTTATTGGGAGATGACAGCCCTGGCACAGGAAGCAACTCAYTGCTATCTTCAACTTTCCAAACAGCAGGCAGCATATGAATCCAGCTGCACAATCATCCTGGAGTGACCTTTCTAATTGAAATCTTTAACCTTTCTGCACAGTTATAGACACAAATTTTTACTGAATGCAGAAAAGGTGGTTGTTTCAGAAATTTTGAATAAAGGTTAAAAGATTAAAAAGTAAAAGAAAATGAGACAGAGAAAGAGGGATGGAAATCAATGCAGTTGAGTTGCAGTTTSCAGCAGCCCCCAGGAGAGCTCTGCAATGAAGATGACATTTCCATACAATTGACATTTCCAGGCTGGAGCAGTCTTCTAATTTGCAGCTGCTTGTGTGCAGAGACCACCATGAAGAGGATCATTAGTTTTTCATATTCATCAAATGGGATTTAATATTTCCCCCATTCCCACATACCTCACATCTCCTTCCCAGAACTGGCACAAGCTCTGAACTCTGCCTTTTCTTCARCTTTTGTAGGGGTGATCTTTGCCACACTTTCTGATTTTTCAGCTCTCTGTGGAGTTTAGTGGAAACAAGAACTTGCTTTTTTCTGGAAAGATGGATGGGAGCAATTGTGATTTCTTGTGATTTCTGCAATTGTGATTTCGGCTTCCAGTTTTGGCAGTGAGTTTTTTTGTGTCTTTTCATTTATTTCTATGTTTACTCTTTGTGTGTACAGCTCTTCRTGGCAGAAGCTGCTGTTCAGCACTACAAGGGCTCCTGGCAGAGCAAGGTTTTGTGGCTTTCAGGGTCTGCAGGCTATAATTGGCTTCCAGCATCTCACACTCAAGTCCTTCATGGGTGATGCTTCCTCCTAGTCACAGGTTGCTGTGGAACAGAGCAGCTTGTCTTCCAGATTGCAGAAATTTTTCCAAAGTGCATGTAAAACTGGGGATGGATGCTCAATGACACTTCATCGCTRTCAATCTGCTTGATTCAATTTAGAMGAACAGAATATGCATCTTCAGCTGAATTATTCCTCTTTAATAAATATGCTGCTGCAGTAATCAATTGGCACATACTTAACAAACAATAACTATCTTATTAAATGGGAATGAAATGCAAATTCAATCCAGATTTGTTTAGATCTGCAGCAATGAGTTATTTCAGCTTTTGCTCCTCTAGGGCAAGAGCTGCTGCTGTGGCTGTCCCTGGGTACAATTATTGATTATATTATTAGTGCTGCCCTCCAGGGCAGTGTTGAACCAATGTTTCATGTGTGCCTTGAGGCTGCACAGTCACCATGGGCAGYGCTGGATCAATGCAGGCAGCAGCTGGTGGCCAAAAGGCACGAGGGCTTTTATTCCCCTCTAATCCTGGAGCTTTCCTACAGGAGCACTTCAGAGAGCACAGAGATCAAGGCCAGKCCTTTCTATTTACTTCTTGCCAACAACACTGTGTCTTCTGTCTTTGCCTGAAGCCATTCCCAGCCTGTGTTCTTGCTGGGTTGGTGCTGCTGCATCACCTTCCCGGACTAAAGGCACAGCTGATCTGTGTAACTGTGTCCTGTCAGTGCCCTGTCCTTCACTGCAGCTGTCCCTGCATGCATGGATGGATGGATGGATGGATGGATGGATGGATGGATGGATGGATGGATGGATGGATGGATGGATGTGAACTAGAAATGCCAGCAACTGGCTTTGCCAGCAGTCAGAAAATGTTATTGTCCTGTTCAGTTGCACTGTGGAATAGGATATTGCATTAGATAACAGAGATTAGTTGTTGGGAAGGATCTATAGCTCAGGAATGAAYTAACACAGCTCAGCTCCATTCAGCTGAGAAAACAGATATTTGTATTCCTCATGTACATACTARTGGGAGCATCATCTCTTCTACTGCAAAGGCCTTCCTGTCTTGTGTTGGAATCCCTGGTAATTAACTTGTGTGTGAAATGGAGCAATTTTTTCTGTAGTTGTTGGAGAATTCTGGTTTGAGCTGTTTAAATGGATGGATCACCCCTCAAATCCTGCAGCTCTCTTACCTTTTGCCCAGTACTGTCACACTCAGTGTGTTGCCTGTGCAGAGTGAGAGAACAAGAGATGCTTCAGATCCCCACCAGTGCCAGAAATCAGAATTAGATCCTCTGCAGTGTTACAGCAAATGCCTTGCACAACTTTCAAAGGTAACAAAGGCTGGTGCATCCCTCTTTGGAGAGGGAGGCACAGTATCAGAGGTGGAATTGAGCTCTGTGTGGGTTTCTGTATTTTTCAGTGGACCATCAGGACTCTCCAGATGTGCACCCAGGAACAACTTTTTCCAGGCTGTAACYCTTCTGGTATCAGAGTAAAGAAAAATAAGGTTTTCTTTCAATTTCTGATCATAAACAACCTGCTCATGGAAGTGGTCCTGATATGAGAACAGATGAGCCACATGAAACAGCAGCCCTGCAATGTGGCTCAGTGGGTGGTGTGGTTCCTGGGAACTCCAGTGGTTTTCTCTCTGCTGCAAAGGACTGTCAGATTAAAGGAATACAACGACATTAAAAAGATTTAGTCTAAGTTACTACAGCTTTCTAATATTCTAATATCCTGAAATACTGCTTCAGACTATTTGGGCATACAGTAGGGATGAGCCTTGAGCATGCACTGGACAAAAAGGAACCAGATTCTTAAAATTTCTAAGGCCTAAAGGAATATTATTCTTTTATTTATTGTTAGCAGTCACTTCAAACACTAATTAGCAGCCTCCAAGGGGAATCTGCTTGCTGTGCATCCTGCTGGGCTCGATACCTACTGCATTCATTTTAAGTTGATGTTTTAATTAAAATGCCCCCTAATTATTTTAATTAGCTTTTAAGTAATAACTTTCCATGGAACCACTCAGATGAGCACCTAATTGGCTCCCTTCTGTTTACCTGGGTCTGGCTGTCTCAGAAAAATGTGGCAATGGAATGGCAGGTAGGTTTGGGAAGGGGCTACACTCCTTTCATGGCCTGTGCTTCTGCTGTTTGCCTTCAGGATAATGAGCCACCTGCCAGGTGAGATGGAGYCAGCTCTGCTGGCAAGAGCTTCACCATTAATTAATGTGCTGTGCAGGATGAGGGTACTATATGCTTGTGTTTTGCAATGAGTTAACTCCATTTCTGACCCTGGCCAATGGCAAGCTATTCTGTGACTGTGTTCACAGGGGTCTGAGGATGAGGGAAGAAGATGAGGATCTGACTCCATGTTTCAGAAGGCTTGATTTATTATTTTTATATATATTTATATTAAAACTATACTAAAAGAATAGAAGAAAAGGTTTCATCAGAAGGCTAGCTAAGAATAGAAAAAGAAGGAATCATAACAAAGGTTTGTGTCTCAGATAGAGAGTCCGAGCCAGCTGACTGTGATTGCCCATTAATTAGAAACAACCAACATGGGCCAATCACAGATGCACCTGTTGCATTCCACAGCAGCAGATAATCATTGGTTACATTTTGTTCCTGAGGCCTCTCAGCTTCTCAGGAGGAAAAAATCCTGAGGAAAGGATTTTTCATGAAAGATGCCTGTGACACTATTCTGTTTCTGTGTTCATACAGTTTGGACTATTTCAGAGCACACAGTCAATGGACCTTGGCCCTGGCTGGGAGCAGGGTCAGTCCTTGGCACAGACTGTGGCATTATAATGTATGCAGTGGGCTGCTGCAAACTGTACAGGTCATCACACAAGCTCAATAGTTCAGGGCTTGCTGTGCCTTGTACTGAGTAGGACTGGAAAGAAAAGCAACATATCCAGAATTCCAGGCATCCCTCACCATGCTGCTGTTCTGCCTCCCATCGGGCAGTATTTCCTGTGCTGGGAGAAGCTGCTGTTCCCTGCACCCTACAACACCCTGTAAGAGCCTGAATGAGCTGAATGAGGATGTGGGACTCTGGGAGCTCTCAAAATGCAGTTTATTCATCCAGGTGTTACAGAGCCAGGGTGGTGGGTGACAGAGCTGTGCCCACAGCTTCAGCTCCAGCTGCAAGGCAGGCCTGGAGACCCTTGTTTTGGTTAACAAGGCATTATAACTTTTCTTTTGGTTACATTGCATTATATAATTCCTTTTTGGTTACATGCATTATATACTTTTCTTTGCGAACATCTTAATACAGTAGAACCATCTATACCTTAACTATTATCTATAGCCTATCATAACTACTGTATATTAACCATATTCATGTTACTATTCCCAATCACTAAAGTTTAGTAATACAGTTTAAGCTAGAAGTTGTTATTCAGTTTTCTTTCTGCAAGTGGGAAAATTCTGAGCACCTTTTTTCTACTTGCAACATTTGGCTGCCTTTTGCCTTGCTTATCTTCCTGCTTCGGTAAATAACATCTTCTTGTTTGGGGTGGGTTTATCCTTTGCTCTAAGCCATAAAAACCCCTTCTAACTAACACAGCCTTTGCCTCCTTGGTTATCCAGTGAGACTGGCTCAGCAATTCTTTTCTTCTGTATCAAAACTTGCTTCCATCTCTATTTCATTCTCAGGTTCTACATTCAAAAATCTTTCTGCTAAGCACACATATCTGTGAGACTCTCTTGTCAAACTTTCATCCTTCCCAACAACAGCCTTCCCAGAGCTGTTCAGTGGTGCCTTTCACACTTCTCCTCACCACTGCCTCGTGCAGCTCAAGTGTGGACACGACACCTGGTGCAGTGGCACAGCAAATGTGTCTTTGGTTGAAGGCGTGTGCTGGGCTTTGGTCACAGACATCCTTTATGAAAAATCCTTTCCTTAGGATTTTTTCCTCCTGAGAAGCTGAGAGGCCACAGGAACAAAATGTAAACATTGATTATCTGCTGCTGTGGGATGCAACAGGTGCATCTGTGATTGGTCTCATGTGGTTGTTTCTAATTAATGTCCAATCACAGTCTGGCTGGTTTGGACTTTCTGTCCAAGCCACAAGCTTTTGTTATGATTCCTTCCTATTCTATTTTTAGCTAGCCTTTTATGAAATCCTTTCTTCTATTCTTTTAGTATAGTTTTAATGTAATATATATCATAAAATAATAAATCAAGCCTTCTGAAACATGGAGTCAGATCCTTGTCTCTTCCCTCATCCTCAGACCCCTGTGAACARGGTCACAGCTTTGGGGCTGTGTGTGCTGTGTGATCACTGCCTGCAGGACTRTGGGGCTGTGTGTGGGTTCACATTCATTGAGTGTGTTCCTTGGTGTGTTTGCATACAGACCTGTGTGCTGTGACAAGGGTTTGCATACAGACCTGTGTGCTGTGACGGCTGTCACAAGGGTTCTTGGGTGAAGGAAGAGARGAGATCCTTGACTGCATGATCAGAAGGCTTGATTTATTATTTTATGATATATACATATACTACATTATAACTYTGCTAAAAAGAAAAGGAAAGGAGAGTTTCCAGAGGCTGCTAGCTACCTAATCTAAGAACAGAAAAGGAAGAATGATATCAAACCCCGCTCTCTTGGCACAGTCCGAGAGAGTTTTCAGTTCTGGATTGGCCATTATTTCTAAACATCCAATCTGGGCCAGTCCAGACAGACCTGTTGCATTCCACAGCAGCAGATAACCTATTGTTTACATTTGTTTCTGAGGCCACAGCTTCTCAGAAGGAAAAAATCCTAAAGAAAGGATTTTAGTGAAAAGGACAGTGTGCCTACCTGCAAACAGCTGCATTCCCGCCAGCTGGTCATTCAGCCACRCTGCTCAGCACATGGGCATTAGTTTCAGACCTCCATAGTCATGTTATTTAAATGTTTTCTGCTGAACAGCATTCCCAAGGTTCTGATCTATATATTTTATCTAATGCAGTTTGTCAGCCTGATCTTCCCTTCTTGTTTTCCTGTGTTTGTTTAAAACCTCTACCACAAAACCCAAAAAAACCAAGATGAGAAGAAAAGTATCCCAGAGGTAGCAGGTGAATGTGTATAATCCTTCATTACTTGTCAGCAATGCAAAACCATCTTAGGTACCATCAGCTCCATTTGGAGATGTGTGCTAATTAGACTTTTATTACAAGGTGTATTTGAAAACAATTAGAATTACAGTGCCAGCATGTGGCTAATTCAACCTCACAATATTAATTTGGTWAAGTCAGCAACTGCTGGCTCAGTTTGATTGCCAGATTCTGTGTGTGTGTGTGTGTAGCCTTTGATCAGGTGCCACTGCAAATACCTGCCTTGAGAGAGTGGCAGGTACTCTCCAGTGCTCCTGGAGTATCACATCTCTGTCACTTTTTTTTTACCTCCTTCTCTCATGGTAATCCCCTCTCTCAAGTATTTGTGGTATTTTATTCAGTGCACTTAGTAAAGCTGTAGCATGCAGACCTGTTTTAGAAGTTGAACTACAGTGGAGATGATTGGGTAATGTTTTGCTGTATTTTATCTTTTATTCAGGACTCCAGAGTGAAGAATCTCCTATTTCTTCTGCCATGCTCTGGCCTCTTCATTTGGTTTATTAATTAAATATTTCTTTACTTTGGTATTCCAGATTTTTAGTTTTCTCTCACGCAGAGGAAAAGAGAAAAATATATAATTGATTGTCTCCTACATATGCTGTTTCTTGAGGAATTCCTTCTGAAAATGCCAGGCTTCTTTGGTCCTTTGTTGAGTAGGCATTTCTGAGGAGTTTTATATTTATTCTATGAGCCAAAGGCAATTATTTATTCAACTGGAAGGAAAAAAACCATAAAAGCAGCTGGGAAGCTTTATTTGTGCTTGGGTTTTTTTTTTTGGTCTCAAATCTGCAGTTGTTAAAACCTGCTGTATGAGTATTTAACAATCATTTTTTCCCTCATGCATGCCTATTTATGAGAGGAAAAATAGACACTGATTGCATAGTGTAGCTGATTAGTTAAACAAATGCTCCTCAAGCCTCAGCCACACTGGAGCTTTCCATATGGAGCCTGTATACCATTTCTCAGCACATAACACATATCAGAGTGGTCTATATTTGCAGTTGCTATAAATTGGCATAGCAAGTGCTGCTGATTTGTGCCACCTAAAGATGTATTTACGCCACTAATAACAAGGGATCTTGTCAAAACTCCTGGTGCTGGTAGCAGYGCAGATTGCAATGAGAACAAGATGGGCTGGGATCTATAGAATTTTGATTCCCTTAGGTCTACAATCCTGCAGCAAGCACTTTTTTTTTTCCTTTATTATTCTTTCAGAACTGTGGCCAACAGCCAGAGTGGTTCCATGTGCTGCACTGAGAGCTCTGATGTTTTAAGTGTGTCTCTTGGTTGCTGACAATGGCATGGGAGTCTCCAGTGGGACTCTACAAATTCACTGCAGGCCTGAAAAATGGATAAAAGACTCCCTGAATACATTTTCCTAATTCAGAAATGCAGCAGAGTCAGAAGCAACAACAGAYAACACATTCTGCTGAGTCCTAACAAAGTTTTGCTTTTCCCACATCCCTGGGTGTGAAAAACACCAATCACTTGGTTTTAGAATMTTGAAAGTTTAATAGCAATAAAATGGTTATAAAAATAGTAATATAATTAGAGTAATAAAAATTTGGACATTTAGGATTAGGACAATATGAGACAATAAAAACAAAGGGTTATGGACAGTCCTGGGAAGCTGGGAAGCTCGTGCAGCCCAGACTAAAATCTGTGCTTCTGTTGTGAGTCTGAGGCTGTTTGAAGCTGGCTGAGGTACTCACACTACAGGCAGACTCCAGCTGCATGGCAGGTGAAGSTTATGGGATAAATCAGTTGCTTTTYTAGGATAAGGGAATGTGGAATCCTGCAATGATCACATCCAGTGGAAATAATGCCGAGGCATAGGCAGGACTATTTCAGTTTTCTGGGCTTCTTTTTTGTCAAGAGACCCAAACACTCTGAATTTGATGTAGTTCCTTGACAATGTTAAATATCATTAATGACTGAGGTAAGGGAACTTGCAGGTGGCCATGTGGTTAGGCAGTATTTGCAGCATAAATAGCAATTAACAATTTAGCTGTAGCTGTTTGTACTTAGAGGATTTTCTCAGGGAATCCTACACAGTAGGCAGGAGTGTCAAATCATCTAAGACAGGAGAAAATGGTGATAATATGAAACTTATAAAGAAAATCTTGGTCTTCCCTGTGATACATCTGCTAAAGSAATAGGGATGCTCAGGAGTCACAAGCAGAAACCTGAAAAGCAATATGTATGTGTCTACACTTCAATCCATCTGTTCCTACCAAATCAGGCAAGATTAAGGKATTACTATGGCAGTGTCTCAAGGAAGTTTGCTTAAGCATTAGCTGCAGATGCTGTATTTTTGGACTGAAAGGCTTGGGACTCTYGATTTTACTCTGTGATTTATACAGAAATGCAGCAAATACATTTATTTCAGCAGGAATCTGGAATGTTCTCCAGTGCAAAGATAATTCTGGACTCTCTCCAGAGCCCCCAGTAAGACCAGTGATTCTGTCACAAACCACTGTGCTCTGGGAGCACCAAAATGTTACACAGGCTCACCAACTTTAGCAGCATTTTCTCTGATGCATTTGTCATTCCTGGAGTTTTGTCACTCTCATGGACAGATATAAATTATTATTTTCACTCCACAGTTACAGACAGAACTAGGATGGAGGCTGSAAATGCTCATTACCATGCTGGATGTGACTGTTGGTGTAAGGGCACAGCTCAAGCCACATTGAAAGAATGTTATCATTCTTTCTTATTCTATTCTTAGCCAGCCTTCTGATGAAATCCTTTCTTCTATTCTTTTAGTATAGTTTTAATGTAATATATATCATAAAATAATAAATCAAGCCTTCTGAAACATGGAGTCAGATCCTCATCTCTTCCCTCATCCTGGGCCCCCTGTGAACACAATCACACTAGGGCATGTTAATATATTTTCTGTTGCTGATAAATCTTTCTAATATATCAAGAAAGTTAATGTTTGTTGATAATTTAGGCAGCTTATCTAAGAAATCTTTATTTAAAAAGATGTTAGGGTTTTTAACAAGCAGCACATTTGTTAGGTGAATTTCTAAAAGTTCTTTAAGGTGAAGTGGGCAGAGGCCATGAGCAGTGACCTGGCCCTTTGTAGCAAATAGGCTAGAAAGAGAAAAGGATATTGGCATTCAATTTGATGAGGGTTTTCCCCCTGGGATGCAGCTGTAGCTTGCATTGCAATGGTAAGGTGGACACACAGCATCCCTGACCTCCCCTAAGAGGAGAMARTGGAGAGTTGCTGCTGTTGAGGCTRCTGCTGGTGKAGGAGGRAGGAGCTCAGCCAGCAGTGGGAAGCCACCACACATTGGGACTGCAGAAAGAATGCCCACCAAGTGTCTCCTTCTGCTCTTTGCTGGTTGAGAATTGTTCTGGCTCTAAAAGCTTCCAACTGGTACAGCTCATTCTTCCTGCTCAGCTCAATGTGTTTTCAAACACAAGCCTGAAACTTAGAGGATGGTAATTACACTTTGACATTAATATTTAAACCACAAACACTTAGCACACTAATACCATCCCCAAAGGCTACTGCTCATTTAAGTTTCATCCTTATGAGACTTAATTATTGTCAGAGATGAATCCTAAAAGGCAAGAAATATTACAGCTCAAAGACTAAACATTCCCTTGATTATTAGAGCTACAGGATCTGGGCACAGACTWTGCAAAGGGCCTTGCCCATAGTGGTAACACTAATACTGCTACTAAAATCCACTGAGTTTTTAAATTCTAATTTTAAATAGCCACTGAGATTTATTTGCAATTACAATTCTACAGACATCTCAGCATTCAGTTAGTTTAGCCAAAGAATGACTTTGCAAAACTGAGCTGTTGTAGAGATGGAGTCACAGCAATGCTTTGAAGGCCTGGCCTAAAGCAGTGTCAGGGCTCCTTAGTCTGAGGTGGTGGGAGTAGCAAGTGTCTGAGGCTTCAAGCCTGTTGCTTAAATATTRTTCAGGCTGTTTCTCCAATCTAACRTCTTTATAGGCCTTTTATGAGAAAGAACCCTGAGATCACACATTTTCCAATCAACTTGTGCAAGTGCAGTGATGCTTCCAGGATATGAAGAGCTAGCCAGGCATTTCAGATGTTTTGTGGCATTCTGAAACACGCTTTGTTGTGTGCACCACGATAGAAAAATCTGTTACAGAAACACTAATAATAAAGTTAGCTTTTCTGCTGGTGTAACTCCAGAAGCATCAAGAAACTGAGCTGTGAAGGGAGTTTAGCTAAACACCACTGGTTCTGATCCTCAGTCAAAAATTGCAGTCTGTTCAATTCCCCTCCTCTCTGAGGGCAACAGCTGCACCCTGGGAGAGAGAACAGTGAGGAAGAACCCTTTGTGTGTCCCTACACTGACAGGAATCCCTGGCAGATCCCACCCAGCAGTGGATGCCAACTGCTTCTTCATACAGGGAGAAGGTTGAACCTGCTCCCTGGTGCCCTATCAGTGCTGCCAAAAAGATAAGGAAGGAGTTGGGGTCAGATGGGTAGTTGCTAAAATGAGAAATATACTAAGTGCTTATACTTTTTAGTGGTGGAGTGTCACAGACATCTTTTATGAAAAATCCTTTCCTTAGGATTTTTCCTCCTGAGAAGCTGAGAGGCCTCAGGAACAAAATGTAAACAATGGTTATCTGCTGCTGTGGAATGCAACAGGTGCATCTGTGATTGGGCTCATGTGGTTGTTTCTAATTAATGGCCAATCACAGTCAGCTGGCTCAGACAGAGAATCCGAGCCACAAGCCTTTGTTATCATTCTTTCTTTTTCTATTCTTAGCCAGCCTTCTGATGAAATCCTTTCTTCTATTCTTTTAGTATAGTTTTAATGTAATATATATCATAAAATAATAAATCAAGCCTTCTGAAACATGGAGTCAGATCCTCATCTCTTCCCTCATCCTCAGACTCCTGCAAACACTGTCACAGTGGAGCTTTTTGCATAGTGAGTGGAATGAAAATAAAAAGTGAGAGAAAGTGAAGTTCTGTTGTTGTTGCTGCTGGACCTGGTGTGGTTGCAGAGGGTGATGCCAAGAACTGCACAGCAGAGGCAACTTGCCCTGCACAATCTTTATTATCTGTTGTACACAACCTTCTGAGCATGGTCTACTGGCCCATTATTTGCTAACCAACTGCAAAGCAGCAGATGCCTGGGTAACATTTTGGTAATATTTGGGATGGTACTGACCCAATGGTGGCTGGTGCAGGAGTCTCAACAATGACACAGCCTARAAAAATGAAAATTATACAGAATGGTTTTGAAGCTTGATTTGTAAGAGACATACCACATTTCTGAGGGGGAGAGGTTGGGTTTTTTCCCCTCAGATGAGGGTGCKTAGTGCTTCAAAGAAAATATTGAGCATTTTCAGGACTTATTTCTGTATGGGGGTGAGGGGTGTCCTGATGATCAGACCAGCTCAARGAAGGTCCCAGTTCTGTCATAGCATCTGACTCTATTTGAACAGTTAGATTTGTTGTGACATAAAATCCTATTGATGATTCTGAGAGACATTTGTCGAGATAATAAAGAATAAAAGTGGGAGAGCATTCAGCTGCAATTACGTTAGATGCTTTTAGTAACAAAAGAATAAATTCTGCATGCCAGTGAAGCTACACAGAGATCAATTTGACCTACAGCTATATTTTTTTTTGTCAGTTCTCTATGTATTTTTCTTTTCAAACTCTATTTTTCTGCTCACTATTTGCAYAGAGACATTGACCATGACATAGAATAAGCATGGTAGTTTTACAAGTAGCCCGACATGGCCTGTTTATCCTTTAATTTCAAAAGCACTCCAAGTAGATCTATCACATCCTCCTGTAATTCCTTCCTTTTCTTGTTTTTTTCCCCCCTTCTTGAAAATTGTAATAGCAAAATTGAATGGCAGCTGAGATCTTTCTGGCCAAATTGTYGCCCAGCAGTAATCTTTCTGTGCAAAGACTTGAAAAAGAAAACCTCAGAGGGAAGGAAATAGGGAGTTAAGATGGAAGTTCTGATATGACCTTAACTCGAGTGTCATCCACAGCAACGCTTTAATTTATTCAATCAATTMCAGGGCCCTTAGGCTGGGAAGGGATAACTGTGGGATATTAAATCTGTCCCTCTCTCCAATCTGTCACTGGTGTGTCAGAACACATTGATTCCTCTAGTCCTGCTTTTATTAACTGTCTCCTCAAGGTGGCCTCTCAGTCCATCACACACTAACCTGCAATTGCTTGCTGAGTGCAAGATCCCTGGAAAACCTCTGGATTCTCTGCTGACCCCACATTTTATCACTGTCAGTGCAGGTGGAATGACCTGCTGTTACTGTATGTTATTCATCCCCACGTAGCTGGGGATTGCCATGGAAGACTAGGCTGGAATCCCATTTTGTCTTCTTGCCCTCTCACAGCCTGTGTGCATCACAGAAGATGTACCATGCCATTGTATTTGTTGGGAACTGCCCCAACGAAGGCAGGAATGATGAATTTGATTTTATGTTTTTAGAAGGTTAATTTATTACTTTACAATACTATATTATTTAGTATTATAATGTTATAATCTTATATATATAATATTATCATGTATAATACAATATATTATAATATAATACTATAATAATATATATAATATTATCATATATAATACAATCTATTATAATATATTATTATAATATAATATTATAATACTATATTATATAGTATTATAATATTATATATATTATATTACAGAATACTATACTAAACTATACTAAAGAATACAGAAAGGATACTTACTGAATTAATGATATATAATGAATGATACTTACTGAATGAATAATATATAATATTATAATATATAATAAAACATATTCTATTTTAATGTTATAATATATATAATATTATAATACTTTATTATATAGATTATAATAGTATCTATATTATATTACAGAATACTATACTAAACTATACTAAAGAATACAGAAAGGATACCTACTGAATGCTAAAAAAGATAATAATGAAAACTCATCACTCTTTCCAGAGTCTTGACACAGCTTGGCTCTAATTGGCCAAGGATCAAAACAACTCACAGCAGAATCCAATGAAACAATCACCTTTGAGTAAACAATTTCTAAACACATTTTACATGTAAGCCAAACACAAGAAAACCAAATAAAATAATAATTGTTTTCCTTTTCTCTGAAGCTTCTCAGCTTCTTAGGAGAAAACTCCTGAGTAAAATAATTTTTTTCAGAAAATGTGAATACAACACCCTACCTGTGCTGGAAATCCTGTGGCATGGTAAAGGCCTGAGGGATGCAGATCCTCCCAGACCCCCGTTGATGGTTGGTTTACCTGCACTTGCCATTCCTGGCAATTCTATTGCCAGCTCAAAGCTGCCTCAGGCCCTGGGACAATCTCTGTCAGGCAAGTGGTTGCCCGGGGCAGAAGGAGGTTTTACAGCTGCTCACTGTGCAAACAGCTTGAAGGGCTGGCATTTCCCAGTGGGACTGAAGTGTCAAAGCCCCTAAAGGCTGGCCTGACTCTCTCTAAAATAACTCTGGGCTTAACAGCATTATAAAAAGGGCTAAACTCAACCCTCCTATATGATACCAAATTTGCCCCAAAAGGCGAAATAATAACTGCTCAGAGACTAAGTTTTAAGTCTATAAGCAGGAGGTATTTATTAGTAATGCGTTGGAGAATCCTCCAGGCCHCCCTGGACAAAAGGATTCTAGTGATCAGCAACAAAAGCAGGTCTTTTATACAGTTTTGAACAAAGATTACATCATATTACATGCKTATTCATATTACTACATGCATATTCATATATGGGTGGAGTATAGGCGGAGTCTCTTATTTTGAGGAGTCATCTTGGTGGGAGTTCCTGTGCCTTCCTCCTGGGCAAGGGTCTCCTTGTGAGTCTTCCTCGGGCTAAACTTTTGAACTTTTCCTAATTTTGGGTAGTTTTCCTGGTAATTTGGCATGGTCTCCGTAGCTTGGCAGAAGCTACTGGGTCAAGCTGACCACTGTTGGCTCTCAAATTCTGCTTAGGCCATTAACTTTTTCCTGTTTTTACCTAAATATCTGGTCCCAGAGTTTCCCTGGTGTCATGTGTTTTTTTGTTCTCCTAAAGAATTTATTGCCCTATATGGTTCCCTAATACCAAGCTCTTTGAGTGTCCTGCATTTTTATATTTTAACCCTTTAATGAGTGGCTTCATATAGTATTGGATTCAAGTCCTTTTTAAAGGTTACTTGTGAGCATTCTGTGGAGCCAAAGTTGTTGGTAGCACTGGTTTTGTGGGTGTCTGCCTTGGTGGCCAAAGCTGGTYCACATTTATGGCTCTGCACAGCTTTGCTTCAGTGATTACTGACCCCCAATTGCACAGTGAAGCACAGATATGAACATTYAAGCTGGCAGCACCATTTTGATCACCCACTCTGGCCTTCTGCCTTTCCCAAGGTCAAGACTCTAAACCAGGCCTGTCTTCTCAGTTTGGACTGATTTATTAATTTRGGTTTTAGAAACTGTCAAAACTAGAAAATCTGTGTCTTTTGTAAAAAAGTTGAAATTAATCTGATTATCAGAGAAGTAAATTGCCCAGGAGCTCAGCAGAGTGTGGGGGCTCCATGCCTTGCACACCCCTGGTCAGAGCATGAGTGAGAGGCTGYGAAAATCCTGCAATCCATTGCCACAATCCTTCATCTGGCTCTCACACCTTGTCAGATTTGGAGAGAGGTTGTTTAAGGTTGCCARTGCCTTCCCAGCTGCAGCATACAAATCCACTTGCAGCTTTGAAAATGTCAGCCTTTTGGCTATACCCTGATAAAATTATCTGCAGTCCCTGAGTGCTTGAAAGACTTTTCCAGTACTTTAACCACTGCAAAGCTGGGCACTGGCAGTGGCTGGCTTTGAAAACCAATGAATTTTTACCTTTACTGAGAAGCCTCTGRTGTAAAGGGAGGTGCATTTCCCCTCTGTAGTCTGAGTAATTGAGACACCTCTCTTTCCTGATTTATTTGCCCATAAAATTCCAGGTGGTTTTGGCACTGCTTCTTTCCCTTGTAGCACGAGCAAATATTGAGCAGCAASTCCTCACCTTAATTTCATTAATTATCTGCTAGGGCTGGAAGCCTCTGAAATAATGTCTGGTTTTAATAGAGAAATCAAAAGCAAAAATAAGCTTACAGTCCCTCCACTCTGTTCAAAGCTCTTTTTCTCCTTTTTATTTGAATCTGATTTTAATTCACCTTCACCTTCCAAAGACTTTCAGGCTTCTTTGTTCTCATCTGAGATGGAGAAGAATAGGTAATTGTGTTTCATTACCATGGGCAATACATTTGCAGTGTTTCTCACTCCCACAAATAAATAAGGAAATAAAGTCCCCAATTCATCCAAGTGATTTTTCCTTTTAGTGCCTGCATGCACAGTTACTCACTGCATCTATCAGTTTAGAAAGGAAGAAACCATCTTGCTGTTCTGTAGATATCCCAGCAGGAATAGAACAGAGTACAGAAAGGAAATGGAGAAGAAACAGCTGACAAAAGTCTRCTGAAATGATCCAGTTCAGGATGCAGACTGCTATTAGCTGAAGTTCTGGCCAGGGACCCTAAAGCAGCTGAGAAATCAAGATTTCTTTTTTTCTAGAGAGGTCTCTACTGCCTGGGTTTCTTCTGAAGCTGAATCTCACTTTGATAATCTGGGCTAGCCCTGATGTGTTCTGCTAACCCTTACTTCCCTCCAGCTGKTGCAGCAGCATAGGGGTTGAGAAGAAATTGTCAAAATAAAAAGGCTCCRGGTTGTTTCATTAAAAATTAAGTATTTTTGGCCTGGAGGAAGGTGCTGAGTGTCCAGATCTCCTCTAGCTTGCTGACAGAAACACCCACATAGACAACTAACAGGCACAGAGGTGAGCTGAGGTTTCTGCTGCTTTATTCCCCAGGCTGGGGAGCAGTGTAAACACAGTGCCTGTATTTACAGGCATCTTTTGGGTTGGTGTATGAGGCTGTTCAAGGCTCTGCCAGGTTTCCAGATATGGAAGTTGGTGGCTGTCCTGGATTGCCAAGCAAATTGTACTCTGTTTGCCATCTGTATGGCAGTTATCTTCTGTTAYTTGGGCAGTTTTCCTTATCTCTTCTACACCCAATCCTCCCTCAGGGCAGACATCTGCTGATAACAGCCATTGAATGTCTCTGCATGGCTGATAAGACACCTGCTGATAACAGCTATTGAATGTCACTGCATGGCTGATAAGAACTACAGCATCCCATTGGGAGATGTGAGCCCAGAGGGAGGAGCCAAGCATTCCTACCCAGATATAATCTGGAGATTCTGGAACACCAGCACGGCTTCTGCACTGGATTTCCCAGAGGAACAGCAGCTGCCTCTTGCCCTGGATCTTCAGAGGKAGAGACTGCACCTTTCTCCAGGATCCCTGCTCCAGCAGAGCCACCCCTGACACAGCAGGAGGACTGCAGCCACAATTCCAATGGGACTGCTGCCAGCACCCTGACCCACAGGGTGTCAGGTTGGGCTCTGACTCTGTCAGTGTTGTTCTAGTGTACTGCATTGTTTATTTTATCCTTTTATTTTCTTCCCTAGTAAAGAACTGTTATTCCCTGCTGCCATACTTTTTGCCTGAGAGCCCCCCTTAATTTAAAATTTATAGCAATTTGGAGGGGTGGGGAGAGTTTACATTTTCCATTTCAGGGGAGGCTCCTGCCTTCCTTAGCACACACCTGTKTTTRCAAACCWGTGGCTATCATAGCAAATCAATTTCTTGCACATAAAATATCGCTATGAACAGGAAACACATTTCTCATCTAGTCACTCTTTCTTCTGGGACAAGCTGGCTGCTCAGAAGTTCCCAGAAAATTAAATACATCTTGCAGAGGACAGATCAGTGTGCACGTTCATGGGGAAGAGCAGGGTGTGGGCTGTGTGSAGGTGTAAGGGGCTGACAGCTGCTATCAAATGTTCTCCAAATCCTATCAAAGGAAGAGTTTTCTGGGAAATGCTCTGTGAGAAGAGGGATGAGGGAATCAGAGAAAGGGAGGAAAGCAGGTTTCATGGAGCAAATTTTCTTATTATCACTCCTCAGAGCAGTGTGTGATATGTATGAAGATGCTATAGATTGGTGTCTTAGTGAATTTTAAGTGGGAAGAATCACTTTTGTAGGAAATATTTTAAGATTTCAGTTCCTGTGAACATGAAGAGCACAACCATTGGCAGAGCACTTGTGACCAGATAAATATGCAGAGGAAGGAAAYTTGGCCAGGATGGTAATCCCAGAACTGGAAGCACTCAATTTAACATGCCATGGAAAGATCACTTAGAAGACCTCCAGAATAGTTAGGTGCTGTCTCTCATCTTCACTCCTAAATATATTTGTTGGCTTGACTTTTTAATATAAATTTCATTTCCCATACATTTAAAAGGGAGTTTTAGCAGAGAGCCTTTGGAGACTGAATCTATCAGGCACCCACCAAGTCCACCAACATCCTGATAGGAAGAGCTGACAGCACTGGGTGCACAAAGAGGTGAGGAGGCAGTATTAACTAGACAGGTAGATAAATAGAGACAAGCAGCCAGGCTAACAAATGACTCTGTGCTGCCTGSTTTGCTTCTATAGTTTATCTGAAACTCACTGTGGCAAGTCATTTCTTGATTTRTGCTCTCTTTGGAAAATGAGCCTGTGGTTTGGGACCAAGACATCATCACACTGACATTTAAAGGCAGCAGTGAAACTGGGTATTTGCCTGTTTGTGCTTCTTTCCAAACTTGGCAACTCTTCTCAAGAGGAGAATTGCAGCAAATGTTGCAATCAACTAACAGTAGCATAGATTTCTGAAGAAGCTCATTGCAGAGGGGAGCAGCACACTTCAGCTGGAAAAATAAAGGGTAATATCTTTTTGTAGGCCCCAAATTGAATTCCTAGTTAGGTCYTCTTTGTGTCTCCTAATCATGTGTGACATTAAACACTTATTCAATGAAACTCTATTCTTTGCACTAATTATTAAGCATGAAAAATTGATATTGAGCGAGGCCATTGAGCCAAGACAGTTCAATAACTAGCAGGGAGGAGAGATTATTTCAATAAAAGAAGTTTGCTTGAGCCAGATGGAGTTCCCAGGGTGCACTGAGACAATATGACACATGAAATTGTCCTTTGACTTGTGTGACAGCTCTAACTGTGCTATTAAAAAGCCATCAATAAGCTSGAGTGAGGTGATGGACAAGAAAGGACACAATGAGGGGGACTTGAGGATGTTTTAGACATCCTAAAATGTAGATAAATGGTGAATATAAAAGGTAGCAAGGCAAGGGTGGGAGTCTTGGAGTYCCTCTGTGATCCTCAGTGACTGAGATCAAAGAAAATTGCTGTYTTCTTGCAGGATTCCCAGGCAGATGTTATGTGACCTGCCCCTGCCRAGTGGGACAGGCTTGTCCCCACAGTGAATTTCTAAATAGCTAAAAGACCTGTGCAGCCCATCTCACCATTTAAGAAGAAAATGCTTTGTGTTTGCTGGAAAAAATAAAAAATCCTCAAATTAATCAGTTTTCCCTTCTTCTCCCCCTTTTCCCTCCTCTTAGATTTTCTTCTTTCCCTTTCAGTTCTTCATCTCGTTAAAAAAAATCCCCAAATTAAGCAGTTTTCCCTTCTTCTCCTCTTTTTCTCTCCTCTTAGATTTGCTTCTTTCCCTTCTATTTCTTCATGTCATTCAAAAAAAAATTCCCCAAATTAGGCAGTTTTCCCTTCTTCTCCTCCTTTTCTCTCCTCTTAGATTTGCTTCTTTCCCTTTCATTTCTTCATCTCGTTCCATATCCTCTGTCTTTRACCCTCTCCATGACTAACCTGACCCTGAGAGCTCCAGTTTGGAATGAGAACTTCTTGGATCCAGCTRCTCTGTGTCCTTACTTTTTCCTCTACACTTCATGGAGCCCAAGCTTGTGCTCTCTGTCCTGGGATGCAGCTGACAGCATCGTTGTGGAAGGAAATGCCATCCCATAACAGGTTGGGGTGGTAMATGACATCCAATTATCCAAACAGAATATAATGTAATTTCACCCATGGGCAGTGCTGAAAGGAATGKATTTCCTCAGAGTGTGATGTATGAGGCTGCCTCTGCTATCTCTGTTTGCTGAGCCCCTTGCTTCATTCCCAGCTCCCCAGCAAATCTCTAAAGCTCAGAAAACACTGGAGCACAGCACGTTTCACAGCTGAGGAACCAAGATAAACCAGAGACACAGAGGCTTGTTGTTTAAAGCCCAGAACAAACAGAGGGAAATTAATGGGTCTATCRATATCCCTCCCTTTCACTCTCCAGTTTGTCTTTTCCTTTGTTGCCTTCTCTTCTCTTTCCATTTTCCTTTGTTCTCTCCTTTCTCTGTTTTGTATTATGGTAAACATGATTCATGGCACAAGGGCATTCAGCCTTTGAAGCTTTGCTTTACATCAGGGSAATGGCTAAGGGCAAGGCACCCCAGTTCAGGGGATTTAGCAACTTGTGTTTGACCTGTTTTCCCCAGGGATGAGGTGCTGCTCAGGAAGYAGAACAGAGCTGTGCCAAGATGGGTCAGTTAAACCTCAAAGGGAAGGGCCAGTAAAGGTGSTGGGCTTGTTCCAGTCTTACATCTCACAGGTTATTAATATATTATTAACTTAATAACTACCCTCCAGTGAGAAAGTCTGTAGCATTCCTGAGTAGCTCTGCTTTGGAGCAAATGTTCAAAGGTATGGAGGTATCTGTAGAAAGAGAAACACATCCAGCAAGAAGTTCAAAGCAGCCAAGCAGTTTGGGTGTTTGACTGTGAACAGGAAGGGTCACTGAGCCCTTTGGATGCTTTTGGGGCCTTCCTGCCTGAGTGCCTGCACCATTAGGGCCCAAGAGCCCCCAGTAACTCTGGCATGGGTTTTAGTTCTGGCAGGTGAATGCAGGAAATTGTTTGTAAACAATCAGGAGACTGTTCACCCACAGTATGCAGAGGATTCAGGAGAYCCAGGTTTGCCAGCCCTTTAGATGTTTCCTGTCACATTCACATTCTCTGAAATAATTCCTTCCCCCGGGATTTTTCTCCTGGGAAGCTGAGAAGACTCAGAGAAAAGGAAAACAATTCTTAACTCATTTGCTTCTCCTGTGTTGTACTCACATGTGGAATGTGTTTGGAGACTGTTTACCCACAGGTGATTGTTTCATTGGATTCTGCTGGGAGTTGTTTTCACTCTTTGGCCAATCAGGGCCAAGCTGTGTCAAGACTCTGGAAGGAGTCACGAGTTTTCATTATTGTCTTTTAAGCATTGTGCAAGTATCCTTTCTGTATTCTTTAATATAGTTTAGTATCCTTTAATATAATATAGTATCAAAAAAAAATAAATTAGCCTTCTGAGAACATGGAGTCAGATCCATCATTCCTTCCTGCCATGGGGCACCCCACAAATACAATAGTTTCCCTGTCCCTCTCCTCCTCTGCATTTCTCCTTGCTGTTCAAGGTAAACACACACAGGTTGCTGGAGGTATCCTTGGCCCTCTGAAGTGGTGATACCCATTTGATTGCCATTTGAAAGTGCATTTGGCATGTGAATGTCTTTCCTGCTTCCTTGCTGTATCTTTGTCAGGGGTATAKTTTGAGACTAATTAGTTCTCAGCTCTCAGGCCTCACAAAGGAGCATCAGCACCTGGTAGACTCTATTTGCTGAAGCRTTTATGAAATGGGAACATATTACTCTTTCATCTTATTGTACAAATAATTAGAATAACTTAGCCAAYGTCCCCTGGGATGCAGTTTGTGTTYAAAATGCTTCCCTGCAGTGACTGGRYGCCAGMAGAGAAGAGCTGGAGGGGCTGAGACCTCTTGCCTGTGGACWCTTCCAGCCTTTCATCTGTATCCCTGTGGACTCCAATCCTTTCTAATCCAAAACCTCTAATGCTTTCCTGTGTTTCAGAACTGTGTCTCTCCCAGAGATCAGCTGAAAAGAGGAGTGACATACAGGCCTGGAAGAGGTGAGATGGATGACATATGGCAATGGATGACAGTTTATGAATGCAGTAGCTCCTCTAATGATTCTTCCAGCTTGGAGGTCTGGTACATGGTGCACACCCTGGTCTGGGGGACATGTCAGACCCTTCCCTGTGTGGCTCTGGGTGACCCCAACTGCTCTGCACCACAGAGAAGCTCACACACATGTGCTCAGGGCACTCTCTTGAGCTCTCTTGAGCCTTGACATCTTTAAAGTCAGTGGAGTTCAACAATAAAGGTAACACCACCTCAGTAAAGTGATTCTGCATATTGCAAGGTTGAATTCCATTTATGTCCAGAACGATCAAGATCTTTGAGATAGCTTCTTTTTTTTTGGTGACATCCTGTCACAAACAGACATGAAATGTTTCACATCTGTGGGATTTCAACCAGTAGCATAATTCCCTCACACACATTCTATTGCTGTGCTGGGTGTTAATTTCCCTGCCTCTAATTTATGTGCATATTAAGGTTGAGTTACTGTTGCTGTGGGAACTATAACTTCAAGTTTTATTATTCAAAATGAAAAAAAGAGTATATTTTTATACTTTATTTTGCTTATGGATCAACATTGTAATATTAATGTAATGGGAGAAGAAAGAGAAACTTCTAAATAGAAAGTGRAACATGAAATACTGCTCTGTTTATTTTCCCTTCTGTAATGTTCTTCTAATGGGCAAAATACCCACTATGAAGAAGAAATACAGACTATGAAGCATACAAAAGAGAAAAAAAAAATACAAACTATGAAGCAGACAAAAGAGAAAAAAGAAGCAACAGATAACTGAGATGTTGAATGAAGTTCTTCAGAGAGAAAATGTTTGCACTTATAAGATCCAGGTGGGATGCCTGGAAATGCCAGGAACCTTGGTGTAAAACCAGGCAGTAACTTGAGATACTGAGATTGGCAAGTCTATAACTTAGAGTGAGCAATTCCAGTCACAGTGATGCTTTTCAGGGCAGTGGTGATGTAGYAAAACTAAACAGACACTGAAAAGGACATGGGGGAGACCGAAAATCTGTTTATTATTGTATTTTGAGGGATGTCCCGATGAAGGAATGATGCATCTGACTCCATGTTCTCAGAAGGCTAATTTGTTACTTTATTAGACTATATTATATTAAAGAATACTATACTATACTAAAGAATACAGAAAAGATACTTCCTGAATGCTAAAAAGATAATAATGAAAACTTGTGACTCTTTCCAAATCCCCCACACAGCTTGGCCCTGATTGGCCAAAGAGTGAAAACAACTCACAGCAGAACCCAATGAAACAATCACCTGTGGGTAAACCATCTCCAAACACATTCCACATGTGAGCACAACACAGGAGAAGCAAATGAGATAAGAATTGTTTTCCTTTTCTGTGAGTCTTCTCAGCTTCCCAGGAGAAAAATCCTGGGCAAAGGGGATTTTTCAGAGAATGTGAATGCCACAGTCTATGGTGTCTCTCCCACTGCCCTGGGAGAGCCTGCAGGTTTATGAATTTAAAGCAGGAAGGTTCATTCTTCACAAGAACTCGGGAGAATTGGAAAATGTTTGTGGGAGGCTGGAGCAGAAGACTGCTTTACACTCTCTTTTTCAGTGTCTCAGAATGAGGAACCTGGTTTTGGTCTCATACTGGTATTAAGGCAGAAGGAACCTGCTTCAAGTTAATGGTGATAGATGGAATAAATCAGGAGTAATGGGGGAGAACCAGGCTGTGTAGTACACTACACAGGGAAACACCTCCCAGCAGTGGCCAATACCACGTTCTAGTCATGAGTTAATATGATGTAGGATCTAAAGTACAGTCTGTGCCTACCCTGTCTCTTATACACATCTAGATGTGTATAAGAGACAGGTGTAGTACACTACACAGGGAAACACCTCCCAGCAGTGGCCAATACCACGTTCTAGTCATGAGTTAATATGATGTAGGATCTAAAGTACAGTCTGTGCCTACCCAGTACCTTTTTAGCATGGCTACTTCTGATGAAGCCACAAAGTTCTCTCTTTTCAATTTATCTCTAATTTAAAAAAATACAAACCCTTTTCCTTCTCACAGCATAGGGCCCCTCTTCACTGGTCACACCACATACTGTGATTTAATTTGTTATTGATTTTTACTGAGATGGCGTTCATAACAGAAATGCAGCAACCCAAATCACAAATCACTAATGAAAATTGTGACCAGCTTCTTACCAGCCTGCAAAGATGATGATTAAAAATGACTGGAAAGGAAAAATCAATCAGGCCCCTTCAGAAAGTTGTTTGTGAGGGGGCCTGATTGATGTKCAAAAACAAAAAGCAAAGATTAGTAATACTAAAACCAGATTATTTCAAAAGCTTCAGATGGTCTTCTGTGTGACAAAAATAGCTTGGTTTCCTGAATGCAGAACAGGGATTTATTTCCTCAGCAGTGGTGGCTGAGGAGGAGCCACCCTAGTGAGTCAGAAATATAATGTGAGTTTCTAACARTGTTTTGGATTCCAAAGTTCACAAAAGTCTTAACGGCCTTCAGGACAATAAATCTAGAGAGCAGGTTATGGATTTAACATTTTAGATGTCACTGTCATATTTTCTGGAAAAATCCCTTCGCCAGGATTTCTCTCCTGGGAAGGTGAGAAGCCTCAGTGAAAAATGTAAACAATAATTATCTGATTTGCTTCTCCTGTGTTTTGCTGCTTTGGAATGCGGTAGGTGATTGTCGCATTATTTTAATTATTATCAGTGAAAAATGTAAACAATAATTATCTGATTTGCTTCTCCCGTGTTTTCTGCTTTGGCATGTGGTAGGTGATTGCTTCATTATTTTAATTATTATCAGAGAAAAATGTAAACAATAATTATCTGATTTGCTTCTCCTGTGTTTTGCTGCTTTGGCATGTGGTAGGTGATTGTTTCATTGGTTGCCTGTGAATTGTTTTTAKTTATTGGCCAATTACGGGCCAGCTGTGTCAGACTCTGAGGAGAGAGTCAGGAGTTTTTCATTATTATCTTTCTAGCTTTCTGTCTGTATCATTTCTCTATT
>NDFG01000133.1:535717-565089 GCA_002167245.1 Sporophila hypoxantha
GTGGAGCCCAGTGTCTCACTCACATTTACTGTCAAGGTCCTCAGTGGGGATAAACTGGTCTAAACCCATCAGATTCACTGCCACTACAGTGACTGATCCACACCCTGGGAGCTGGTCTCAGATTGAGCTGGGTGAGTTGTAGACCATGAGAAAGATCTCTCATTCTGCTCATCTGGATGATGGGGTCTGTAGACTGAGCAAGTGGCTGCAGGAGAAGAAGTCCAGCAAGATCTCTGCATCTTTTCTTTTAAGGCAGGAGGGAGCTTTGGGAAGGCCTTTTCTGTTCTCCCCTGTCAAARGTGCTAGTTCTGCTATTTCCATTACATCAATTATGTAAACTGCAAATATTTGATTRCAGGGAAACGTGAAAAGAAAGGAAACTATTTCTCCCTGTCTCAGAGTGGACTGGATGTGCATCAGAGCAAAGGAGATGGGAAGAGAGCTGGGAAAGCAGCATTTATGGCTTGTGGGTGAAATGGCATGAATATGTACGAGGCTGTAATTGGCTCCCACAGAGTAACCAGGCTGCCAGAAGACCCAGGTGTCCCAGCTAATTGTTGTAGACAATTAATAACTCAGATTCTACTAATTCCATATCGAGCTGGGCAGCTCATTACAGGACCAGAGAGTGAAATTCTTTGCTAAAGCTGCTTGGAGATAGGGAGTGTTGGGGGATGCAGGCTTAGGGGCAGGGAAGGTCCCAGCTGGGCTGGCAGTGTTGGCTCAAAAGGCACAGCAGGAGACAGTGACAGCCTGTCAGCCTTTGCCTGAGATCTGGAGCCACATCAGGGAGAGCTCTCACCCACTTGCTCCTCCCTGGAAACAGGAGCTGGGTAATGAGTCTGTGGGTCTAGTAAAGCCTAACAAAACACCTCTGGAAATAAATGATCAAGTTTTAAAAAGCCCTGAGTACTCACAAATTATGTTACATGTAATGGGAGGTTGAGGTTGATGCTTAGAGGTTTAAAAGGGGTTAAAAGGGTAGTTATAASAAATACAGTATTTAACTTACTGTATTACATTTAAGTAAAGTGCACCCCACCCCAAGCAAGAGTGAGCCAGCCTGGATGGAACTGTAAGAGCCAATCAGCCCCTTAACCTTCTTGCAAATTAAGGATCCCAACAGAAACCAATCCAAAGGAACAAAAAATGGTATAAAAGGGGGCATCTAAGTCAGTGAGAGTGTGCTGCTGGACCTTGAACATGGGGAYCATCCCTGCTCCAGAGGAAGAAGATCCAGCACTGGCTCTGCAGCCTCCTCGCCCCTCAGGAATGCTCCTGCTCTGCCCACTGACCCCCTGTGCCTTAGGCCTMAAAATAAAAGCTAAAATCACTTTAGTAATGGGAATGTGCTCCTGTTTATGACACTTGTGGTATTTTTGGGGTCCCCTGTGGCAGGAAGGAAAGGATGAATATGATTCCATGTTCTTAGACGGCTAATTTATTATTATATTATATTATATTATATTATATTATATTATATTATATTATAGAATGCTATACTAAAACTGTACTAAAGAATCGAGAAAGGATACTTACAGAAGGTTAAAAGATAATAATAATGAAAACTCATGACTGTCCGGAGTCCTGACACAGCTGGACTGTGATTGGTCATTAAGTTAAAACAATTCACTAGAAACCAATCAAACAATGACCAATTGGATAAACAATCTCCTACCATGTTCCAAAGCAGCAAAACACAGGAGAAGCAATCAGATAATTATTGTTTTCCTTTTTCTCTGAGGCTTCTCAGCTTCCCAGGAGAAGAAATCCTGGCAAAGGGATTTCCCAGAAAATATGATGGTGACAGACACTTCTGTTGTACTATTTTTAATTCCCTCACCTGTCTCCTTCACACTTTTTCTCTCTTCTGAGTATTCTCTCTCCTATACCCACCTATTTCCTTGCTTCCTCACTTTCCTGCCTGTTCTTTTAGACAGCCTGATCATGGCAAGAGAGGTTCTGCAATACCCAAGTCCTGTCTCTGGCTGCAAGGGGTTCAGTGTCCCAGAGCCTGATGCCTGGGCTTGGATTACAAGGGGAATCCTGGAAGGGATCTTGGATGCCCTGCTTTGAGTCAGGGTCATGTGAGCTATAGTGGATTCTTACAGATATCTAAATAACAGCAATTCTTAAATATAACTGCAGGGAAAAATAGGAAATAATTATAAATAAATGAATGTAGCCGACTGCTGATGGGCACTTTAATCTCAGGGCATATTAAAGTAAACACATCCGTGCCACCCACCAGCTCTGGCCATTCTCACTGCTTTGCCATCTGTTGCAGGATGGCTGGATGAACAAAATTTCCATAATTTGCACGATGTCCTCATGTGAAGCACAGTGGGAAAGCTGCTGYTAGTTTTTCATCTTATTTGAGGCTTTGAGGAGACAAAACTGGATTTTCACTACAAGGAAGAGGCCAGTTCACTMCCCATGTAACTCTTTTTCTTTGGAGTTTCAGAACTTGAAGAAGTTTTCCAGAATTTTGTGAAACGGTCCTCATTTTTTTCCCAGGGACAATGAATTTCCAAAACATTCCATGGACTGCAACTTCAGCAAAACAATTCTCTGCCAGCACCTGAGGCAGTCAGGGAAGCAAAACAAACAAGTAAAACCYAAGCCACACACTGCTTGAGCTTAATGCAAATAAATCACAGAAGTATTAAGTTCAGCTCTTAATCTCTCTCTCCATCTTCCTGTCTTTCAGACTGTTTCTTACCTAAGAATATTTTATCAATCTGCCAGTGRAGCTTTATGTACTGTTTAGCTTTTTCCTGGCTGTGTATTGTCCTCTTCCATGCTTACATTTCTCACTTTACCTTTATTCTAATAACACTGTGTTYGTAAACAAGGGCACACCACCAAAAGCAACTGCAAAAGATATTTCTAAAACTTCTGTCAAAAATAGATTAGAAACTGRTGTAAAATAGTTAATAGTTGTTAAGCATATACTGTTGAAAGGTTTGGTTATTATATTGTAAAAGGGGTTGTAAAAGAGATTGGTAACATTTCCAAATGGCAGTGGGTATGTGCTCACCCTTCAGTGTGTGAATAGATTTGACTTCCTGTCCTCCTCCTCCTTATTTTCCTTATTCTGTTCTGCCTTKCTGGAGCAGGCATTTCTCCCACCTGATTTTCAGAAGTACTTTTTTACTGCTGCTYCAAATATGCAAAATCTTCTGATTGTCTGCACTGCATGTCTGGTGGAGAAGGAGTCAAAAATTATGCTTTGCTTAAGTACATTTTAATTGCTTCAAAAAGGAATATCTAAACTTTAAATATTTCAGTTTAAACTAATATATTTTTGTTCCAGTCYGTGCTTCTTAAAAATTCGTGTTTCCAGTGAAGAGCTGAAATGTTCTGCTGGTAATGTAGAACATTTTCTGAGAAGTTTTTKTGTAGATAGGAATATTTTCATATCTGGAAATAAATGACCAAGTTGTAAAAGCCTTYAGTACTCAKAAATTATGTTACATGTAATGGGAGCTTCAGGTTGATAGTTAGAGGTTTAAATATTGATTTTAAAACCTACCTTTTGGCTTCTGGATTTGAAGTTTTTGGGTTTTTATTAGTGGAATGCCCTGACTTTTCCCCAGTGTGACTGCTTCAAGATGTGTTCCCCCTTTAGCACCTTGTATTCATCAGAGAAATAATTTCTGAAATGTATCAGAAAACTCTGACTGATTTGTATCTGTCACACACCAGCTGAGGGGACCTGAAACTTCTGCCACATGAAGGTTGGTGGCTGCTGGGGCATTTCTGCTCATGAAAATCCAGTCAAGGAGCTCAGTTAACAGCTCTAATTCCGTGGTGTTGATGGGGAGCTCAGGGAATGGAATTTGGCACTCTTTGCCTCTGCTMTACCAGTTAGCATTCTCTCTGCTGAGCAGTAAGTGAAGGTTAGTTCTGGCTGACTGTGATTTTTGGCCTCCTTGATGTGACCTTTTGGAGTGAACTTAGTTTCTAAATGCCAGATTCAGCAGCCTTGCCTCAGTGCAATACTTGGGAGCAAGTGTGGCTGGACTGGGAGGAGGGATGTGCAGGCTGTGGGTAGCAGAACACATCTCTGAAAGATCAAGTTTAGAAATCACCAATTAACCCTTCTGAGCTCAGTAACACCGAGGGCTGAGTGTGGTAAAGGCAGATGATAAGAAGAGGCAACAGTGAACAGATAATTGGCTCCTCAAATGCCTCCCACCACCCAGCTGTGCAGAAGGAAGAAGGGTAGAGGAAAGCCAAGGTGGAAATAACCAGAGAAACTGATTCAAGAACCCAAAGTGGATCCTGGAGGTCCAGGAACAAAAGAACAGAGGTGTCCACCAGACTGTGATGTGCCTCAGACTGTCCCCCCTCTACAGACAGTTATTATTTATGTTTATACCATTAATAGTTTGAAGGAAATRAATCTYTATCAAAACTTCACTTATTATGTCTCCCCTTCTCTGTTCACCTCTACTAGGATCTGTTTGGTAAAGTCTGTTTAGGGACAGCTCTTTAACTGGAGGGCAGGAAAAATGGAATTAGGRGCTCTACATGAAGAACAGCTGAACAATTTATTCCAGAGGGGTTTCTACAGATGCTGGGGCTCCAGGAGGGAACCAGCTCTGTAGAAAGACACAAGGGAGACACAGTCCAAAGATAAACTATGGAATTGGGATAGGAAAAAGAGTAGGAAAGGTTGAGCACTGTCTGCCACAGGAAGAGCATTAAGAACAAGGCAACACCACCCTGTTGAGCCCTGCAGGAAAACAGCTGCTCTATTAGATCTGCTGTCTTCCACCTCAGAGTGGCCTGCAGTGGATAATAACCTCCCCAGGAGGCACAGAAATGCCTCCTCTCTCCCCCTTCCCCTCTGTCCTCTGATGCCCACACTGCCACAGAGGAAGGGATGTCTTGTTCAAGGTCACCCAATGAGTCAGTGGCAGAAGCCAGCTGGGGACAAAGGCTTCCCACGTCCCTGGCCTGCATCCACTGTACATCCCTGGCACAGAGGCAGCTCTGCAAATCTCACATTCATTACAATACAATCAAGCTTTGCTCCATGAAGGTTTGGTTTTTTGGGGTTTTTCACAATGTCTCTCAAAAACCCAAGACTGATTTGCATTTTAAAAACCCACCAGTTACAGCTCAGGAAAATGCTATTCAGTAGCTCTGGGAGCTCAGGAATAAAGATTATCTCTCAGTTTTTCCCTCCCAGATTTTTTGCCTGTAATATATTTTTTTGTCCTAATAGTACAATACTTACTGCTAATGTTTGTGTTGTGAATATTCATTACATCCTGGGGCTTCAAGACTCAAGAGCACAGGAGGCACTGCTGTCCCCATACTCCAACACTCCACAGACACAGGCCAGAGGCAGAAGGTAGCTGAGGGTTGTTTGGCTAGGGTGTGAGCTGTGGGATATTAATGCAGTCTGGAAGCCTTTGGGGAACGCTGGTGAAACTCCATTAAATAGTGCACTGAAGGCCTTTTCAGCAAATAACTTCCATAAAACCATTAGCTTCTCTTTATTGCAAGGAAAAAGCTCCACACACAGCAGGGGTTTAGGACACACTGGTGCTCTTTACATCTGTTTCTTTCCCTATGGCAARCTGCAGAAGGACCTCTTTCCCAGCAAGCTTCAGGACTGGGGATTCTCTTCCCACCCTCAAAATTGTAGTGTTTTACCTGCCAGCAGTGGTGATTTAGGTTTCCACATGTGAATTTATGCAAAAGAGCCCTGCTGTCAGGCATGCCCAAGCAGAGGCAGCTTCCCACAGCAGCGTGGGCTGCAGCTGCTGGCAGGGCTGGGACATTTCCCTTCTCCTGATGTGGCTGGAGGCTCCTGAGCTCACTGCTGTTCACATGGTGCCATCTGGCTCTCATGAAATATATGAGAAATGTTATCCAATAAAAGAGAGGGCTGGCTGGCTGTGTGCCTTCACCTCTGTTTTTTTTTCTGGGGGGGGGGGGAAGTGATTGTTTCTGCATCTGGGAAATGTTTAACAGAATCTTTGAGTACTAATGTTGCTTGAGTAAGAAATAAATAGGCTGGCAATTAGAATTCAGGCCTGAATCAGTGGTAACTYGAAGATATTTTGCTTGGTCAGGTCAAGGCTGAGGTTTATAAAATACACAACACATAGAAATAAATAGTAATGTGGCTTTGTTAGTTTTATGGACACTGTTCACTTCGGGTGATGCATCAGAAAGAGCTTTTGACACAGCCTGCTTGGAGACAGACTCAGGTGATGGGTTTGTTTTATTGTGCTGCTTTCTATTTCTTATTGACCTAACAAATCTGTCTGAAAATAGTATTTTCCCTAAACACCATCAACACTCAAATAAGTGAGAYTATGGGGCAAAACAAGCTTAGGCTACATTACCTCTGTAATGTAGCCTGATTAAGGGCCATTATATTGGGCAATTTACTAACATAATCCTGCTCTTGCAGGAGTCCACATTACAGTTACAGGTCACTCCAGTAAACAGACCAAGGATGGGGGGACTACTGTTCTCTCTGCCTCCAAAGCCAGAAAAGCACAAACTAAATAAATGCAAAACCACTGTATCCAGCACAGTAGTTAGAGACCATCTGTCAACACTATGCAAAGCCCCTGTACTCAGAGATGCCTTTACCATAGAAGGTGTAAGAAATAAGTTACTTTTTAAAATTTTAGAAAGGTTTATTTAACCTTATCAAAAATACAACAGAAGACTGAATAGAGAAKAGGTTACAGTGCCAGGAGCAAAGGATTTTCCCCACCATGTGCTCACCCACACAATCGAGGTTTCGCCTTTTAACCGTTTAACCCTCCCAAAGTTCTGRCCAAAGTTCTGTTCTGACCCCTTCTTTGCTGTCTAATGGTGGAGATCTCTTCCTTAAATCCTGACTGGAGATCAGTGTTCCATAGTGACAAGCTGACCCTCCCAGATGTCCCAYCCGTGGCTGTCTCTTGATAACYACACGAGGGGGTAAAACATAACTATAAATCTKRAAKACTTTTCTTAACCTATATACATGATATTTGRCTGTTAATTGTGAGAGTCAATCATGGCATTACTCATCTATCACAATGGGAGTCCATCTCCTGAAAGCCAAGGCAAGGGCAGAGCAAGCCAGATGACCAGCTGTGCAGAATGCCTGGCTCCATGAGAGCCAAGTATGAATGTATACAAGATTCTCTCTACCACCRTAATTAATGAGTCTTGCTGGCTCACATTTAATGACTTCTACTTAATTCAGGGATTGTTGCTTCATATTTCTGCCACTTAACACACATAGCTATCTCCTGTATAGAGCATTTATCTAACAGTGAGGGCACCAGTGTGTACTCATGARGAGTCCTTCCCAAAGCCCTGGCTCTAAAAGGGGCTGGACCTGCAAGCACTGACCTGATAAAAACGAGAGCAGGCTCCTGGGACTGCAGTGATTTCAGCATTTATTATAATAAAAGAAAGGCTTAAAGCAAGGGGTACTAGAGTGATTTCAGGATTTATTCTAATAAAAGAAAGGCCTAAAGCAAGGGGGCCCGGGCCAGGCACGCGCGTTCCCAGGTCAGGAGCCCCTTTTTATCCTGTTTTTTGTCCCTCTGGATTGGTTTCTGTTTGGATCCTTCATTTGCATGAAGGTTTAAGGCCTTAATTGGCCTTTACAGCTCTGTCCAGGCTGGCTCGTGGTGCACTTTACTGAGGTGTGTTATGGTACCTTGAGTACTGTATTTCTTATAACTACCCTTTTAACCACTTTTACCATATAACAACCAAACTAGCAGTACATGCTTAACGATCTATCAGCTATTTTACAACAGTTTCTAACCTACTTTTAACAGGCTAGGTGCTGCAAAAGTTTCTGGTAGTTTCCATCCCAAGATGGGCCCGGCCTCGGGGTGGTGGCAGTGCCCACCCAACAGAGCCAGACTCCCATCCCCATTCTGCAATCTGTCACCGGAGGGATCAGCATCCCTCTCCAAAGGGCAGCCTGCAAACCAAGGGCTCCCTCTGCGGGCGGACGGGGCYGTCCCGGATGGACGGGCAGGGCAGTCCCGGATGGTCCCGCATCCCGGAGGGGACACAGGCACCCGCAGCTCCCCCGTTACCTGCCCTCTCCGCTGAGGAGTTGCGCGGGGCGGGCTGGCACCGGGGCACGTTCCTAAGCGCTGGTCCGCCCTGTCCGGCGGTACCGGGCCCTGCGGTGCGGCTGCCTTCGACACCGGGGCTGCCTGTCCGGCACCGCCGCACCGCGGGCCGCGCACGGGGTACGGTGATATGGTTGATATGGGTTATATGGTTTATATGGGTGATATGGTTGATATGGGTTATATGGTTTATATGGGTGATACGGTTTATATGGTTTATATCCGCGGTTTGTAGTGCGGCCACAGCGCCGCCCGCAGCCCGGCGGGGCGGCGACAGCCCCGCAGCTCCGCACCGCACCGCACGGCTTTGCTCGGCTCGGCTCGGCTCGGCTCGGCTCGGCTCGGCTCGGCCGGCTCGGCTCGGCTCCGCGCGCGGGCGCTGCCGGCCGCCCTTCCGCCCGCCGCCCTTCCGCCCACGGCGGCGCGGCGCCCCAAGGAACGGCGGCGGGGCCGGGTCGGGCTGCGGGACCGGCACCGCCGCTGCAGCGATCATCGGCGGAGCGGAGCCCGGCATCGCCTGCGAGCCCGCTGCGCTGCCGCTGCCGCCCGGCGGGGCCGAGGTGAGGCGATGCGTTCCGCGGTTCCGCGGCCCCGGGGGGCTGCGAGGTTTTGGGAGTCCGTGAGCACAGCCCGTGTCTGTGGTGATGCTGTGTCCGCGGCGGCCCTCAGCGTTCGGTTCTGCCGGGGGGGTGGGCTGGGGATCGGTCGGGCTCGGGTCCCGCAGTGCTTAGAGACAACCGCTTGCAATCGTGCCTTTTTTGCTTTTTTCTTTTTTTTTTGGGGGGGGAGGGGGTTTTTTTGTTTTGTTTTAATTTTTTTTTTTTTTACTCATCTCTCTCCCCTTCCCTTTTCCCTTTTTTCTTCCCCTTTCCCTTTTTTCTTCCCCCTGGGAATCCAGCGGCTAAGCCCCATCAGTAGTGTGTTTAGCCAACTCTCGCTGGAAGCTGTGGATAGTTCATGAATATGCACAGMGAGATCGTTTCCCGGGAGGCTGCCTCTATAACGAGCTGATTGAGCTGCGCCTGCAGCAGGGCTGCTCTCCTGGGGGAAAAGTTGGGTGCCAGAACTGAGGAGCTTTGTGTCCCTGGCCAGCCTCCCTGAGGAGCAGCAGAGTCAGTGGAGTACTGGCTGTACTCAGGGGTGTTAGCAGGTCCAGCCWGGCAGGATCCTCATCTGCTGTGTGCCCAAAAGATATAAAGAGCATCATGTAACTAGTACATGTAAGGGYACCTTCCTGTTTTATACCAGCTTGTGTAGAAATGGACTTTTCCTGTCTAAAAACACTGCACCACTTAATAAGGACATTTCATTGCTTAGCAACAGTCCCAACTTAGCTTGGTCCTTATGGCTCTTGCCATTCAGGTGGTCCCCAAAGATGTGCCAGTAAAACAGCCACTGTCCTGGAGGAAAGATTCTCTTCTGTTTCTTCCTTGGTGATGTGATAACCAAGCCAAACGAGCAGGGGTGGTTGTACTGCCCAAGAATTTAAAAGCACTTGAGAGACTGGGTGCTGAGTGAAACTGAAAAATTCCAGGCCAGGCAAAGCTGGAAGTGGTGGGTCCCTCAGGCATGTGTGGGACCTTGCAGCTGCCTTGTTGATGCATCCTGTGTCACTTGCATCTTTGTTTTGTGCACAGGCATAGCAGCATGCTGGTTAACAACCTTCATTTATGCAATGATTAGAATAGTATTTTGACAGCTGTGCAGAGTCTGCTGGTGTTTAATGTAATACACAAACAAATGAGTTCCTTTAAAACCAGGCTGATGTCCTCGTCTGCTTCAGCAAGACAGACTAGTTGAATGGGGTGAGGACTTGGGCTTTGGAAGAGCAATTCAAATGACAAATAAACGCACAGACCTTTTGCTCACAAAGTCACATCCTGATACACATAAAATTTGCTACCTTAGAAACTCAGGCTTTTGAGAACAATTTCCCCATGAAAATTTGTGTAAGCTTTTGAAACTAGCTGTCTGTTCTCATTAGAACAACTTTGCTTGGGGACAATATTTTTGTTTCTTTCTCACCAGTAACCTTGTGAAGTGTTGATAAAGATAGAATCCACAGCACCAGCTTCCTTTAATTGCTCTTTTAGARTGTCTATCTAGATGGAAACCTAGCAACACAACAACTGTATTGAAGGAATATATTTCACTTCTTTTATCACCCTGGATGCATCTCTAGAGGTTAGACTCATCKAACTAGTCTCTTTACCCCTTGGAGCCTCATAGCTTGATTCCCTAAGCCTGGAATAAAACAGAACTGAGCTGGTGAAAAAGACAACAAAGCTGGAATGGAAATGCTTAATATGATAAAACATCTATTCTTCCTTTCTTCCTGCTGCCCCTGTGCATACCTGCAATGTTCCCATGGGGAAGATATTRCTCTACAGAGAGAGAATGCTTGTCTAATAGGAAAATYATTCAAGGGGAAACTACCCATCAGCATTTGTGTCCCTTTCACCTAGAGGCACAAGGGGAAAGCTGAGGGACCAATGGCCCAGAGCAGTGTGGAACAGTGTAATATGTGAGAACTGGACTGGTATTTGGGAAGAAGCATCAGCATCATCCAATCTCCAARTGCCCACAGTGGTGACCACTGTGATTCAGTTTCTGCAATGTACAGGGCAAATTCATCCTCAGGGGTAGGAAAAAGCCCCAAACCACAATCCTAAACACAAGCTGAAGTTACTTACACTCTGTCCAGATTTCCCTCACTGGCTATAGTGTGGTGTTTTTAGCTATAATGACAAACACCCTTGTTGTGCATGTTGTACATTAGGGCACTTACAGGGAGTCAAGGTGGCAATATCTGACTGGCTCTTTGTAATTTGGGGGCACATAAATGAGGGATTTCACACTGCTGAAATTGCTGTTAGTTTTTAGATGTTTGGGGGAAATGCGTTTGCTGGATGCTAAAAATTCTTTTAATATCTAGTGTGTCCTTGGCTGTGCCTCCCAAGATCTTGTATTTTTTTCAGCATTAATGAATTAAACAACACAAATGCCTCTGTCACACCAACAGAAAAAGCAGTTAAGTTACAGGAAAACTCTGACCCCTTCTGTATCTGTAATTTCTGAACTGCAAATGAAGTGTTGTTGACAAGCTGTATTTTGCAGGAGTTTATGGAGTGGCTGTGATGTGTGTGTATGTAATCAAATCACATGAGAGTGACAGGATGGGTGCATTTCAGTTTGGCACAGGGAGAGGGTATGCACAAGATGTTAACATTTTGCATCCAAAAAAGCCACAGCACATCTGTAATCCTCTTGTGATGCCAGTGCTCCAKGATAAGTGCAGCTTATACAAAGACTTGCCTGTTGGGTATGAGTACTTAATAAATAAGCTTGAGAGAAAATGGAGTGGGATAGAAGTTCATACCCGGGTGCATGTGGAAAATCTGGATAAGCTGTGATTTTTATTTCTGAAGTTTGAACAGGTCCCCCTGTGAGTGGCAGGGTCTCTGGGTAATGCTGCTGTGGTTTCTGTGCATGCAGTAAATCCTGGCAGAAACTCTCTTCAGCACAAAGTATTTAGCATACAATTGGTTTAATCCTCTAATCTTATCAAGCACTAACATAAATGAGAACTGAACAAATTCATCCATTCTAAAAAATCCCATTCTATTTCTTAGTGTAGTGCAAAATATTTCTCCTTTTACTTACCTGATTGGCTTATTTTTTTAATCCGTTGTTTGTTTAGAGGTATCYGACTATAAATTTGGGTTTAGTGGTGAAACTTATAGTGGTGAAATTCTCCCATGGTGAGAGTTTATCTGCGATTTGAGCAGCTGGAGGGGATTTCGGGATCAGAGCYAGGAGTGTGGCCTGAGGGCCTGGTMACTGGGAGGAGGGAGTTTCCACTGAGGGAGTGCTCCTCACCTCTTTGGCAGTCCTGTGCACTTTTTATTGCTTTTGTGCCAGTCGGGAAGAGCAGAATATGTCTGATAAAAACGKGAGCAGGTTCCCGGTACTAAAGTGATTTCAGCATTTATTATAATGAAAGAAAGGCCTAAAGCAAGGGGGCCCGGGCCGGGCAGGAGCGTTCCCGCCGAGGATGGAGCAGCGCCGGCGCTGAGGCTCCTTCAACAGCGATGGCCCCGATGTCCCAGGAGAACGGCACAGCTTCCCTGGGTCAGGAGCCCCTTTTTATCCTGTTTTTGTCCCTCTGGATTGGTTTCTGTTTGGATCCATCATTTGCATGAAGGTTMAAGGCGCTTGATTGGCCATTACAGTTCTGTCCAGGCTGGCTCGTGGTGCACTTTACTGAGGTGTGTTATCACAGAATCACAGAATAATGAGGTTGGAAGAGACCTCTAAGATCATCGAGTGCAACCTATGCCCTGACACCTCACCTAGACTATAGCACCAAGTGCCATGTCCAGTGTTTTTTAAACATATCCAGAGATGGTGATTCTACCACCTCCCTGGGAAGAGCATTCCAGTACTTTACTATTCTTTTGGTGAAAAATTTCCTCCTAATATCCAACCTATACCTTCCCTGATGTAGCTTGAGACTGTGTCCTCTATGGTACATGGAGTACTGTATTTTTTATAACTACCCTTTTAACCCCTTTTACAATATAATAACCAAACTAACAGTACATGCTTAACGATCTATCAACTATTTTACAACAGTTTCTAACCTATTTTTAACAATGTCCTTTGCCTTCTTTCTTTCTACACACCTGGCTGTTTCTCTCTCTTTGGAGAGGTAAGCAGTCCTCTCSAGGCATGTGTGAAAACTGTCTTCAGCTCTGTGAATGTGTTTTCAGACCTCGTGATGAAGTTGAGCAATGGAATATTAGTTTCCAGAACTCACTTAATCTCCCCCCGTWGATATAAAATTTTGATAGCCAAACCGAATTTTWTTTCTATATCTTTTATTTTAAAGAAAGCAAGCAAGCACTGTTGGGTGGCRGGGGAGTCACCYCTCCACTCATGGTACACACCTCTACAAGTTCACCAGAGTATATARACTGGTTTTAAGCCTACAAAGCATWTTCCAMTGTGCTTGTGTTAGTCCAAATCAGCAAATATCAATAAGCTGGGATCAGCAATTTCATAATCTTTCTAGGTGGTCGTTGGCTTCCTGTCCTTCTTGTGGCTGTCTGGAGGGAGGCCTTACACTGSTGTCTGCTACATGATTTTTGTCAAGTGCCTCAAGCTTTTTATTATACATAAGCATTTGTTGCATATCCCTTTAGATTTCCCATAGCTTCCTCTATTTTATTCTAAGCATCAGTCYTCTTGCTACCTCATCTSTTTACTATACTTCTATTTTATTCTAAGCATCAGTCGTCTTGCTACCTTATCTCTTTATTCTAATATACTTCTTCTATGTCAATCCTTTATTTGGCTATTCGGTCAGAAACTTTCAAAACTGTTCTTTGTAGTTATCCCAGGGAACTGGGATCCACTTTTGCCACAGCAGATACAAGCATTTGCTGATTCCATTGCCAGTTGACARGAATCACAAAAGTGTTTTTCACACCCGTGATACTGCAGAACAGGCTATATCTTTAAATGATTGATTTAACACAGATTTACCTGAGTTCATTCATCTTGTTGTACATTTACCAGGGTGAATTTCCTCTCAGTTCTGTCCTTGCCTTTGCTAAGGGCTGGATCCTGCCTCTCTCCTCTTTCAGAGCAGCACCTCATTTCATGAATAGCTCTGCTGCCTTCAGTGAGACTGTTAAAGAGGAAGGCTGTGGTGCCTGTGACTCAGACTAATGCAAATCAATTTAAAGGACAGATTAAGTGCAGTGTGAGTATGGATTGCAGCGTCTGGCCCGTAATGAATAATTCAGGAGTATGGAGGAGACAGCATAAGTGCTTAATCCAGCTCTAGGTGAAGTCAGCAAAAGACTTTCCATTGACCCCCGTCCAGGATGTTTCAGCAAAGTTTAACTACGTGTGAATTTGTAAATTTTCCCATTGGTAGCAGGGTGCTTCAGGCGTGGGCTACAACTGCCTGCATTAGCACCCAGCTGAATGTTATTTATGACCTGTTATACTGTCATTGACCGTCCTCTGCAGCACCTAAGGGAAGCTTTCTGAGGTCTGAGCACGGCTATTGAGTCATGCTTTTATAGCACTGAAAACCAGAAAAGATTAATAACTGGAGGACTGCGCCATTAACAGGAGAAAATACAGACACAAATACAGACACAAAAAGGTTGGAAAAACAAGCTTCAAAGGTTTAATTTTGGTTGCTTAGAGCCAGAAATAGTGTCCTCCTCCTGCAAGAAAAAGGCAGTTGAGTGTGATAGGGATCCCCCCACAACTGGACACTCTGCCTTTCACAGCTCAGGAGTCCTGAGCTGCCAGTTGCTGACTGTGATCCACCTTCCCGGGGTAAATTGAACCCCCAGGGACTGCAGCTGCCCCTGGAAGAGCTGATGTGGGAATGGCAGAGCAGTTCTGCTGGTGGGAACCAGAGGATGCTCTCTCTGCACCTGCYATTTCCAACCTCTGGGCATGGCAGGCTGGGCTTCTTCAGGACCCACAAAACACCTGTCAGTGCCTTGGACTTGCCATCCACACTGGACATCTGGAGTGTCCAATCTCTGGATGTGTTTCTCAGTGGAGTGTCTCACAGTCTGATGTATATGCTGCAAGCCATTTCTTTCCACATCCAAACTGAATTTTATTTCCAAGGCCATCCCTTATTTTTTTTCTCCCCATTCTAACCCTTGTTTCTCAGCTCTGCCCCTTCACACCAGGCTCAGAGATGGGTGTGGTTATTTTTGGGGTCCCCCGTGGCAGGAAGGAAATGATGAATCTGACTCCATGTTCTTAGAAGGCTAATTTATTATTCTATTCTATTCTATTCTATTCTATTCTATTCTATTCTATTCTATTCTATTCTATTCTATTCTATTCTATTCTATTCTATTCTATTCTATTCTACTATACTAAAATTATAATAAAGAATAGAGAAAGGATACTCTAAGAAGGCTAAAAAGATAATAATGAAAAACTTGTGACTCTCCAGAGTCCCAGCACAGCTGGACTGTGATTGGTCATTAAATAAAAACAATTCACATGTTGGATGAACAATCACCAAACCACATTCCAAAGCAGCAAAACACAGGAGAAGCAATCAGATAATTATTGTTTTCCTTTTTCTCTGAGGCTTCTCAYCTTCCCAGGAGAAGAAATCCTGGCAAAGGGATTTTTCCAGAAAATATGACAGTGACAGATGGGCAGCTGAGCTGTGGTCTGGGCTGGTCTTTGGTCCATTGCATGCTTGTCTCTGGTYTCAATGTGCTTGTGCACAGAGCCTGGCAGGAAAGCTGCAGCATCATAGGCAGCTATAAAACACCAGTCTATGACAACTGGAAACAAGATATATCAGCAGGTAAATGTTTCGTCCCCTGTGGCAGTGCTGARGCCAAAGCAGCAAAGCTTCATTCCTGTAAATCTGCTGTCTGGAACCAATTCCTTGARGCACATTTCCTCACAGTAACTGCAGAGTTCATAGCATGGGTTTSTGTGTAAATGGCACAGGAAAGCATCTGGCCTTGTTTAGYTTCCAATAAGAGAGAGCTGTACTGTAAGTAMCAYACAAATAAGTTTTTTATGACATTTCRTTTACAGACCTCTTGCAGTCCCTTGTAATTCTGATGTGTTGTGAGGGAGATGATTCCTTCTGGACCCAAATCTTGGCTTCTATGCAGCTAAATTAGTTCCTGCATGTACACCAACCTGCCTACGTGCTCATTTATTTGGTTATGTTGTGGATCCTGGTACTGTTTGCATTTCCATTTCTTTGGCTGATTCGGGAAGTGCCCTCAGTTACTTTCCTCTTGTACTCAGCCAACAGCCTGGTTTTCAGATGACCAGACACAGTTCCACATCCACACAGGGCTGTGGAGTGTGTCCTTTTGAAAATCAATTTACAAATGTCTTTTCAAAAATAGTCTGTGTTACCTTGTGAAGGGGYATCCCAGGAGTCTTTAGAACAAGGCAGGTTGTGAAAGGATAGAAGTCTCAAACTCCAAAATATGAGAGCAATTCAGAGCAGATGATGTGCTTTGCCTCAGGAAAGCTGGAAAAACTAACAGTAGAGCCACAAATATTTCTTTCATTTTTGTTTTAACTGCAGGARTTAGTCCTTAGAGATAGCACAAGTAGCATCTCAGCCTGTGAACATCTGTCTGAGAGTGTGGGATGCAGTAAGAAGCTGGGAGCAATMGGCTGAAATGCTTTGATCCTTGCAGGGGGCAGTTCTTGTCCCTTTGGGTTGGCTGCTTGCCTTTCACAAGCAGCTCCTGTGGCTGTGGATCTCTGCATCTTTGGTGGCAGAAGGGGAATAAGGACAYTGGTGATGTTTGACTCTTTGTGAACTGCTCCAGATCACAGACTGCCAGGTCTGTGCTGGGAGGGAGGAGAAGAGAGCAGCGAGGAGGGACATTGCTGTAGGGAGAATTGTAAGGGGCCACAGTGATCTTATCCCCCATGAGTTGCAGCCGGGGCCAATRAAGAACCACACCTGTAACCAATTAAGATCAAGCAGCATAAAAGGGAGGTGTCAGAGAAGAGTCAGAGGACAGCAAGAGGAGTTAGATGGCTGCTGCAAGGATCCAGAAGAATCACTGCTTAGAGGAGCTGCTCCACGAGGAGCATTAAGAAGGTATGGTGCTCAGAAGCCATGGGATCCTTGCAGCATAATGATAATAGAACTGTTGCCATGAACTGTGCTGATATGCAAGGCAACATTGCCATGTKCTGTCCAATACTTKAGGCAACACATTGCTGCTGTCTCAGCTCAGTTCTGGTGGCCTAAATCTGTATCCTAGAGACGTGGCTCCACTGGCAGCTCCTGGGAGCTGTTGCAAGCAACATTTCCCTCCCTTGCACTGTGACTAACAGGAACCAGCTTCTGGTGTCCCTTGTTTGTATTAGYAAGCATCCTGGACTTTCTCTGATGTGAAAAATGCATATTTTATGATTGGCTTTTCGCAAATATTKAAATGAATATTAAATGTGTTATATTAGAAAGTTATGCTGTATTAATTTTCTTAAGTAGTGTGTTAAATACAGTTTTAGGTTATAACATAATGTTAAAATAGAAACTGTGCTATGTAAGGTGCTTTTTTTAAGAGAGGACTTGCACTGAGATAGCAGCCACAGGACACCTGAATCTTTCAGAGAAAGAGAATTTATTGCTGCATTATCAGAAGAAATTAACTTCTTTCTGCCTTGCTCATCCCTGAAGACACCATCAGGATTCAGAGGAAGAAGCTGACACTGCCCAGACAGAATCCTGTGTTTGAATGGAATTTATGCATCATGTATGAGCTGTATGAATATGCAACTGTTGCTTTTAAGGGTTAATCCTCTGTTAACGTGGGTCCTTTTTCGGGCTTATTTTGCCCAGAAAGAGGTACCCAGACTGTCCATAACTCTTTGTTCTTATTGTCTCGTATTATCCTAATCCAGAATTTCCAAATTATTATTACTCTAATTATATTACTATTTTTATAACCATTTTATTACTATTAAACTTTTAAAATTCTAAAAACAAGTGATTGGCATTTTTCACATCTGAGGTGACTGTGTCATTAAAGCCTGTTTGCTTATTCTGAATCCCTGCCCCGCTAATGGTCTGCAGGGCTGTGCTTATTGAGCTGTTGTAATATTTAATGTGAGTTTCTGCATGGCTGGTGCAGCTGGCAGCAAGCTTTAACTCATTGTACTGGCAGGGGATGTGCTGACCTGCTGCTCAGGCACCGAGGCAGCTTGTCTTGTCTTCACATCTCCCCCTCAAGGAGTTTTCCTTCTGCTCTGAAAAACCTTGTGCTTGCCCAGGTGCTGTTGTGGACCAGTGAGCTGCGTGGCACTGGAGGCTCTTCAGCCTCTGGATATTGCACATCTGCTTCCAGATTTCTCACTGATTCTTGGAAGGTGAAATAGCAGTGAAATAGTAATTCCACAAGCTCTGGGTTTTCATGGGAGGAGAGCAGGTAGCTGCATCTGTTTGGGAGAGAGAGGAAGTGTGGGAGGTAAGAAATACACCTGCTCAGWTCCCACTTTTCAGGCTGCTGCAAGCTGCTCTGTGAGTCCCTCCTGATCCAGTAGTTAGCTTTCCATGGGCCACTGCAACACATGGTTTGCTGCAGTTATTCTCACTCAGCTGTAGTGACTGTCAGGATAAATTCCCTCCAGAATCCACCCTCACATTCTGAGAAATGGGAGACTGTGTCTGTGCCACAGATGACATCAGCTCGGTGCATGGAGCTGGAATGGTGAACAAYTTATTTCAAAACTCCTGCTGCTCCCTCATTTGGGAATGTGCTACAGATCCCCCATTCCTCTCATGCTGGTGTGTGGAAAGCCCTGCTGAAAAAGTGAATGTYGCTAAAATAAAATAAAAATAAAATAAAAACGAGCTGTGTCCTCACTACAGATTGCAGCTTTACAGCCTCCATCTTCCAAATGTTATTTTCTGATGGCAGTAAATTGTAGCAGTAAAAAATAAGACCTTTAGATACATCAGATCAAAATGGGTAGTGCCTGGAGTGAGACACTGTGACCTGCATGATGTGACACCTGCAAGTGGGACTTCGTGCCTGTTCCTCCTCTTTCTGGAAGGTCAGAGCACAATGAGCAGAGCTGGCCAAGTACACTCTTCAGGTGGAGCATTTGTAACATTTTCTTTTAACCTCGTTGTGATTTTTAAGTTGGAGTGGCAAGACCTGGAGCTGAAACAGCTGCCTYTGCTGTGGTTGGCAAGAAGGTCTTGGCAGAAATCAGGTTGGTATTCCTCTTGCAGCAATCCAGGGAGTCAAGGCCCTAAACATGCATGGTTTGATGTCAGCAAATTTGGTGAACCTTTGTTTTTTGAAAAGTGACACTTCCCGTAACTTAAAGCATGTGTTTTGGGGCAATTTACTAGGTTTTTTGTAATGTGTGTTGAAAAATGCCAATCACTTGTTGTTTAAATATTTTAAAAGTTTAAATAGTAATAAAAAATGTTATATAAAATAGTAATATTAATTAGAGTAATAATTATTTTGGACAATTGTGACTAGGACAAATATGACACAATAAAAACAAAGAGTTTAGGCACAGTCTGGTACCTCTTTCTGGGCAAAATAAGCCCGAAAAAAGGCCCCACTTTAACAGAGGATTAACCCTTAAAAGCAACAGCCTGTTGCATATCATACACCTCATCCATGATGCATAAATCTCCATTCAAACACAGGATTCTGTCTGGGCAGTGTCAGCTTCTTCCTCTGAATCCTAATGGTGTCATTCAGGGCATGAGCAAGGCAGAAGAAGTTTCATTTCTTCTGTAAATGGAGCAATAAATTCTGTTTTTCTCTGAAAGTTCAGGTGTCCTGTGGCTGCTACCTTGGTGAGATCCCCGCTTAAAAAAAAGTATCTTACATAGCACAGTTTCTATTTTAACATTGTTGTTATACCTAAAACTTGTATTTAACACACTACTTAAGAAAATTAACACAGCATAACTTCTAACATAACACAATATAATTCATTTTGGTATTTATCTCTGTTTCAGTGTTGCTTGTGCACAGGACCATAATCATACAATACACACCCCACAGTGATATATACCATTTTTCACAATTCTTATCCTTCATGTTCTTGCCTGAGAGCCCCCTGAATTTCAAAATTTTAATAAATTTGGAAGGAAGGGCTTTTACATTTTGCATTCCAAGGGAGGCTCCTGCCTTCCTTAGCAGACACCTGTCTTTCAAACCAAGACAGCACACACCAGCAGGATATTGCTGGGAACTGCACATGGATGAGGATGAGGCTGCACAGCCAAGCCTTGTCCCTTGTCCCTGTGTCCCCCCTCCCACTGCAAGGGGTGGCTTTGGGGAGGGGGCTCAGAGCCTGCATGGGAATCCTGCAGCTGAGCTCAGAGTGGTGTCAGTCCCAGTGGTTAATGTAAACTGGGCAGGCTGAGCACTGGGAAGAATAATAAATGACTGGTAGTCACTGCCACCAGCATCTGGCTTTCCTTTTCAGGGTGACAGTGSTGTGTAAAGCTGGAGTGCATCTGTAAAATAACAGCACACAAGCTTTGGGGTTGGCAGTTTATTGCATTGGCTTGGGAATTGATGATTCCCTTCTCTGATCTGACATTCCTTCCTGCAGTGATACTTCATGGGATAGTAATGCAAGGCTCTGGTTTGTGGCAGCCATCAATATTTAATGATCTGTAAAGGCTTTGCTCTGAGCACAGGTGCTTCGAGTGTGGGAATCCACATACCCTTGACAAGATCGTTCCCTTGGGCCCCAGCAGGTGGGATCCAGGGTGCCTTGGAAATCTGTCACYGCACCCAAAGGCTGAGCCAGAAGTMWTCCRTTCACTTAGCAGCAGCAACTTGCTGGGGTTCAGACAAAATCTAAGTAATTTTTGTAGTGGTTAGGTAAGTCACTTCTGAAGCATATCAGAGCCTCAGCTTGCTTGTACCTGTTTGCAGAAACCTGGAAGTGCCACATACCTGAGTGACAGCAGAGCTTATCACCAGCACAGGCAAGTAACTTAAGCAGTAAACATGGCACAGGGCTGCYAGGCATGTTTTGTGAGATTATAACCGAGACGCTGCTTCTGACACCTACAATCATTAGTTACAATAACCAGGAGCAAATTATTTTATCAGGAAATTAATTTTCTTTGGCAGCGACAAGCATGTTAGCAAAGTGCTCATGCAGGKATACCTCTGCAGCAATCCCAGGAAGTCAGGGCACTAAACATGCATGGTTTGATGTCAGCAAATCTTGGTGACCTTTGTTTTTGAAAAGTGKCASTTCCAGTACTTTAAAGCATGTGTTTTGGGGCAATTTACTAGGTTCCTTTTGGTAATGTGTGTGAAAAATGCCAATCACTTGTTGTTTAAATTTTTAAAGTTTAATAGTAATAAAATGGTTATAAAAATAGTGATATAATTAGAGTAATAATAATTTTGGACAATTTGGATTAGGACAATATGAGACAATAAAAAAAAAGAGCTAGGCACAGTCTGGGTACCTCTTTCTGGGCAAAATAAGCCCGAAAAAGGACCCACGTTAACAGAGGATTAACCCTTAAAAGCAACAGCCTGTTGCATATTCATACAGCTCATCCATGATGCATAAATTCCATTCAAACACAGGATTCTGTCTGGMCAGTGTCAGCTTCTTCCTCTGAATCCTAATGGTGTCTTCAGGGATGAGCAAGGCAGGAAGAAGTTCATTTCTTCTGATAATGGAGCAATAAATTCTCTTTCTCTGAAAGATTCAGGTGTCCTGTGGCTGCTATCTCGCTGCGAGTCCTTTCTTTATAGAAGTATCCTACATAGCACAGTTTCTATTTTAACATTATGTTATAACCTAAAACTATATTTAACACACTGCTTAAGAAAATTAACACAGCATAACTTTCTAACATAACACATATAATATTCATTTGAATATTTGCYAAAAGCCAAACATAAAATACYCATTTTTCACAATGTATATGSTGTGAATTTGGCTCTCCTTGTGGAGGTTGGATATCCCTCACCAGCATAAAGGTTACATTGCACAGTGATGGTTATGTTTGATGATACAGCTCAAATTATACTTGRAGAACACAGGTTTGTTGCACACAGCCCCCATTTTTGCCCTCAGAAAGATTTGGTGCCTTGTGTGTCGAGCTAGGCACCCAAAATAAATGTCTGCTTCTTCCTTCATCTCCTGAGCTCCTGCATCTGTCAGATGCAGACTACACCACCCCCTCCTTCTCTGAGATGCTGGAGAAGATTCAGTTCAGCCCTGTTTCTTCAGCCCTCAGACTGTGTCATGACAGGCAGTGTTAAAAAGCTCACGAGGAAATTAATAATTCTGCCTGTGAGGCAGGCATGAGCAGCGTGCAGGAAATGAGGCATGAGACCACACGCTGAATGATGAGGAGAGATCAGGGCAGTGAATACCTGCTGGGTTTGGGGAGCATCATCCATTGCATGCTCTGGTGGAAGCCAGTCCTTGCCTTGGWCACTGAGCCTGGAAGCAAAACTACACTGCAGAGCATTTACAAAAAAGGGACAAATTAAGGACGCTGTATTGGGCCTGAATTTGGCATTTCCTGACTGGTGAGTGCTTGACTTTGCAGCTAATCTTTCCACYCTGTTTTTGGCATGCAGTTATGAGTAGATCTAATCAGTGTTTGTCAGAGCCTGGAATAGCAGGTGGGTGCATGCAGAAGATCCTCAGCATATGCTGAGAGTGCTCTAAGCAGCCTTTGTCCAGTCTGGAAGCTGGTTGAGAGATGGCAGAATCATTTAGGTTGGAAAAGATTGTTGAACCTAATCACTTAAAATCATTGATCCTTCTGTTTCCAGCTGCTCTTATCTTAGCAAGGGTGTAAAAGTTCCTGTAAGGTGGAAGAGGGGTGGAACAGTCAGCAGTGGAAGGGAACACCCCAGTAAGAGATGAGGGTGCATGTGCCTGTGCTTGATTTCACAAAAGCTTGAGATCAGATAATCCTCTTTCCTATATACAGCCCTGCCTACTTTTTTGCTTTTTGTGGGTAAATGGAATTATAGACTGTGGAGCTTTTATATATATACATATATATTTAAAATAATTTTGMTGAACTTTCTTCCCAGCAAACACATATTTATATTATTACACTGTAATTCCAACAGCTCTGTGCTGCTGGAGCATTCTGATATCATTCTGATCTGCAAAGTGCCTGGGGTCTGGCAGTGTTTTTCTGCGTCTTACTAAAGGATTTAAAGCAAGTGGAAAGGGAAAAGCAAAGCACACAGAAAGAAAATAGATTAAAGCCTTGTTGTTGTGCTGTGCTTGCAACTGGGAAAGTGAACCTGCTTAACTAATAATGGTGAGCCAGCTCAGCCAGCAGATCAAACCAGTACTTTGAGCAGCATGTGCATCTCTGGGCTCATATCCCACTGAAACAGCTTCTCTCTGTGTTGTATCCTCAGGCACAGCTTCTTGTCTGTGGCTGAATTAAATCAATGTTTTGAGAAGTATTGTAGGAGATTGAGGGTGAGGTGTCTATGGCCTGCCTGACTTTTCCAGGAGTGCAAGACTTACAAAAGTCAGACCTCCAACTGGAAAAAAACCATATCTAATTCTCCCTATTGTTTTGTTTAACAATTCATGAACAGTAGTCTGCACTGGGAAAGGGACTCCATGCTCTCAGTGATAGCTGTGTTGATAAGGGAGAATGGTATTGTATTTGCATTGCCCTCAGATGAAGGAAGGAATGATGGATCTGACTCCCATGTTCTCAGAAGGCTAATTTATTACTTTATGGTGCTATATTATATTAAAGAATACTATACTAACTATACTAAAGAATACAGAAAGGATACTTAGAGAAGGCTAAAAAATAATAATGAAAACTCCTGACTCTTTCCAGAGTCCTGACACAGCTTGGCCCTGATTGGCCAAAGAGTGAAAACAACTCACAGCAAATCCAATGAAACAATCACCTGTGGGTAAACAATCTCCAAACACATTCCACATGTGAGCACAACACAGGAGAAGCAAATGAGATAAGAATTGTTTTCCTTTTCTCTAATTCTCAGCTTCTCAGCTCCCTGGAGAAAAATCCTGGGCAAAGGGATTATTTCAGAGAATGTGAATGCTACAGAACAGGGACCTGAGAAAGCCCTTCTTGGTTGCATTTTAAAATTAGACTTCTGGATTAGTCTCAGTGATTGAAGTGTAGAGCAAGACTGTGGTGCTGTGTCCTGGTGRCCCTGTGGAGCTCTGCTTTAGTGTGGTACATTAATGCTGCCCTCCAGTTGTTCTGTGTGCAGCTCTGTGTCACAGAGATGGGGCTTTTGCCAGGACCCAGATGCTCTTAGGATAATTTGGAAGCATGAAGGCTATTTCTGTCCCTCTTATAGGAACTTCATGTACCTATCAAAGGGGCCTAKAGCTGCCTTTGGTAGAAACTCCAGAAGATTTCAGGAGCACAAAACTGCTACCCCTGCTGTGAATGCTCTGCACATGGGAGAAACCAGTGTGAACTTTGATTATTTTGTCAGTGAGAATCTCCTATATTACAGAAATTGTCTTTCCCTCCCTTCTAGTCTTGAGCTTCCTTTCCTTTTTTCTTTCTAGCTTGGTGCTGCACAAGGCTTCCTTTTTCCTGGAGGAAGGAACAACTGGGTAATTGAAATGGAACACTAGTGAGGATTTTTTTAATGTGAAAGTCAGCATTAATTAGTCAGGTCGGGTGTAATTAGCTTCCTCATCTGTCACTGCTTCTCTCCAACTTGCCAATGACTTTCTTCTAGATGCCACTGAAAAAGAAGTGTCTTGTGGGAGCTGCATGGTTGTTTTCCCTGGTTGAGGTGCAAGTGAATGACAGTCCCTGTGGGGCTGTTGGGGCTTGAGCTGGATCTCGCTTGCAGGAATCCTGTTTGCTTTGGAAATAGCAGAGGGAAGCCCAACAAACCTAAATGCCTACCCAAACCAGCTGAATCAGTGCCTCTTCTCTAAAGAAACAGACCCAGGGCTCCAAGGAGTACTCTAATCCTCTGCCTCTTTCAACCTGGCGCYGGCTAAGCTTGCTCAGAAGTGAGGCAGAGCTTTAATGAAGGCTGCAGGATTAAGTTCTCTGTYTGTATCCTGCAGCTGAAAAAGTAATTGGGCCATGATTCAGTGCTGAGAGTCTCTGGATAGCATYAGAAGTGATGGAGGGAAAACAGGCCAGCCCTCGAGTAAAATTCAAGCAGAAAAAAATGCATTTCAATCCCCTTCTGGGTGATTTGAGAGTTTATCTCCCCCACCAGTTCAATCTGCCATGTTTTGGGTTGGATGGGCTGTCATCCTGATCCAGGCAGGATCTGAGGAAGGTGGCAAAGCCAGATGAGTCCCAAGGGCAGTGCTAAGTGTGCCGTGTCTGGCTGTGGAGCTGAATCAGCTCTGCTGCAGGGGGTTCAGAGCTGTGGGTGCAGCTGTACCCTGCATGCAGAGGGAGGCTGGCACTGCTGGGGCAGTCCAGGTGCCACCCACCCTGKCCAAATCTTGATCCTTCCCTGACTCAGTTCTCTCTCTGGGGCTTCTCCACAAATTTCTGTGCTGGAGTTCACACCAGTGCCAGGATTTGTGCCAGTCTGCAGCTAGAGTGTAACACATGTTGGTCACCAGACATTATAGGTGCCCTTGTGTTACAAATTGAGGCTTGCAGTCCAGACCATGACAATTGATGGACAAATCAGAGGGAGATACCTTAMAACTGATCCCATTCTTGAGTTGAGGATTTAGCTCTTGGTTAAGAAAGAAGATAGTGTAATCCCTTTTCTGCTGCCTTATTATTAAGTTGCTCTCACTCATTTCCCTTTCTTGTCACATGCAGCCTCTTCTGTCTCAGGATAAGAATCTTTTCCCTCCTTCTCCTCAGTAACTCAATAAAATGGGAAATTATTATGGCTCTTTACCTCTCTTTCTGAAGAGAGAATACATATCCTTTTTCAGATCTCACAGTAACTSCATTCCCCAGGSCAGAGGGAGAAAAGTCAGGGGTYGAGGGGAGCTAACTGCAGGTACACACCAACCTGCCCAAGTGAGGTTACACCTGAGCTCCTGCAGCATCAATGTACACTAATGAAATTATTATGGCTCTTTACCTCTCTTTCTGAAGAGAGAATACATATGCTTTTTCAATTCTCACAATAATTCCATTCCCCAGGCCAGAGGGAGAAAAGTCAGGGGTAGAAGGAAGGTAACTGCAGGTGCACAGCAAGTTGCCCAAGTGGGATGGGTGAGGTTACACCTGAGCTCCTGCAGCATCAATCTACACTAATGTGGAGTTCTAGTTGGCTGTCCCTTACAGGCTGAAGAGTAACAGTCCCTGGCAGCTGAGTGATGCATGGGGGTCACACACCAGCCATAGGAGCATTATCTTCCTCTCGTTAGAATTGACAATCAGATTACCCAGCATTTATAGCAGTATTCATCGTGTGTGTGCACTAGAGGCCACAGAAAGCATCACCCACCACCTGCAACCCACACACTTGCAACACATCAACCATCTGAAAAACTCACTGGATGCTGGCAAGGTGAGCACTTGGGGGTGGACGCTGTGAAGCTGGGTGCGTGTTTGGGGGGGCTGGGTTAGGAGCAAAGCTTATAAATATGCTGGGGAAAATTCCTATTGGCAAGTTCCTAAGGAGGGAAGATAGCACTCCTTTACATTTTGTATCTGATAGCATGAACCAGTCCTGGATGTGAATGGCAGTAGATTTCCCCCAGCTATTTATAGCAGTAATTTCATTCTTCGCCAACGAAGTGTGGCAATGTGTGTGCCACTGTTGATCCATGTTACCAGGGTCTCAGTTGAGGGAAAGATGAGGATCTGACTCCATCTGTTTCAGAAGGATTTGATTTATTGATTTTATGAATATATACTTACATATAATAACTATTACTAAAAGATAGAAGGAAAGGATTTCCTCAGAAAGCTAGCTAAGAATAGAAAAAGAGGAATGAAATAAAGGCTTGTGTTCTTCGGACAGAGAGTCTGAAGTCAGCTGGGCTGTCGACCATTAAATTAGACAACAACCAACAATGAGCAATCAAAGAATCCACTTGTTGCATTTCCACAGCCAGCAGATAACCAAAGTTTATAATTTTGTTTCCTGAGCGCCCTCTCAGCTTTCCAGGAGGAAAATCTAAGGAAAGATCTTTTCATAAAATATGCCTGTGACACGCTGAGCAGAAGCACACACACACCACACCACACCTGCACAACCACACCTTTGCACACATCAACCCCTCTGAAACTCACTGGATGCTGGCACAAGGTGAGCACTGTGGGGTGACCTCGAGCTGGGTGCTTGTTTGGGGGGCTGTTTAGGAGCAAGACTAAACAATAGCTGGGGGAAATCTATTGGCAGTTCCTAAGGAGAGGACGATAGCACTCCTTTAGCATTTGTATGTGTAGCATGAACCAATTCCTGGATGTGAGAACCAGTTAAGCTAATTACAGTGTTTCATGCTGCTGCAGGGGGTGCAACATACTGTGAATCACTGCAGTCTCCTTGCCTGGTGCTCCTGGAGCCTTCCTCTCCCACAGCACTGGGCTCTGGGATTGTCACTTGAACTTCTCCCTCTCTGGTTCCTCTGCCAGGCAGAGTGTGGGACACCCCATGACAAGGCTGTTGTTTCAGTGGCTGCAGGATCTGTGGGGTTTGGAAGGAGTGATGCTTTCCTCCCGAGGGAACCTGGAGTGTCCTGGCTCTGCTGCTGCGAGCCTGTGGATTCACAGCTGTGCCTGGGTCTTGCTGACTGCTCTGTCTGTGTGCAGGTGCTGGACATGGACACAGAGGATGACCCATTGTTACAGGATGCCTGGCTAGAGGAGGAAGATGAAGAGGTGGCCTTCAGCTCCCGGAAGAGGCGCGAGGGTGCTCTGTTGTGTGGGAAAAGCCCGTGCAGAGTCAGGCCCCTGTGTGTCACYCTGCCTATGTCTGGCTTCTGGAATATTGTTGGCTGGGTGTTTACCAACCCTTACTGTGCTGGCTTCATCCTTTTCCTGGGCTGTGCCATCCCTGCCGTGCTTGCTGRCGTCATGTTCCTCCACTACCCCGCCCTGGACATTGACATCTCCTACAACGCTTTCGAGATCCGCAACCACGAGTCCTCGCAGCGCTTCGACGCCCTCGCCTTGGCCCTCAAATCCCAGTTTGGCTCCTGGGGGAGGAACCGCCGGGACCTGGCTGACTTTACCTCAGAAACCCTGCAGAGGCTCATCTTCGAGCAGCTCCAGCAGCTCCACCTCAACGCGTCCCACCTCGGGGTGAGCGCGCGGGTGAGGCGCAGCCCCGCAGAGGGCAGGGGGAGCTCCCTGCAGCCCCAYCCCAGCACAGCAAACCAGAGCTCCAGAGTCGGGAGGGCAGCCCCACGCTGGGACTACTCCAGCACCTACATCAGTGCTAACACYCAGACTCATGCTCACTGGCGCATTGAGCTCATTTTCCTGGCTCGGGGCGACTCTGAGAACAACATCTTCACCACGGAGCGCCTGGTCACCATCCATGAGGTGGAGCGCAAGATCATGGACCACCCTCGCTTCCGTGAATTCTGCTGGAAGCCCCATGAGGTCCTGAAGGACCTGCCCCTGGGTTCTTACTCCTACTGCTCCCCTCCCAGCTCCCTCATGACCTACTTCTTCCCCACGGAGAGAGGAGGGAAGATTTACTATGATGGCATGGGACAAGACCTTGCTGACATCCAAGGTGAGCTGAGCGCCACTCGAAGGCACAGCCCAGCAGCATCTTCCTCTCCACACAAGGCAGTCACTCCATCTCAGCTGCACACCACTGACTGCCTGAACTTTGCGTGGGATCTTTAGCTTGTAGAGGACCCCAAGAAAGTTAGAAAGTCTCTTTCCCAGCCTGGCGCTCGAAGAAGGAGTCAGAGCTCTTCATTTCTCAGTCTCAAGGTTGTTTTGTATCTATCTATAAAATTCCTTTCTCCTGTCCTGCGAGGTCTGCTCAGCAAGACAGTCAGGGCACTCTGCCTGCCCCCTTGGGCTGTGTTATGTCTTTATACTAAAAACTACCTGTACAATATTTACAATTACTTCCCAATAACTTATCACCTATGTTAGACGTGAACTTCTACTCTAAAACCAAATCAAGTGCCAACATCACAGCAGAAGATGGAGGCCAAGAGAAGAAGGAGAAGGCTGGACATGACCAGATTCCTCATCTCTGCCCCCTGGATCCCGTTCTAAAAAACCCCAAAATCTACATTTTCACCTTGTGATAAATTCACTATCATTCTACTTAATTTGTCATGGCTTGCAGATTTTCATCTAAGGTTGGTAATTTGCTCCAATGGGTCATATCAAAACCACAGGTGTTTTGGGCTCTGTGCCAGGGTCTCTGAGCCCCCTGGCAGGGGTCTTGGCTGCTCAGGACAGCCAGAGGGATGTCCTGGGCCCTGACAGAACCTGAGGAGAGGCATTCCTTGAGCATGCCAGCCCTTGGCCGTGGCGCTCAGCTCACCTTGGATGTCAGCAAGGTCTTGTCCCATGCCATCATAGTAAATCTTCCTCCTCTCTCCGTGGGAAGAAGTAGGTCATGAGGGAGCTGGGAGGGGAGCAGTAGAGTAAGAACCCAGGGGCAGGTCCTTCAGGACCTCATGGGCTTCCAGCAGAATTCACGAAGGAGGGTGGTCCATGATCTTGCGCTCCACCTCATGGATGGTGACCAGGCGCTCCGTGGTTGAAGATGTTGTTCTCAGAGTCGCCCGAGCCAGGAAAATGAG
>NDFG01000133.1:565114-625114 GCA_002167245.1 Sporophila hypoxantha
GGTGTCTTCAGGGATGAGCAAGGCAGAAGAAAAGTTCATTTCTTCTGATAATGGAGGCAATAAATTCTCTTTTCCTCTGAAAGATTCAGGTGTCCTGTGGCTGCTACACTGATCGCTGAACTTTTATATAAGAAGTAGTACTCCTAACATAGCACACGCTCTCTCTCACTCTCGTTAAAATTATTTTAAACCTTAGAAACTATATTTTAAAACTGCTTAAGAAAATTTAACACAGCATAACTTTCTAACCGATAACACCAATATACATGATTCATTGACATATTCTGCAGAGCGAGAAGCGATAAGAGAGTACATACATTTTTCACAATGTAATATGGTGTGAATTTGGCTCTCCTTGTGGAGGTTGGATATCCTCACCAAGCATAAAGGTTACATTGCAACAGTGATGGTTATGTTTGATGATACAGCTCAAATTATACTTGCAGACACAGGTTTTGTTGCACACAGCCCCATTTTTGCCCTCAGAAGATTTGGTGCCTTGTTGTGTCGCAGCTAGGCACCCAAATAAATGTCTGCTTCTTCCTTCATCTCCTGAGCTTCCTGCATCTGTCAGATGCAGACTACACCACCCCTCCTTCTCTGACAGATGCTGGAGAAGATTCGTTCAGGCCCTGTTTCTTCAGACCCTCAGAACTGTTGTCAATGACAGGCAGTGTTAAAAAGCTCAGAGGAAATTTTAATAAATTTGCCTGTGAGGCAGGCAATGAGCAGCATGCAGGGAAATGAGGCATATGAGACCCACGCTGAAATGATGAGGAGAGATTCAAGGCAGTGAATACCTGGCTGGGTTTGGGGAGCACATCCATTGCATGCTCTGGTGGAAGCCAGTCCAACTTGCCTTGTCACTAGCCTGGAAGCAAAACTACACTGCAGAGCATTTACAAAAAAGGGACAAATTAAAGAACGCTGTAATTGGGACTGAATTTGCATTTCCCCTGACCTGGGTGAGTGCTTTGACTTTGCAGCTAATCTTTCCCACACTGTTTTTGGCATGCAGTTATGAGTAGATCTAATCAGTGTTTGTCAGTGGCCTGGAATAGCAGGTTGGGTGCACATTGCAGAAGATCGCTCGCATATGCTGAAGAGTGCTCTAAGCAGCCTTTTGTCCCAGTCTGGAAAGCTGGGTTTTGACGAGATGGGCAGAATCATTTAGGTTGGAAAAGATTGTTGAACCTAATCACTTAAAATCATTGATCCTCTGTTTTCCAGCTGCTCTTATCTTACGGCAAAGGGTGTAAAAGTTCCTTAAGGTGGAAGAGGGGTGGAACAGTCAGCAAGTGGAAGGGAACACCTCCCAGTAAGAGATGGAGGGTGCCTAGTGCCTGTGCTTATTGGATTCATAAAAAGCTTGAGATCAGATAATCTCCTTTCTATATACAGCCCCTGGCCGGCTATTGTCTCTTGCTGTTTTTGTGGGTCAAAAATGTAATTATAGACTGTAGAGGCTTTTTATATATATATATAGTTTATTTATTTACTAATATTTATATATTAAAATAATTTTGGTGAACTTTTCTTCCCGCAGAAATCACACTATTTTATATTATTTACACTTGTAATTCCAACAGGCTCTGTTGCTGCTGGAGCATTCTGCATATCATTCTGATACTGCAAATGTGCCTGGGTCTGGCAGTGTTTTCCTGCGTCTTACAAAAGGATTTCAAAGCAAGTGAAAGGGAAAAGCAAAGCACGACAGAAAAAGAATAGAATTAAAAGCCTTGTTGTTTGGCTGTGCTTCGCAAACTTGGGATAAAGTGAACCTGCTTAACTATAATGGTGAGCCAGCTCAGCCAGCAGATCAAATCCAAGTACTTTGAGCACAGCATGTGCATCTCGGGTCTCATATCCCACTGGAAACAGCTTTCTCTCTGTTTGTATCCTCAGGCACAGCTTTCTTTGTCTGTGGCTGAATTAGTAATCAATGTTTTGAGAAGTATTGTATGGAGCATTGAGGGTGAGGTGTCCCAATGCCTGCCTGACTTTCCACGGAGTGCATAGACTTTTACAAAAGTCAGACCTCCATTGGAAAAAAACATAATCTTAGTTCTCCTATTTGTTTTGTTTAACAATTTCATGAACAGTAGTCTGCACTGCGAACAGGGTACTCCTATGCCTCTCAGTGATAGCTGTGTTGATAAGGGAGAATGTATTGTATTTGCATTGCCCTCAGATGAAGGAAGGTAATGATGAATCTGACTCCCATGTTCTCAGAGAGGCTAATTTATTACTTTATGGTGCTACTATGAATATTAAAAGAATACTATACTAACTATACTAAAGAATACAGAAAGGATATTAGAGAAGGCCTAAAAAATAATAAATGAAACTCCTGACTCTTTCCAGAGTCCTGACACAGCTTGGCCCGATTGGGCAAAGAGTGAAAAACAACTCCACAGCACAATCCAATGAAACAATCACCTGTGGGTAAACAAATCTCCAAACACATTCCACATGTGAGCTACAAACACAGTGAGAAGCCAAAGAGATAATAGAATTGTTTTTCCTTTTTCTTCTGAGGCTTCTCAGCTCCCTGGAGAAAATCCGTGGGCAAAGGGATTATTTCAGAGAATGTGAACTGCTACAGAACAGGGACTGCAGGAAAGCCCTTCTGGTTGCATTTTAAAAATTAGACTGCTGGATTAGTCTCAGTGCATTCAAGTGTAGAAGCAAGACTGGTGGTGCTGTGTCCTGGTGCCCGCTGTGGAGCTCTGCTTTAGTGTGGTACATTAATGCTCCCTCACTCCAGTTGTTCTGTGTGGCAGGCTGTGTCACCAGAGATTGTGGCTTTTGCCACGGACCCAGATGCTCTTAGGATAATTTGCGAAGCATAGAAGGGCTATTTCTGTCTCCCCCTTTATAGGATTGTCATGTACCTATTCAAAAGGGCCTAAAGCTGCCTTTTGTAAAACTCCAGAAGATTTAGCGAGGCACAAAACTGCTAGCTCCTGTCTGTGAATGCTCTGCACATCGGGAGAAACCAGTGTGACTTTGATTATTTTTCGATCCAAGGAGTCGATCTGCATAATTACAGGAAATTGTTTTCCCTCCCATTCTAGTCTTGAGCTTCTCTTTCCTTTTTTCTTTTCTAGCTTGGGTGCTGCCAAAGGCTTCCTTTTTCCTGGAGATAGGAACAACTGGGTAATTGACATAGGTTAATATGGAACACTAGTGAGGCATATTTTTAATGTGGAAAGTCAGCGATTTAATTAGGTCAGGTCGGTTTGTGTAATTAGCTTCCTCATCTGTCACTGCTTCTCCCCAAACTTGCCAATGACTTTCTTCTAAGATGCCAACTGAAAAAGAAAGTGTCTTGTTGGGAGCTGCAGTCGGTGTGTTTTCCTGGTTTAGGTGCAAGTGAATGACAGTCCCTTGGGGCTGTTGTGGCTTGAGGCAGGATCTTCACTTGCAGGAATCGCTGTTTGCTTTGGAAATAGCAGAGGGAAGCCAACAAACCAAATGCCTACCCAAACACCAGGCTGAATCAGTGCCTCTTCTCTAAAGAAACAGACCCAGGGCTCCAAGGAGTAACTCTAATCCCTCTGCCTCTTTCAACTGGCGCAGGCTAAGCTTGCCTCAGAAGTGAGCAGAGCTTTAATGAGCTGCAGGATATAAGTTCTCTGTGTGTATCCTGCAGGCTGAAAAAGTAATTGGCCATGATCAGTGCTGAGAGTCTCTGGATAGCCATGAGAAGTGATGGAGGGAAAAAACAGGCCATGCCCTCGAGTAAAATTTCAAGCAGAAAAAATGCATTTCAATTCCCCTTCTGGGTGATTTGGAAGTTTATCTCCCCCACGCAGTTCAATCTGCCATGTTTTGGGTTGGATGGGCTGTCATCCTGAGTCCAAGGCAGGACTGAGGAAGGTGGCAATAGCCAGATGAGTCCAAGGGGCAGTTGCTAAGTGTGCCGTGTCTGGCTTGTGGACTGAATCAGCTCTGCTGCAGGGTGTTCAGAAGTGTGGGTGCAGGTTGTACCCTGCATGCAGAGGGAGGGCTGGCACTGCTGGGGCCAGTCAGGTGCCCGCCACCCCTGGCCCCCAAAATCTTGATCCTTCCTGACTCAGTTCTCTCTCTGGGGCTTCTCACGAATTTCTTGTGCTGGAGTTCACACGAAGTTGCCAGGATTTGTGCCAGCTCTGAGCTAGAGTGTAACACGTGTGGATCACCAGACATTTATGGTGCCCTTTGTTACAAATTGAAGGCTTGCAGTCCAGAACGCAATGAAATTGGATGACAAATCAGAGGCGACAGTACCGTTAGAAGCTGATCCCATTCGTTGAGTTTGAGGATTTAGCTCTTGGTTAAGAAAGAAGATAGTGTGAATCCCTTTCTCTGCCTTATTATTAAGTGTGCTCTCACTCATATTCGCTTTCTTGTCACATTGCAGCCTCTTCGGTTCTCAGGAAAGAAATCTTTTCCCTCCTTCCCTCAGTAACTCAATTAAAATGGAAATTCTTATGCTCTTTACCTCTCTTCTGAAGAGAGATACATATCCTTTTTCAGACTCTCACAGTAACTCCATTCCCAGGGCAGAGCGGAGAAAAGTCAGGGGTGGAGGGAGCTAACCTGCAGGGTACACAACCAACCAGCCCAAGTGAGGTTACACCTTTGAGCCCTCCTGCAGCATCAATGTTACAACTAATTGAAATTATTCAGGCCTCGTTTTACCTCTTCTGTTCTGAAGAAGCAGAATAACATATGCTTGTTTCAATTCTCACTATAATATCGCATTCCCAGGCCAGAGGGAGAAAAGTCAGGGGTAGAAGAGCGTAACTTGCAGGGTGCACAGTCAAGTTTGCCCCAGTGGGGATGGGTTTGAGGTTACACCTGAGCTCCTGCAGCATCATCTACACTAAATGTGGAGTTTCTAGTTGCTGTCCCTTACAGGTCTGAATCTGAAGGTATACAGTCCCCTGGCAGCTGGTGATGCTGATGGGTCCACACCAGCCATAGGTAGCATATCTTCCTCTCCTTAGAAACTGACAATAGATTTCCCCCTCAGCCATTTATAGCAGTATTCATCGTCGTGTGTCCACACAGAGCCAGAAGCACACACACCCACACCTGCACACCACACTTGCCACACATTCAACGCGCCCTCTGAAAACTCACTGGATGCTGGCCAAAAGGCTGAAAGCACTGTGGGAGTGGACCTGTAGCTGGTGCTGTTGTTTGGGGGGGCTGTTAGGAGCAAAAGCTCCAAATAGGCTGGGGGAAATCTATTGGCGCAGTTCTAGGAGAGGGAAGATAAGGCACTCCTTTGCATTTGGTATCTGATAGCATTGAACCAGTCCTGGATGTGATGGCAGTAGATTTCCCCCAGCTATTTATAGAGTTTCATCTTCGCCACGAAGTGGTGCATCTGTGTGCACATAGTTGTGGCCAATGTTCACAGGGTCTCATGTTGAGGGAAGAGATGAAGGATTCTGACTCCACTGTTTCAGAAGGCTTTGATTTATTTATTTTAATGATATTATTACATTAAAACTATACGAACAAGATAGGAAGAAAAGGATTTCCTCAGAAAGCTAGCTAAATAGAATAAGAAGGAATGAACAATAAAGGCTTGTGTCTCGGACAGGACGATCTGAAAGCCAGCTGGGCTGTGACATTAATTAGAAACAGCCACATGGCGCAATCAAAAGATCCACCTGTCGCATTCCACGACAGCAGATAACCAAAGTTATATATTTTGTTTCCAATGGAGGCTCCTCTCAGCTTCCTAGGAGGAAAAATCTAGGAAATGATTTTTCATAAAAAGATGCCTGTGACAACGCTGAGGCCAGAAGCGCACACCAACACCCACACTGCACACCACACTATGCACACGATCAACCCTCCCTGAAAACTCAACTGGGAAAAATGCCTGGCAACAGGTGAGCACTGTGGGGTGACCTGTAGCTGCGGGTGCTTGTTTTGGGGGCTAGAGAAGCTATAAATAGCTGGGGAAATCATTGACAGTTTCATAAGGAGATGGCAAGATAACACTCCTGTCGCATTTGTATCTTTGGTAGCATGCGACCATTCCTGGGATGTGAAGAACCAGGTTAGCCTAATTAAGTGTTCATGCTGCTGCGCGGAGCAACATACTTGTGAATCACTGCAGTCCCTCGGCGTGCTGGTGCTCCTGGAAGCCTTCCTTCTCCTCCAAGCACTGGTATCTGGACTGTCACTTGAACTTCTCCCTCTCTGGTTCCTCCTGCCAGGCAAGTGTGGGAACACCCCGATGGACAAGCTGTTGTTTCAGTGGGCTGCAAGGATCTGTGGGGTTTGGAAGGAAGTGATGCTTCTCCTCCCGAGGGGAACCTGGAGTGTCCTGGTCGCTACGCGAGCTCTGTGGATTCACAGCTGTGCCTGGGTCTTGCTGACTGCTCTGTCTGTGTGCAGGTGTGGACATGGCACACAGAGAACCCATTGTTAGCAGGATGCCTGGCTAGAGGCAGAAGATGAAGAGGTGGCACTTTCAGCTCCCGGAAAGAGGCGCGAGGGTGCTTCTGTTGTTGGGAAAAAGCCACGTGCAGAGTCCAGGCCCCTGTGTTGGTCACGGCTGCCTATGTCGGTGCTTCTGGGAATATTGTTGGTGGGTGCTTTACCAAACCCTTACTGTGCTGGCTTCATCCTTTTCGCTGGGCTGTGGCATCCCTGCAAGTGCTTGCTGGTCGTCGATGTTCCTCACTACCCGCCCTGGACATTGACATCTCCTACAAACGCTTTCGAGATCCGCTAACCACGAGTCCTCGCAGCGCTTCGACGCCCTCCGCCCTTGCCCTTCAATCCAACAGTTTTTTTTTGGGGGGGGGGGGGGCTCCCCCTGGGGTGAGGAAACCGCGGACCTGGCTGACTTTAACCTCAGAAACCCTGCAGACGGCTCATTTCGAGCCAGCTTCCAGCAGCCCCACCTCAACGCGTCCCACCTCGGGGTGAGCGCAGCGGGTGAGCGCACCCGCAGAGGGCAGGGGCGAGTCTCCCGCAGCCCAGCCCAGCACAGCAAACCAGAGTCCAGAGTCGGGAGGCAGCCCCACGCTCGGACTACGTCCAGCAACCTACATCAGTGCTAACAACGCAACTCATGCTTCACTGGCGCATTGAGAACTCACAAGCTGCCAGAACAGCCCACGGACCTCTTTAATCTGCTCTGTAGTGCAGGAAGCTCATCCCTATTTGTCTTTTCAAGCCCCTGGCATTGCTTCTAGTTGAGCCACAGACATCTACAAGGGACAAGGGTCAGCAGAAGACATCTGTACCATGCAGGGACACCCCCTCATTGTCCCTCCCACTTGCCTGTGGGGGTCTGTGTGACCTGTGAGTGGGAGTAGCAGGGTTGAAAAGGCGGCCTGGTGCAGGAAAAGACAATTCCTCGAGGCACAGCCCAGCAGCATCTTCCTCTCCACACAAGGCAGTCACTCCTCTCAGGCTGCACACCACTGACTGCCTGAACTTGCTGGGATCTTTAGCTTGTTAGAGGACCCCGAGAAAGTTCAGAAAGTCTCTTTCCCAGCCTGGCGCTCGAAGAAGGAGTCAGAGCTCTTCATTTCTCAGTCTTCAAGGTTTGTTATTGTATCTATCTATAAAATTCCTTTCTCCTGTCCTGCGAGGTCTGCTCAGCAAGACAGTTCTAGGGCACTCTGCCTGCCCCCTTGGGCTGTGTTATGTCTTTATACTAAAAACTACCTGTCAATATTTACAATTACTTCCCAATACCTATCACCATGTTAGACTGTGAACTTCTACTCTAAACCAAATCTAAGTGGCAACATCACAGCAGAAGATGGAGGCCAGAGAAGAAGAAGGAGAAGACTGGACATGCCAGATTCCTCCATCTCTGCCCCCTGGATCCCCTTCTAAAAAACCCCAAAATCTACATTTTCACCTTGTGATAAATTCACTATCATTCTATCTTAATTTGTCATGGCTGTGCAGATTTTCATCTAAGGTTGGTAATTTGCTCCAATGGGTCATAATCAAAACCCACAGGTGTTTTGGGCTCTGTGCCAGGGTCTCTGAGCCCCTGGCAGGGGTCTTGGCTGCTCAGGACAGCCAGAGGGATGTCCTGGGCCTGACAAAACCTGAGGAGAGGCATTCCTGAGCATGCCAGCCCTTCCTGAGGAATTGTCTTTTCCTGCACCAGGGCCCCTTTTCAACCCTGCTACTCCACTCACAGGTCACACAGACCCCCACAGGCAAGTGGGAGGGACAAGTGAGGGGGTGRCCTGCATGGTACAGATGTCTTCTGCTGACCCTTGTCCCTTGTAGATGTCTGTGGCTCACTAGAGCAATGCCAGGGGCTTGAAAAGACAAATAGGGATGAGCTTCCCTGCACTACAGAGCAGATTAAAGAGGTCCGTGGGCTGTTCTGGCAGCTTGTGAGTCACCAGCTGGAAAGGTTCCTATAAGGAGAGGGGGAAAAAGGCCCTGCCTCCTCCTCCCAGCTCTCTACCTTGTGCTGTGCACCTCTAGTAGAACAGAGGCTCTGGGTGGTGACAAAGAGGTGACTCATGAGGAGCCTGTGGGTGTGCTGTGGCTGTGGGATGTACCCTCCATCTGTCTCCCAAGCCAGGCTGCAGAGGGCAGCTGTCCAGGAGCCATGCAGGCAACAAGCAAAGGATTAGGTCCATCTGCTCCAGTAACAGTTTTGCTGCCAAAACAGGAAAGAGCACAGTTTCTGGTCTTTCTGGTACAAACTCTAGGGAACTGGATTTTGGGAATAGATAGGCAGTGTCTCTTAGTCAGAACTAGCTGAGTGCCTCCATCTCTGCATCCCTCACACCATCAGATGGCACAGGTACCAGGTCACAGCAGAGCCAGGACTCCTCTTCCATGGGCATTGTTTAGTTCTTGTGCTTCCAGGTGTAATGGAGAAAACATTGTCCCAGTGTAAGAGAAGGAAGAGCCTCCAGCAGGGCAGTACTGATCAGGGTGGTGTTGGCTGGGGGTGCTMTAGTTCAGGTCAGTCAGGTGGAAGATGTGTCCCTGATGAGGAAATGCACAGGGGCAGTAACACAAGCAGTGYGATGTGAGTCTTTGCAATCCAGGGTTCCCTTGCTCTCTGGAAGGCAGCAGCAGTCAGCACTGCTCTGATGAAGAACAGGATGACTCCCAGTTTCCCCGTGGCACACGAGATCCCGTGCCTTGCCGCGACAATCAAGCCGGACCTAACAAAAGTGGCACTGCTTTCTCCTGCAGGATCCCTGGAGCTGGCCATGACCCACCCCGAGTTCTACTGGTATGTGGATGAGGGCTTGTCTGCTGAGAACAAGAAGAGCTCCCTGCTGAGGAGTGAGATCCTCTTCGGGGCCCCCCTGCCCAACTACTACTCGGTGGAGGATCGCTGGGAGGAGCAGCGCCGCAAGTTCCAGAACTTTGTCATCACCTACGTGGCCATGCTGGCCAAGCAGTCCACGAGGTGAGGGGGTGTGGGCAGGGCAGCTGGGAGTGCACAAGAGCAGGGAAGGGCACAGGATGGAATAGACCTTTCAGGGGCAAAAGCTCTGTCTTGTGTTTGCGGGGTTCCCGGATGAAGGAAGGAATGATGAATCTGACTCCACGTTCTTAGAAGGCTAATTTATTATTTTATGATACTATATTATATTATTTTATGATACTATGTTTCCTAAACTGTTACAGTAGTCTCCTCAAGCTAGGTCTAATAAGCTTTTGGAGGTCTACAACACACCCAAGATAGCTCAGCTACCTTTGGAGGCATAAAATCAGCAGGATGGCTTTTGTTGCACGTGTTAGAAACAATAAGGTTTAATCAAGGCAAAATATCAAAGCAGAGAAAAACCAAGCCAGGTGCAGAGGTTCTTGTTCCTGGTAAAAAACACTTACCAAAAGCGATTTGTTTTCTTTGTTCACTTACTTTTTTTAGTAAATTGCCTTAGGGTCAGGACTTTTTGGCTTCTGTTTAACTAGCTATCCTTAAAGCTTTGGAGTGAAGTCCCTAGACTTATGAAGGTAGCTTTTTCACTTAATTGAGAAGGACACATTTTTTTTTGGGGGCCTTTTTTTTCCTTTTTTGAAGAGACAAAAGATAGTTTTGTCACTCTGTCAAAAGAGGACACCACCTAGTAGTAAATATTACTTAAAGAATAACAGAAAGGATACTTACAGAAGAGACTAAAAGAAGTAATATATGAAAACTCGTGACTCTTTCCAGAGCCTCGACACAGCTGTGCCCTGATTGGCCAATGAGTGCAAAAATTCACATGAAACCAATGAAACAACCACCTGTTTGGATAAACAATGTCCAAAACACACAATTCCAAAGCAGCAAAACACAGGAGAATCAAATCAGATAATTCTGGTTTTCTTTTTTCTCTGAAGGCTTTCTCAGCTTCCTAGGAGCAAAACCTGGGCAAAGGATTTTTCAGAAAAATATGACAGTGAACAGCTCTGCCTTAAAGTTCACACCAGGGCAGAAGTGCCTACTTCTATCTGTTCTGTTCTATATCTATTCTATTCTATATTCTATATTCTATTCTATATTCTATATTCTATTCTATATTCTATTTCTATTCTTATATTCTATATTCTATTCTATATTCTATAATTCTATTTCTATATTCTATATTCTATATTCTAAATATTCTATATTCTATTCTATATTCTATTCTAATTCTATTCTATTCTCTGATAGCCATGTTCCATTTGGCTTCACTGGGAAGGCACCAGGCACAGAAGACATGCTAGCTTGGTCATACTTGGAACAGTGGCCATGGCATAATGTTCCAGATGAAAAAGCATCTCCATTGAAACTGGGCTCAGCCACAGAGCTGTGAATGATGGTGGGGAGTATATGGCAGAAAACTACTCATATGCTCCCCTTTGCTGCCACTTCCACATGCCAGAGACACCAACAGAGACAATGAAAAGGGGACAAAGTTTGAAMCTACTGCCTGTCTTTCCACCAAGTCCTTGTCTGGCATAAGATCTTTTTGCTTCTGTCTTACAAATCCAGTTCCACTAGCTCAAACAAAACAGTCTTCCTGCTCTGAATTTGGCCACTACTGGTCTGATGCAGGGGATGAAAGTCTTTACTCAAGGCTGCTCAACCTGTGGATCCAATTCTGCTTTTTGTACAGAGAGGTGGGGAAGGGAGTTTCAAGGCAGGATAAGTTTCAGGAAGTGCAGGCTTTTTTCACTACCAGGTCTTGGTTGAACAGAGCTTTGCTCAGTGCTTGTGACAGAGAGAGATGATAAAATAGAGCTAAAAGGGCTAAAAGAGCATCCCAGGACTCAGGCAGTTGACAGAAAGCTGTGTGTCCCAGTCTCTGTGCCTTCTTAGACTCCAGCTRTCTACTGCCCTGAGTCTTGGTACTTCCCAGAACGAAGGGATGCTGATCTTCAAAAGCAGGTTAGAGTGCAGGCAACCACAGAGCATTCTCAGCAACGGGCTGGGAAAGCAGATTGTGATTCTGACAAGCCAAAAAGGAATTGAGGCCAAGGCTCAGTTCCAAAGCTCGGATCCCTGATCACTTCCTATGGTGCAGCATTATTGTAGTCCTGGTTAAATTATGTTGGGTTATTTTTGCTCTGAGCCTGCTTCCAGAGGCAGAACCTGGTAAATCATATAATTTCTGATTAATCTCTCCSTCTGCCTGCATCCACAGTGCTAATATAATAAGCAGTGATTAGGATTCCAGATGGAATTGGCTTTAAAYGCTCCAGGAACTGTCTATTAGTGCCTAAGACCCACCATGCAGTGGAYGAATTTTAAAAATATTAGACCTACTCTTTATTTTTTTCCTTCCTTGTATGGATTTCACCTCCAGCAGCAACTTTGTTCAACCTGCTCTCACTGCTCTGTRTTCTCAGAGAACTGCCAGGTTATTAGAGCAGTGACCTCCTTTGGCTCTGGAGGAGATACTGTGCTTTAAACCACCTGGCTCTGTTCCTTTTGTGCTCAGCTATTCCTCTTCTTTCATSTCTCCCCACCCTAGCAAAGTCCAGGTGCTGTACGGAGGGACAGATTTGTTTGACTATGAAGTGAGGAGGACTTTCAACAATGACATGTTGCTGGCCTTCATCAGCAGTAGCTGCATAGCTGTCTTGGTCTACATCCTCACCTCCTGCTCAGGTATGCTGGAGTCACAACTCCCCTGTTCTAACACAAATCCAAATGTGCCAAATGTCTCTCTGTGTCAAGGCTGAGGAGAGATTGATGCCCTGGCACCAGTGTGGCTGTGTGGCACAGCAGCATGCAGAAGGGCAAGTCTGACTCTCCAGAGCAGAGCTTTATGGGCAGGGTGAGGGAAGGACTCACAGGAGATCAGGAATAAGATGTAAATGCTTGTGTTGGTAACACTGGCATGAATTTGATGTAATTTTTTGCATGAGCCTCATGGGAAGGAGTCTGCAAGCAGTACTCCCTGAACTGTTCTCTGTCACCAACACACTGATGGGAACCACTATCCCAGCAGGGCAGATGGGAGGTGTTTGTTCTGCTAGGGGTGGCCAGAGATATTATTTTTTCTGTGTTTCTTTTCTGCTGCAGTGTTTCTGTCATTCTTTGGCATTGCCAGCATTGGGCTGAGCTGCCTGGTGGCTCTGTTCCTGTACCACGTCGTGTTTGGGATCCAGTATCTGGGMATACTCAATGGTGTGGCTGCCTTTGTCATCGTGGGGATTGGTAAGCTCATCTTTACTCAAAGCCTGTGCTTTACCTGCCTTGCCCTGCCTTCTGTCTGCAGGAGAGAAGAAGGTGATGGTGGCAAATCCAGATTGAATTTTCAGGRCCTTTTCTGTTACCTATAAATTTAATATCTGCAGTTCAAATATCAAGGGGTGTGCAAAACGCCAATCACTTGTTTTTAAAATTTTAAAAGTTTAATAGTAATAAAATGGTTATAAAAAATAGTAATACAGTTAGAGTAATAACAATTTGGACAAATTGAATTAGGACAATATAAGACAATAAATACAAAGAGTTATGGACAGTCCGGGTACCTTTTTCTGGGCAGCACGAGCCTGAAAAAGGACCCACGTTAACAAAGGATTAACCCTTAAAAGCAACAGCCTGTTGCATAGTCATACATCTCATACATGATGCATAAATTCCATTCAAACACAGGATTCTGTCTGGGCAGTGTCAACTTCTTCCTCTGAATCCTGACAGTGCCTTCGAGGTGGGAAGAAGTTTGTTTCTCCTGATAATGGAGCAATAAATTCTTTTTCTCTGAAAGATTTAGGTGTCCTGTGGCTGCTATGTTGCTGCGAGTCCTTTCTTTAAAAAAAGTATCTTACATAGCATAGTTTCTATTTTAACATTTTTTATAACCTAAAACTATATTTAACACAGTACTTAAGAGAATTAATACAGCATTACTTTCTAACACAACACATATAATATTCATTTGAATATTTGCGAAAAGCCAATCATAAAATACATGCATTTTTCACGAGGGGGAAATCAGATTTTTAGCAGGTGTCACCTCTGTGAGCAGAGTACCAATATCTCTGCTGCCCTTTTCCAGGAGTTGATGATGTCTTTGTTTTCATCAACACCTACCGCCAAGCCACGCACCTCAAGGACCTGCGCCTGCGCATGATCCACACTGTCCAGACAGCAGGGAAAGCCACCTTCTTCACCTCCCTGACCACAGCTGCAGCATATGCTGCCAACATCTTCTCTCAGGTACCCCYTACCTTTGGAATTTGGGGTTTCAATGTCTGCCAAAGGGCCTAATGGATCAGGAACCTGCCAGCACCATCTGTCCTCTCCTTCAGCGCAGTGGGCTGCCAGACCTGCTTCTCACAGGGCTGCCTCTTACTTGCTGTAAGGTAGTGGATTATCCAAGGAAATGCTTCTGTGCTSTCACAGTACAGCTGGTCTGTAGCTGGACAAGGTAAATCTGGCCATTACAGAAATCCAATTTGGTTAGCCTGCTTCATTCTAGAAAAGAAATAAAACAAGTCCCTGGGTGGGCAATCATTGGTTAGACTTGAACTCAAACAGAGATCTATRGAAACAGGTCAACCCCTGTGGCAGGGAGGAATGATGAGGAGGGCTCCATCTTATCAGAACGCTAATTAATTACTTTATTATACTATATTATTCTATACTATATTACATTACATCTAAACTGAATCTGCCAAGCACTCCTCTGCACTTCACTGCTCTGACTTGTGACTGTCAGCCCACAGTCCCCACACACACACCTGGCCCTGACAGGCCAAGGAAACAAAACACCATCACTTTGGGTAAACAACTGCCATTTTGCATTCTACTTTGGCACAAACACAGGCACAGCAAATGATCAGAATTGTTTTTCCTTTCTCTGAGGTTCAGAGAATGTGAAACCCAGAAATACTCTTGGGAAGGATTGTGCCTTGCTTTTCTCTGTGAAGAGAAATGTGGTGACAGAGATCTCATCCAATCATGTTCCTGCTAGAATGCAGACATACCACTGGTCAAGGAGCTGGGGTGGTGTTAAGACCCAGACCAATCAGTTGTCTAACCCTGGGGGTTTTAAACCCCCTGTATAAGGAGGCTTCCATAATAAACCACTGCTGTTGTCACATGGATCTCTGAGAGTTTGTGTTGTCTCTGCCTCCAGCCAATGACCCCCTGTAACACTGTGCCCAAACAGGCTCTGTTTCAGTGCTTTACCTAGCAGGTTTGCTGATTTTCATGGCTGAGGTCAGCGTGTGTTATTCTCAGCTTCTTCCAGACATCTCTTCCTTGCCTGCTGTCTCTTCAGCAATCCTGCCCCAGTTGATCCCTGTTGCTGGTGGTGGAGACAGGAATGTGATGTACACACATGGCAAAGTTCATGTGGCAGCAGCCAACCTTTGCTGAAGCACACCCTCTTTTARAGGGGCTTMGAATTTCCTGTGCTTACAGAGAGGATTGGACAAAGGTCTTAACTCTGCCCAGCTAACTGGCCAYTGATATGGGTGCATTCCTGATTCAGAGGGATTGGATGGGGTCCCCTTGTTTAAACTTAAATTTAGCCTATCAGTATTGTGTCCAGGGGCTTGTTRACTTCACTTCTCTAACAAGCTAGGCTGGTTGAGTAAGTGTCTGTCATGGCCAAATTATTTGTGTAGCTCTAGACCAGCTATAGCCTTCACAGATCCCAATCCCATGTTCTCTCTTCATGTAGATCCCAGCTGTGCATGACTTTGGACTCTTCATGTCCCTGATTGTGTCCTGCTGCTGGGTAGCTGTGCTCTTCACCATGCCTGCTGCTCTTGGAATATGGACCCTCTATGTGTCCCCATTAGAGAGCTCCTGCCAAGCCAGGTGAGCCCTGGAGCCTGTGGGTGGGAAGRTGTGGAATTTGCAGGCAAGGAGGTTTGCAAATTCCTTCCCTGTCATCTCAGTTTATCCTCATTCCCCTCAGGCAGCTTGGCTTTGGCTCTGACAGAAGGGAAATTTAAGTTCTGCCATTCCAGATTCGAGCAYAATGGAAGGGTCAAGTCCCAGTCTCATTCTCTCTCAGTCAATTCTCTTGGTTGAATGCCATGGAGTGAGTATTGGACCATTTGTTTCCTCTGAGCACTTAATGSACAGCTAAACCTTCAAGTGGTGGAAATGCAAGCCCTGCAAGGCAGACAGGTCCCCATGCTCCTGCCTGTGAGCAGGATGTGGAAATTTGTGTTTGAAAGTCAGCACATTTCCTTTTCCCCTGCTCTTTAGCACTGCAGGTGGCCTGGAATGATTTTATTCATTAGCAGGGAGATGAACTGCTGAAACTCCCATCTCTCAGCACCCAGTGTCCAGGCTCAGCCCTGCTCTGTGTATCCAGCCCAGCCCCTGCCCTCTCAGCACTTAGCAATGGAATTTGCTCCTGGCAGCTCCTGTTGMCTTTCCAAGCAATTGCAGCAGGTTGTTCCTGTGCTCCTTGCCACTGAAGGAGCCCACTGGTAACTCCTCACAGGGTATGTGGCTTTAAACTCTTGCCTTTGTCTCCTTTCCTGCTTCAATCCAGCTGCAGTCAGAAGTGCACCAAAAAGAGTGCCTTGCACCTGGCTGAAGATCTCTTCATTGCCTCAGCAGCCCCCTCCAGAGCAGGCAGAGAGACTCTTCCCTACCTTGATGATGACATCCCACTGCTCAGCGTGGAGGAGGAGCCTGGTAAGTGTCTGCTGTTTGTGCCTTTAGGGGGATCACACTGCRCTCTTCATCCTGCAGTTCTCCCTACCCCTGACACTGGTCCTTGCCTCAGTTCCCTGAATTGTAAGCTGGAGATGGTGTCATCATGGGAAGTTGTAGGAGTCAGGACTCAATATTCTTTGTAAGTTTGCTTTGAGATCTTCAGTGGGTGTCAATTTTTCTCTCTTAACTAGTTTGCTGATTCTCTTGTGTCCACTGTGGTCTGATTTCTGTCTGGAATTGTGACATGGAAGTAGCCATGAGACATCTAATCCATAACACCAGGACAGCTCACCATGGAGTAAAGTTTTCCCTTCTTCCCTGCCATTTGGAGCACTTTATTTGGGGAGCAGGAGAAAGAACACTGTTGTTCTCCAGCATCAGCCCCCTAGAGCAGCTCCTTCATCACGGTATGAAGAGGGCAGTGACTTGCCTGAGATCACATAAGCAATCTAGAAAAAAACCCCCAGAAATTCCCTATCTGTTGTTAGCAYGAGATAATCCTTCCAGCCCAAGAAAAAGGTGCTTACAGGGTCGTGCTCTCTTGTACTTGGCTTTTAAAACTCGCTGGAATCTCTTCCTTTTAAACCCCCCAACAGCAGTGGTCAGGGCAMTGAGTAACTTTCAGGCCTAGAAGCAAACTGGAGCTGGAGATAACTGAATCAATTCCATGGCATGTGCAGAGCCCTTGCTGCAGGGTGGGCTCTGAGATGCCTTAGACAGGCAGGCACAGAAGCTCTGGCTGTGGCTCTGTGCTGCAAGAGTTCTCCTTGGTATGCCAGAGCCACATGCAATGGTGATGTATGGAAATAATCCCTCTGTTCCCTGCAAACTGCAGAATGTTTTCCTCCAGGGCCCCTGGGCATGAGGGAACTGTGAAGAAGCAAAGCAGCTTGTTCCAGTCACTGGCCAAGTGTTAGTTTGTGGGTGGCTGACATTGTGGGCCAGGCATGCTGCATTCCTCCACAGGGTAGGAGGTCGGGGTGGATGGAGATGAGAGATCTCTGCAGCCAGGTCTGGAACTTGGGGTTTATTGCAAAGGGCCTGGGTGGCAGGGCCCTGCTGGGATTTGGGGTTATTGCAAAGGGCCTGGGTGCAGGGCCCTGCTTGGGATTTGGGTTTATTGCAAAGGGCCTGGGTGCAGGGCCCTGCTGGGATTTGGGGTTTATTGCAAAGGGCCTGGGTGCAGGGCCCTGCTGGATTTGGGGTTTATTGCAGAGGGCTGGGTGAGGGCCCTGCTGGGAGCTGCCAGCCACAGCTCAGAGCAGGGCCCAGAAGAAGAGAGGAGGAGAGAGGATGAGAGGGTAAGAGAGTAAAAGAGCAAGAGAGCAAAAGCATAAGAGAGTAAAGGGGGTAAGAGAGCAAAGTTCCCATTACAATACACATAAATCTTCTGTGTTGAATAATCTGATTCTCACTAACCAATCTAGTACAAGATACAAATCCTATAGCATTTCCATACAGCCTATAAGAATCACTACATCACCACACTGTGTTACATTTTAAACCCTACAAACTCCTCTTTGGGCCCCTTCTGCCAAGCTGGCAGGGTCTGCTCTGACCCTTGGACCTGTCTGCAAGCAGAGGGAATTGTTTCATCAAAGGGGGATTACCTTCAGCTGGCCACACCATTGTTTTCCCATTGTTCAGTAACTGAGGGATCTCAAAGCTTGCTTTCATTTCAATCTCACTTATAGTTTCTGTATTCTCAAAATCTTTTGCCAGGCAATCATATTTATAAGGCTTTCCTGTTTCATCTTCCCCAACACACAGCAAGTGCCCTCTTCTCACACATAGAGAAGGGGGCATTTCCCTTGGCATCACTGATCTGGAGATAAGAGAATCAGGGAGGAGCCAGGCTGCAGTCAGGAAGAGGTCAGCTGTGTGTAATTAGCAGTAAGACATATTTAGTGGGATGGGGCAGATTCTGCTTGGCCCAAGAAACATGCAGTGTCCCTGTGACCTTATGGACAGTGTTTGTGGGGTTTGGTAGAGCAGTGAATAGCCTGAAGCATAGATTTGGACTGAGCTATGGATTTACATCTGTAGCTGTTGCATGGCAGTGACTTGACAAAGATGCTTCTTAAAACATCCTGGAGTCACTGCCTCTGCTGGGGTCTTACTCCATCTCTGTAGCTTGACTGAGTTGTACAGCACCTTGCACAAGATTTGATAAAGGAGAGCAGAGAGCTCTGAGAGACACTCATGCCACTGAGACTGCTTTTGGTTTCTCTCTATTCTAGTCTCCCTGGAAATGGGGGATGTCCCCTTGGTGTCTGTGATGCCAGAAAATCTGCAGCTCCCTGCAGAGAAGAGCAGCCAGGGTCACTTGATAACCCATCTGCAAGAGCTGCTGGAACACTGGGTGCTGTGGTCTGCAGTGAAGAGCAGATGGGTGATCGTGGGTAAGCAAGGAGGCTTGTTGCATCTACATGGATTTTAGAGGGTTTGACATTTCAATCAGTTACATTGATTATTAGTTACAAGAGCTGGGAAAAGGGACATGGTAAATGTCTTCTAACACAGTGGGAGAGTGCTCCCTGAYCAGTCAGTCCCTAAGGGACTTTTCCATCCCTTTCTTCTCACTCAGACCTGAAGTGGCAATTCCTGATGGAGTTTTTTCCAGGCATGGGGCTTATGACAAGAAAGCCCAGCTGCCAGTGTGCTTTAGTGGCTGTTCTTTTCCCAGCTGAAAATACCATCTTTCTACCACATGCCTGCTCTCTGAGCATGTCTGAAGCACGTGTAGGGTCCCATGCTTACCCAGGTTTCTCCTTGCAGGGCTCTTTCTGCTCGTTTTGCTCCTGTCCATATTCTTTGCCAGCCGCCTGCAGCCAGCCAGCCGCGCTCCAGTCCTGTTCCGGCCAGACACAAACATCCAGGTGCTGCTGGATCTGAAATACAACCTGAGTGCTGAAGGGATCTCCTGCATCACCTGCTCAGGTGAGAACGCTGCTTCCCAAACTGTGGTGGGTGCAATCCAGCCTGGCCTAAGCCCTGGGCTGGAGGAGCTGAAATGTGAGGCAGGCACCTACAATGTTCAAATATCTCATTGGACATTGGATGGAAAGGAGGCACACGTTGGGAAAGGATGGTTGAGTTGCCTGTAGGAGTGGAGTATTTAGATATATTTAGATTAGTATTTAGGTATTAGATATTATATCAATTTAGATATTAGATTAGTATTTAGATATAAATATAAAGTATTTCCTGCTTTAGCCATGAACTGCATGAGTACTTCTTCTGGAACAATCCCTTCACAGACCATGAAAACTGACTGTTTTTACAGTCAGTAAAACTGAGTGAAAACTGACTGTTTTTACTCATAAGTGCTGGTCTCACATCAGTGCCCAGCCAAGAGACTGTGGCACTGTGTTGCCTGCTCAGGGTTTGATATTCAGCAGCTGAGTCTGTGGTGTGCACAGGCCTGGTACCTCTTTTCTCATGCCATTCACTCCTTCCTCCCTGACTAACCTTGTGGGACAGGTTTGTTTCAGGAAAAGCCCCACAGTTTGCAGAACAACATCCGAACTTCCTTGGAAAAAAAGAAGAGGGGCTCAGGTTCACCTTGGGGAAGCAAAGGCAGCATGAGTGATGCAGGGCAGCAAGGTGAGTGGAGCATGGTGACTCTGGCCAAAATCATGGCCAGGGCCCAGGGATCCACTGGGGTACAAACTAAACCACATGCTCTCTGAATGGCTGATGGGGAATAATTCTCTTCAGAGCCTGCCCCACTGAGCCCTTGGTTGGTGCTGGATGTATGGTGTGACCGTGTTCACAGGGGTCTGAGGATGAGGGAAGAGATGAGGCTCTGTCTCCCTGTTTCAGAAGGCTTGATTTATTATTTTATGATATATATTATATTAAAACTATACTAAAAGAATAGAAGAAAGGATTTCATCAGAAGGCTAGCTAAGAATAGAAAAAGAAGGAATGATAAAGGCTTGTGGCTCGGACTCTCTGTCTGAACCAGCTGACTGTGATTGGCCATTAATTAGAAACAACCAACATGGGCCAATCACAGATGCACCTGTTGCATTCCACAGCAGAAGATAATCAATGTTTACATTTTGTTCCTGAGGCCTCTCAGCTTCTCAGGAGGAAAAATCCTAAAGAAAGGATTTTTCATAAAAGATGCCTGTGACAGTATGGGGCATCTTTAGAATCCCCCTTTCCCTGAATACCTACTGCTCTCTAGGACATGGTCCTATAACCCAGGTGGCAGTATAATCTAGTGTCATATCCCTCTGATCTGAGAACAGGGCTAGGAACTCCAAGCTTTCACATCCCAGCCCTGTTCACAACCTTGTTGGCAGGTCACGAGGAGAGTAAATTCAGTTTGCAGGGGATTTTGAGGATAAAACAGTTATTGGGCCAGGTCCCAAGATGACATGAATCAATAAGCCATCAGGAATTACTGCAGCTCAGGATGTATTTGTGATAGCCTTTGAAAGATGTACTGTGCTGGGAGAAGGRAGAGGCTGAGCAGACAGCAAACCATGAGCCCTCCTTTGCTCTGGCTGAGCCTGTAGGATTTGCTGGTTGAGAAGTACCACCAAACCTRGTGCCCTCTGTTTTCCTCAGAGCTCCAGGGGACTGTGTATATCTCCAAGTCCAGGAGCAAGGGAAGACCAGCTATCTACAGATTCTCACTCAATGCCAGTGTCCCTGCGCCCTGGCAGATGGTGTCACCGGGGGACGGGGAGGTGCCTTCATTCCAGGTAAGTCACTCCAGGATGCTGGACCCCTCTAGCAAGAGGGCAGCACTCAGCAGGTGAGCACAAGAGCCTCCTCCTGTCTCTCCATGGGGTCCTGTGTAGCTTTGGGTGACATTTTCAGAGCACTGCAGTAGGGTAGTTGGCACAGAAGGCATCGTGCTTGGCAGCATCCAGGATGATGCCTTGGAGTGTCACCTGTTGCTGTTGAGAGGTGACTGTCAGTGATGGGAGCAAAACTGTGGGCAGATGTCCCTGACCCTGGGCAGAGCAGCCACCATTCAGRCCAGGCCACTGGGAATGAGGGTATTAAGGGGCCTGTCACACACTGGCCATCGCTGGGAAGGGGCAGGCTGGGGGCTGACTGTGCCTGCACTGCTCATTCTGTGTGGCTGTGCCAGTGCTCAGGGAGGAAGGGAGAGTGTGATGCTGATGTGCAAGAGGCTGCAACCCTGTGGAGTTAAGTGTCTGTTTTCATTAATCCATTGCTTAGGTGTATAGAGTGCCTTTCGGTAACTTCACCAGGAAGCTGACAGCTTGTGTGTCCACAGTAGGGCTGCTTAAGCAGATGAGCCCCAGGAAGTGGATGATGACCACCTTGTCCTGTGACACCAAGAGGGGCTGGAAGTTCGATTTCAGTTTCTACGTGGCCTCCAAGGAGCAGCAGCGAACACGGTAACCTTCCAAACCCCCCTCGGGACAAGGCAACAGAKACAGCACAGCTGAGAGGCTGATCTGAGCTGCCTGATGGCCAGTGCTGGTCCTGCCCTCAATCACTGACATCCATGGCTCTAGAATTTGCTTTGCTGCGTATGTGCCCCATCTCTGCAGTCACTTTGCAGGCTCGTATCATCATTAACATGATGCTTGAGATCATTAACAAAAGGCTTGAGAGGCTGTGYCTGGGGCCTTTTTTGAATGGCAAAAAGATGTTGCTGATCTGGTTCTTGCCCTTACCACCTGAACACTTGGGCTGAATGGGCAGCACAGTTTATACAATGGCTAGGGTTACAGGTCTGCAGATGTTCACCTCTCCCATTGCTTCTGTCCCTGAGAATGCCTGCTTCCATGTAATACTTTGGATGCTTCATCTTGTCTCCCCCTGTTCCCCCATAACAAACTTTCTTTGCTGCACAGGAAACTGTATTTTGCCCAGTCTCACAAGCCCCCTTACCACGGCCGAGTGTGTGTGGCACCTCCAGGCTGTCTGCTCAGCTCTAGCCCAGATGGACCCACCAAAGGCATCCTCTATGTCCCCAGTGAAAAAGGTGAGCTGCTGAGGCCCTGCTCAAACATGCCAAGATCCAGAGAAACAGACCTTTTCTTGCCATCTAATATAACTGTCATGGTTTGACACTGGCACAATGCCAGTGCCCCCATGAAAATATATTCTCCCTAGTGTCTGCTCTGAGATGTGACCAGAAATAGAGCAAAGCAGGCTRCAGCTTAGGAATAAAGGAAAAAATATTAACTTATAATATGAAACAAAAGAGGAACACACAGAACTCAGAATGAAAACCTTCCAAAAACATTCCTCCTCCTCWTCCCCCCCCAATTTCCAACYCAACACAGTGAGACYAAACCTTGGATTCTCAAGTTACCACCCCTCAGATAATCAACTCTCAGTTCATCACTGCCCTTCAGATAATCAACCCTTCCTTATCAAACCAGGACACTAACTGTAGTTAGTGCTCTTTGTTGATAGAGTGACAAAACTGTCTTTTGTCTCCTTAAAAGGAAAGAAGTCTAAAAGTTTCTCTCTTTGATTAAGTAAAAAGACACCTCATAGGACTTAGGAGACTTCACCTCAAACTTAAGGATAGTTGATTAGACAGAAGCTAAAAAGTCTCGTTTGGGCAATTAACTAGAAAAATAGAGTAAACAAAGAAACTATTGGCTTTTGTAAAGTGTTCTACTATGAGCAAGAATGTCTGGCACCTGGCTGTTGCGMTGTGATGTCGGTATTTGATTCCAATACCTGGCTCAGTTTTTCTMTTTGTTATTTTGCCTTTTATTAAACCTTTTTGTTTCCAACACTGCAGCAGAAGCCATCCTGCTGATTATTGTGCCTCCAAAGGTAGCTGAGCTATCTTAGGTGTGTTATAGACCTCCTGGAGCTCATTAGACCTAGCTCCRGCAGAAGTTACTATAACAACTAACCAACCTTTACGCTCTATTTGACAGCAGCACCCAAAGCAAAGCTGTCAGCCACATCTGGATTTAACCCCTGCATGAACACAGGCTGTGGGAAGCCAGCTGTGCGGCCACTGGTGGACACTGGAGCCATGGTGTTTGTGGTGTTTGGGATCAGAGGCGTGAACCGCACCAGGCGCCGGGACAACCACGTCCTCGGAGACATGGTACTCGTGGTGATGTGTTTGTGTGCCCCAAAATACACCCAAAATACATGAAGGGAGAAATGATGAATCTGATTCCATGTTCTCAGAAGGKTAATTTATTATTTTATGATACTATATTATATTAAAGAATAGAGGGAGGATACTTACTCAATGCTAAAAAGATAATAACYAAAACTRGTGACTCTTTTCAGAGTCCCAGCACAGCTTGGCCACAATTGGCCAATGAATAAAAACAACTCACAGCAGAATCCAATGAAACAATCACCTGTGGGTAAACAATCTCCAAACACATTCCARYTGTGAGCACAACACAGGAGAAGCAAATGAGATAAGAATTGTTTCCCTTTTCTCTGAGGCTTCCCTTCGCCCAGGATTTTTCTCCTGGGAAGCTGAGATTTTTCCAGAGAATGTGAATGCCARACTCATGGTCTGGCATGCTGGGCAGGCCATGCTGGTTGGGGCTGGCAAGCAAGGGGCAGGCTCTCTCTGGATGGTGTTTAATTGATACCCACAGCCCAGGGTGGTCCTGCAGTCTGGGTAGATGGAAGGGCAGGGGTTGTAGCATTGTGATGAGCCAGTACAGTTCTGTTTTAGCAAATTGACAAAATAATGGAGATCAGGAAGTCCTTATTGAAAAAACACTTCAGACTTTTCAGAAAATCCCTCTGAGTGCAATATATAGCCTTCTAATTTTGAGTCTAAACCTGGCTTTCTTGAGGATTTTTGAAATAAACCCATCTTGAGCGCYGTATAAAATCTCACTACACATTCAAGACTGTGGGAACTGGTATTTTTCTATAATATATATCTTGTTATGAAGTATTAACAAAAAATAAAAATCAATTACTCTAGGGAAAGTCACTAAATGGGACTTTTCTAGAAACAACTTATRTGTGAGATCTCATACCTTGACACATGACAGTCATTCCCTAGAAAAATTATGCTTAGCTTGGCTGCTGCACTTCAGCTTTCTGCTGTTCTTCCTGCTCTGTGATTTGGGGGTGCTGTGCACAATCAGCCTTTGCCTGTTTCCTCTGCAGGGGCAGTGAGAAATGCAGGCAGAGGAGCAGGCAGGAAGCTGCAGTGCCAGTTGCTGTGTGTATGTCTCACGTGTGGTGCTCTTGTCATTGTGTCTCCTTGTGAAAGGGCAGTGTTATCTACGATGACAGCTTTGACCTCTTCAAAGAGATTGGCAACCTGTGCCGCCTCTGCAAAGCCATTGCCAGCAACTCTGAGCTGGTGAAGCCCGGAGGGGCTCAGTGCCTGCCCTCGGGTAGGTTAGACAACTCCTCTGCAGCCCTGCCTGTGCTTGCTTGGGGTCCTCAACAGCAAACAGAAAGGGTGACTGCTTCCTGCTGTCTCCTTTTCTTCCCAAGGCAGCTTGACCCTTCTAGAACGTGTCATTGGTTGTGCTTTTTGGGACAGAAAGAAAAAAAGAAAGATGGTCTCTTTAATGCCAAAGACACTGCGTTTGTTCTTTGGGATTTAATCCAGAAAGATAAGAACAGAATTGCATTTGTTCTTTCTAGTCATGTTCTTTCTAGTTCTTTCTAGTCATAGTCCACTTTTCTTCCCGAGGCACCTTGACCCTTCTAGAACGTGTCATTGTTTGTGCTTTTTGGGACAGAAAGAAGGAAAGAAAGAAAGATGGTCTCTTTAATGCCAAAGACACTGGGTATATTTTTTTGGGAGTTAATCCAGAAAGATAAGAACAGGATTGCATTTGTTCTTTCTAGTCATGGGTATTGCTTGAGATACAATCTTTTGATTCAGTAAATATCCTCTTAGTAGCTCCTGAATAACAGTGCTCTCACASCTGATCTCATTGCAGTGAGGTTAATCACTGTCTCTGTGGCTTTGCACACCTGACCAGTGACCATCTCTCCCAGCTTCAGAGGTCACAAGCTCATGGAGCTGAGCCTGGGAAATGTATATTGGCTTCAGGCTAAAAGCCAATTTCATGCCTGGAGCAAATCCCTGCCAGGCCAGGCAGACAGCCCCTCAGCATTTGCTCTTTGTGCTGCTTCCTGACAGCTGGGGACAAACAGCAGTGGCACTGTCCTGTCCCATGCTGGTGACAGAATGTCCTTTCAAGCTACAGTGGTTGAGAGCTGTGATGCTGAGAKCTCAAGGGTTTTGGCAAACCAGAGTGGCAAGGGGAAGCAGCTGTGGACAAATGGGTCCTGTGATTCTCTTGGGGCTCTCATTTTGGGTTGTTGGTTGGGTTTTTTTTTCATCTCTTTGCTCCAGTGTGCTTCCTTTCCCTGTTCTGCCCTCCATCTGTTGCTCTTTCTTTCTCTCCAGGTTACAGCATCTCCTCCTTTCTGCAGATGTTGCACCCGGAGTGCAAGAATATCCCTGAGCCAAACCTGCTGCCTGGGCAGCTGTCTCATGGGGCAGTGGGGGTGAAGGATGGCAAGGTGCAGTGGATCTCCATGGCCTTTGAGTCGGTGAGCACATGGGAGCATTGTCATTCTGCTGACAGTTTCATCCTGTGACTTCTGGGGGTCTAGTTCTGCTCTTTCTGCACTGGCCACTTCCATTTGCAGACATCATTTAGTGTTTATTAGCATTTGTTGCAGACAGATGCCTGCACTCACTCACAAGTTGGTAGAAGTGSCTGCTCACACCACAATTAGCTCAGGCAAAAAGCTGGTGGCAGATTTGCCCAAATGCCACTGCCAGTCCTGCCTGGTGCTGCCACTTGAGCTGGTTGTTCTGCCCTTCCCCTTGCCATGCATAGCCTGCCCAAGGAGCAGGACWTGAGGGATGTGTTTATCTTGTTACAGACAACCTACAAGGGGAAGTCATCCTTCCAGACATATGCTGACTATCTGAAATGGGAGACATTCCTGCAGCAGCAGCTCCAGCTCTTCCCAGAGGGCTCTGCTCTCCGGCATGGCTTCCAGACCTGTGAGCACTGGAAGCAGATTTTCATGGAGATCATAGGCAAGTGACTGCCATGTTTCTCTCCCTGGGGAGCCCACGGTCTCTGACACATCTTCACAGCACACTCCATCCCATATGGTGGGCATGGGTTATATCTGCAGTCCTTTGCCATTGCTGTGCAAGCTCCTAAAGCCTGAATGTGTATTGTCAAAATTAGGCAAAGCCCAAGGAAATAGGTGAGGGAAGGGACTCAGCCCTGCTGATTCAAGAAACCAATCACTCTCGGAGTCTCTGTGGTCAGGATGACCCCAAGATGTGTCACAGAMTCTCTTTTCCAAACCCAGCAGCCAGAGAAAGAGTCAGGATTCTTCTGTTCTGGTTTTCAAGGTTGTTTATTTTTTGCTTATCTATTCCATTCTTTGACCTGCTGAGATCTGTCCAGCAGGTCAGTTTGTGGCACACTGACCACCTTGGGGTGGTGTTAGCTRTTTATACTAAGAACTACATGTACTTTATTTACAATAACTTCCCAATACCTATCACCTATGTTASACAGTCTGTCTCTACTCTAAACCAATCCAAGAGTGCCACCATCACAGCAGAGGATGGAGGCTAAGAAGAAGAAGGAGAAAGACTGGACAGATTCCTCCATCTTGCCTRSTGAACCRCRATTCTAAAAACCCCAAAATTCTACATTTTCACCRYYTGATAAATTCACTATCAWTCTARTCAAACTCTTGTGGRTTGTAAKTCRTCACACAAAGTTGGMAATTGTTTCRATGGGRTAAAATSGAAGGCACAGGTMTSTTMGYCTCTGTGCCAAGGTCTCTGAGCCCCRTGCCAGGGGCTRGAGCCATCCAGGGCAGCCAGAGGGATGTCCTGGGTTCTGACAAATCACCTTCTTTCCACTTTCATTCTCCCCCTCCTGTCTTCCCCAGTGTGAGTCCCTGCCTGCCTTGTTGCCAGCAGGAACATGGTGCCTTTCCCATGGCAGCTGTCACCTTCCAGGATTCATATCAGCTGGCTGTTTCCTTCCAGGAGTGCAGAGTGCCCTGTATGGTCTTGTCCTCTCGCTGGTCATCTGTGTGGCTGCTGTGGCAGTGTTCACCACACACATCCTCCTCCTGCTGCCAGTGCTGCTCAGCATCTTAGGTAAAAACACCAATTCCAGTGTGTCAGGCTTMGTTGGGAAGGATGAAAGTTTGACAAGAGAGTCTCACAGATATGTGTGCTTGGCAGAAAGATTTTTGAATGTAGAGTCTGATGAAGGAATAGAGATGGAAGCAAGTTTTGATATAGAAGAAAAGAATTAARGAGCCAGTCTTACTGGATAACCAAGGAGGCAAAGGCTGTGTTAGTTAGAAGGGGTTTTTATGGCTTAGAGCAAAGGATAAACCCACCCCAATCAAGAAGATGTTTTTACCAAGCAGAAAGACAGCACAGGCAAACAAACCTGCTGATGTGGCAAGTAGAAAAAAGTTCTCAGAATTTTCCACTGCAAGAAAACTGAAAAACAACTTCTAGCTTAAACTGTAATGTACTAACTTTTAGTGATTGGAGAATAGTAACATGAATATGGTAATTACAGTAGTTATGATAGGCTACAGATAAAAGTTAAGGTATAGATTGGTTCTACTGTATTAAGATGCTCAGCAAAGAAAAGTATATAATGCAATGTAACCAAAAGAAAAGTATATAATGCATTGTAACCAAAAGAAAAGTATATAATGCATTTGTGACCAAAACCAAAGGGTCTCCAGGCCTGCCTGCAGCTGGAGCTGAGAGCTGTGGGCACAGCTCTGTCACCCACCACCCTGGGCTGCTGTAACTCTTGGATACAATAAACTGCATTTTGGAGAGCAACTAGAGTCCCACATCCCTCATTTCGGCTCTTACAAGGATTTCACTTTTCCTGAAATGGATGGATTGTGGCACTGCTGGTTCTCTGGTGATTTGAAGTGAATTGCTTGGATTCTGTGTAAACCCTTTTGGCTTTCCAGGGGCCAGTCCTAGAGAACAGYCTGGCTCAGTGAAAAGAAACTCTCAACAAATGCACAGGAACCTCATTGGGAAAGTAGATTTGTGTGTCTAATTCCCAGGGTGTTTTATCTYCACAATCCCTTCTATTTGTTTAAATAAGGGTTTTAGCTACACAAATATCATCCCTACCTGTTATGTATAATAATGTGATTAAGTCCCACAAGCTCTGAATAACAATTGCACTARTTTCCAAGAACCTGCACCATGGCTGCTGTTTCCAAGCAGTGGAAGATGTTAAAACCTAAGTATTTTTGCAATGTTTTAGTATTTGAAYCAAAATTGTAAATAGTTTCCTCTCCCAGGCTGGTGATTTGATAATATTGTGGRCTAAATGTATTGCTAAACCTCTTAGTTTAAAAATCAAATCTAACATTTTGAAACCACTTAGTCTCCCACATGTCACTCACAAACTAACAGTACTCTTTGCCTTCAAAAAAGTGTGCTCAGCCTCTGTGTAGCTGTAGCAAGCAAAACAACAGGCTCACTTATGTGACACCTTTTGGTGTCCCTTAATATGTAKTATAGCTATTTTTAATGCCTCTAAAATAAGTTCCTCCTGTACTAATCCTTCTCCTCTTGAATTAAGTAATCTTTTTCCTTTCCAAATTTTTTAAAGGTATGTACTACTCTAAAGGRATACCTTYAATCAGTATATYTAGTTCCTTTCTTTTGTGTTAAATATTCTAGTGCTCTTTTTAAAGTATATAATTCACAAGTTTGAGTTTTCTAGTTTAAGGGTAATTTCCCTTTTTCCATAGTTTGCATGTTTTTCCCATCAACTACTTCATACCCTGTATTTTCTCCTTTTGCAAGGAGTTTTATCTCTGTTAGCAAAGGACCTCGAGGTCGCTGTGTGCACACATGGACACTTGTCTGGGCTTGGGTTCATTTAGCAAGAGTTACTCTAGATTGGCATCAGTCTGTCTACTTAGGAAATGCTCCCTGTGCTAAGGGAAGGTGAGGGAAGTGTTTGTGGCAGGGGGACTGTGTACCAGAGTCAGACTGGTGGGGTGTGATCCCAAACTCCCCAGGGATTGGGTTGTATCAGTGGGCTTTGCAGCAGCCCCAGAGTCCTTTATGTGACCGTGTTCACAGGGGTCTGAGGATGAGGGAAGAGATGAGGATCTGACTCCATGTTTCAGAAGGCTTGATTTATTATTTTATCATACATATTACATTAAAACGATACTAAAAGAATAGAAGAAAGGATTTCATCAGAAGGCTGGCTAAGAATAGAAAAAGAAGGAATGATAACAAAGGCTTGTGGCTCAGACAGATAGTCCAAGCCAGTTGACTGTGATTGGCCATTAATTAGAAACAACCACATGAGACCAATCKCAGATGCACCTGTTGCATTCCACAGCAGCAGATAATCATTGTTTACATTTTGTTCCTGAGGCCTCTCAGCTTCTCAGGAGGAAAAKTCCTAKYGAAAGGATTTTTCATAAAAGATGTCTGTGACACCWTTACATRTGCCTAACAGCACCTTTCTCCCACAGGGGTTGTCTGCCTGGTGGTGACCATCATGTACTGGTGTGGCTGGGAGATGGGAGCTGTGGAAGCCATTTCCCTCTCCATCCTCGTGGGCTCCTCTGTTGATTACTGCGTGCACCTGGTGGAGGGATACCTGCTGGCAGGGGAGAACCTGCCACTCCAGCAGGCAGAGGTGAGCTCTGTTCCTCCTACAGCCTGGCATTCCTTCCTCCTGTGCCACCATGCCACTCAGCTGTGATGCAGGACACYTGACAGGCATAGCACTGCACTAAATGTCTGAGCTGCACTCGAGCAGCCTCTTTGTCCTGGACTGGGATTCTACCAGCTAGGCCACCCTCTCAAACCCTCAAACACCAATGAACCCCCTGTGCCTGTCACACTAACCCTGCTGTCCCTCCCCAGGACCCCACGGCGTGCCGGCAGTGGAGGACGATGGAAGCCGTGCGCCACGTGGGGGTGGCCATCGTCTCCAGTGCCACCACCACCCTGATTGCCACCGTCCCGCTGTTCTTCTGCATCATTGCCCCCTTTGCCAAGTTTGGGAAGATCGTGGCCCTCAACACYGGGGTGTCCATCCTGTACACGCTGACTGTGAGCACAGCCCTGCTGAGCACCATGGCGCCCGGCACCTTCACCCGCAGCAGCGCCTCCTGCCTCAAGGCTCTGCTGGCCGTGCTCCTGGCTGGCCTGCTGGCTCTCTGCATCTGCCTTGCCCTGCTCAAGAGTGGATTTAAGATCCCCCTCCCCAATGGGACAGCCCTGTAGACCCAGTGGGACAGCCCTCTAGACCCAATGGGACAGCCCTCTAGACCCAATGGGACAGCCCTCTAGACCCAATGGGACAGCCCTCTAGACGCCAGGCCGAGAGAGCCGCGTTGCTCCTTTCGTTTTTTGCTTTTCTTTTGAAAGAATATTTTTTGTAAGGAAAAAAAAGAGGAAAAAAAAAAGTCCCTTTTTTCATGAAGTTTTTCGATTGCAGATGCACTTTATTTTCTAATGAGTTTTGCTCGAAACTTGTATTTATTTTAGATAGTGATGGATGGGTGATGGAAAGTGAGGGCTGCCCAGGGAATACCTCAGCCCGTGAATAGGAGAGGAGGAGGTTTCCTTCTCTCAGTTTTCTTTCTGCTTTTTTTTTTCTTTTCTTTTAATTTATTTTTATCAAACAGGGCTTTCTGGACCCACAAGGCTAAAATGGGAGAATTTGGGAAGGTCATCTGATCCTTTCAAAAACCCTTCCCTCTGTCCTTCCCCTCCRTTGTCCAGGGTCAGAATTGCAAGGATGACTCTTGGGTGATGTCCTGCTCCCACACCAAGCCTGTGCCTCCTTACTTGAGCCTTCAAGAACAGCAATGAGCTGTTGGACAGGCCAGGGGAACAGCATTGTCTGGATCCCTTTGCCAGGCCCTGTACCCACACCAGACCAGCAGTGAACTTGCTGCACAGGAGCTCTTTTGTGTCACTTTGGGATCCAAACCAGAGCTGRTGGGTGGCACCACCTGCAGTGGATCTGCTTTCATGGTTCAGAGTGGGTGCTGGGACACAAAGCATTCCCCTTCCTGCTGGGGGGACTTTGTACTGGGGCCTCATGTGTCTGCCAGCAGCCATCAGGAAGCAGATGGTGCCCTCAGCAGCCTGCCCTCCTCTCCCTCATCTCAGTAGTGAGGTCAAGGCACTTTCAATGCCCAGTCCCCCCATGTCACCTCACCAGTCGCTGATCTGCTGTTCCTGGTGGAGAGKAAAGAGAGCCCTGGGGTCCCTGCAGAGCTCTTTGGTCACAGCAGTCAGCTCTGGCCTGAGGACAAGGGAGAGCCCATTCCTGGTGGTGTGCACAGCATCCTCTGWGGCAGCTCACAGACACCCTCCTCAGAGGAGACCCACAGGCACCAGAGCTGCAGCTGCTGTCTGCTCTGAGCAGATGGTTGGTATTAAACTAAAATGAAATCACAAACTGGTGCCATTAACAAGTACATTTTAAGCATCACTGGTTCTCTCGTACTTCTAAAATTGAAATAGCTAAGTGTGCATTAATGCACAGCWCATCTGATGCTTGGCAGAAGGGGAGGGTCAGGCCCACTGGGAGATGCATTAGCCATTGTTTACAAGGGTGCCAACAGAATAATGTGYCCAGGAAGCAGCCTGACTCAATTTCTTTGCAGATTTCATGTCCTGGTGGCTTTGTGTTCTCTTTTTAAGATGAAACTTCCAGGAAGTCCAACCCCATTGCCAGCCAATTRATGGGGCCTGCACTGCTGAGAGACTGAGCTGCTTCTCCTTGGCTCAGTGCATCCCTGCTTTGATCCCTGACAGTCTTACACCTTCACATTGTGTCATCCCTGTGAAACTGGGTCAAATACTTGTTTCTCAAGTAAGTTCCCTAAGGTGTCCCCAAGCTGGAGAGAGGAGTTCTTATTGTTTACAGGCAGACTCCAGAGTAATCCTGCTACAGGCAGTGAGGGTAGTGAGAACATGAGTAGAGCAGAATGTGAGTGGCCTGGTTTCTCCTTGATATCCCGTGGAGCTTCTGAATTACCCCTTTTTGCAAAGTGTGAAATGTTTTCTTYGCACCTACCTCTAATCTGCACCAGCTCCTTCATAATGAACCCTGTGCCCATGAATAAATGATTCTGTGTTGTATTTGCTGGGAATGCCCCAACAAAGGCAGGAATGATGAATCTGACTCCATGTTCTCAGAAGGCTAATTTGTTACTTTATTAGACTATATTATATTAAAGAYRACTATACTAAACMATACTATAGAATACAGAAAGGATACTTACACAATGCTAAAAAGATAATAATGAAAACTCGTGACTCTTTCCAGAGTCCTGACACAGCTTGGCCTCAATTGGCCAAWGAGMYAAAACAACTCACAGCAGAATCCAATGAAACAATCACCTGTGGGTAAACAATCTCCAAACACATTCCACATAAGCACAACACAGSAGAAGCAAATGAGATAAGAWTTGTTTRCCTTTTCTCTGAGGCTTCTCAGCTTTCCAGGAGAAAAATCCTGGGTGAAGGGATTTTTCCAGAAAATGTGAATGCCACAATTCTGGGAAGGATTTTTGACTGTCCTCAAGCTGTGCTGCTTTGATGGCTGCTGTGCACAGTTTAGCCATCCTTGATCTGTAAGCCATGCTGTTCCCTGTGTCTGTGCTCCAGATTTAACTCCTGGTGCTGCCCTGAGCTCTCCTAAGTGGCAGTGACTGAACAGGGCAAGAGTGTTTATGATGTCCATGGAGCCCCATGGAGCTGTGTGGCTGTGCAGGTGCTGCAGGGGACAGCAAGGTGTCCCTAGCACTGTGGCCAAGGATTCTCTGGTTGTAGCTTGACTTGAACTTAGCAAACACTTCAGACCTCTTTTGGGTGATTAAAGCTGATGGATGTTTCCAGGTCAACAGACAAGAGAGTAAGATGCTGAGGGTACCCTTAGAGGAAGTTCCTCCTTCTATAAGGATGGAGAAACCTTTAAGGCCTTTAAGAAAAGGCACAGATCTGCTTTGAATCCTGTGAAGTGGAAAGCCTCTGTAAGCCCCTGGTATCCTATGTCTGTGCCCACTATAAAGAGGCTCCATAAACGCCCCACCTCCAGTGAGATTCTGGACATGCCATGCTGGGAACATCCATTCAGCCACTGTGGGGAAGCAAAGATTAATTTTAAAGTGGAGGGAAACCTTCAGTGTTTCTTGGGTCTATCTGGCAGTGTCTCTGATCTGCAGGCAAAAATAACAAAGGGTTCTTGGCACTCTGAGATCCTGACAGGATCCATGCTGTTGTCTGAAGCAGGTAGGGAAAAGGACAGGCTGTCATTGTCTCTCCTCCTCTCCAGCCAGCCCAAAGGGAGAGGGACTGGTGGGCTGTAGCAGGAGCAGGGCATCACCTTGGCTTTTGTTGCCCAAAGTTATACTAGGAATGCAATGGCTAGAATAATTCAGAAAGAACAGGGGAGACCCAGATAAGTGCAAATTATTCACAAAGGCATGCTGAGGAGATTGTGCCCCTCCAYGYGGGAAACTGAGGCAAGGAGAGGAGSAGGAACTTACASCAGATGTAGCAGGYTGGCAGAAGAGCCAGTAGAGGATCCCAAGTGATTTYTMCTGSAAGGACTCAGTGAATGTTGTAACCTGAGACCCTCATTAAACACAGCCATGACATTGTCTTAAGATCCAAGTAGACATTGCCCCATCACTGTTTCACCCTGCCCAGCTCTGTGCTCAGGGTGCTTTCTCCTCCTGCASTGGAGTGACAGAGACTTAAAATTGGAGCCCAGCCTTCTGCCAAACACTTAAAACACCCTGATCTCCCCAGGCATCTGTGGAGACAGCAGATGAGTGGCAGATGTAGACATGTCCACGTAGGCAGTGTCATCCCTGTGATTGCAGAATACTCATCAATTACAGAGGTAAGAAAAGGGATGGCTTTATCTGAGCAATGTGGAGGCAGAGCTGACAGCCCTGCTGGGAATTGCTGCTCCAAGGCAGATGCTCATAGCAATAAAAAGCAAGGCTTCACCTATTCCAGGAGCAGATGTTCACCTTAAAAGATTCCTCCCACATCTTTGCCTATCTTCTTTCCCTGATGACTCCTCTGTTTCACAGACCATCTCCTGGGCCTGTTGTCTTGCTAAACAAGGTTCAGCCTTCTCCATGGTAGGTGTTCATGCCTAAAGTGCTCAGAGAGTCTGGACTGAAAGTGGCTGGAAAYGTCTTGAGAGTTTCCTTAGGCAGGGGACGCCAGGGAGTTAGCCTCACACCAAGATTTCAGTTTTGATGTTTCTAAACAGAAAGATCAGCCTTACTTGGAAGAAAATGCTCTGATTTTCCATTTCAAAATGATCTTTGTGCAATTAAAAAGCATACAGGAATTTTCGTGGCAAAGGAATGTGCCTATTAACTGCCCACTCCTTTATTTCTGGTAAATCCTGGTTTGAGGCTTAACCTCCTGAAAATTAGGTTGGTGTTTCAGGAGGGGGTCATGCTGGAGCTATGCCATCTCCTACCAACCAGAGTGYGTCTTGTCCTGCCCAGAAGTTCTGTCCCTTGCAGTGCAGGGCAGCAGCAGCAGCACGCTGCTCCTTGGTGCTGAAGCTCTGAGATCCATGCACAGAGCTGGTGTCTGTCACAGACATTTCTTTTATGAAAAATCRTCTCTCAGGATTTTTCCTGCTAGAGCTGAGAAGTTCAGCAACAAGATGTAAACAATAGATTGTCTGCTACTGTGGAATGCAGCAAGTAGATCTGTSATTGGTTTGGTGTGGATGTTTTAGTTCAGTGACCAGTCACAGCAGAGCTAGCTRTCAGAGTTTGTCAAGGCCAGCTCGTGTGTTATCACTCTTTACTTTTCTTAGCTTAGCTTAGCAGCTTCTGGAAACTCTCCTTTCTTTTTAGTATAGTATAGTATATGTATATATAACATAATAAATCAACCTTCTGATCATGGAGCCCATCTGTCTCTTCCTTCACCCCAAGAACCCTTGTGACCACCATCACAGGTGTCACTGCTTCAGTGAGCTGCTGAGGGAGTCAGGGCTCCCACATCACTGTGGCACTCAGAGTCCCTGCTCACAACCAGCCCTGCCCACATCAGCTTTGTTCAAGGAGGAACAGTGTGACGGTGTTCACAGGGTCTGAGAATGAGGAAAGAGATGAGACTCTGACTCCCATGTTTCAGAAGGCTTGATTTATTAATTTTATGATATATTTATATTAAACTATACTAAAAGAGTAGAAGAAAGGATTTCCATCAGAAGGCTAGCTAAGAATAGAAAAAGAAGAGAATGATAACAAAGGTTTGTGCTCAGACAAGAATCCGAGCCAGCTGGCTGTGATTGGCCATTAATTAGAAACAACCACATGAGACCAATCACAGATCACCTGTTGCATTTCCACAGCAGCAGATAATCATTGTTTACAATTTTGTTCCTGAGGCTCTCAGCTCCTCAGAAGGAAAAATCCTAAGGAAAGGATTTTTCATAAAAGATGTCTGTGACACCTTTACATTTGCCTAACAGCAACCTTTCTCCCACAGGGGTTGTCTGCCTGGTGGTGACCATCATGTACTGGTGTGGCTGGGAGATGGGAGCTGTGGAAGCCATTTCCCTCTCCATCCTCAGCTTCTCAGGAGGAAAAATCCTAAGGAAAGGATTTTTCATGAAAGATGCCTGTGACAGAGCAGAGTTGATGTACTGTGCAGAGATCAGCATCAGAGGAAGGAAAAGACCCACTATTCCTTGCTCTGTTTGTTTCTCTAAGTTGTGGTGCCTCTTGAGGTGCTGGGTTTGGGCAGCTGGGGCATCACATTTGGCTGCTGACCTCAGCAATTGCCAAGGCTGCACGTTCTGAAAGGAATCAGTGGCCGAGCTGGATTGTGTTTCTCAATTCCTGCTGGATCTGAAAATATGCTAAAGCAAAGGTGGCCTGAGAAATATCCCCAAGCAGAAGGGCACGTTGACACTTGGAGAGCTCCTGGGACCATTGATACAGTCTGGAGGCAAAGGTCTGCAGGGACCCTGGCTTTGCCTCCACTGGAGCAAACTGGGATGCTGCAGTGTCTAAGTGTTTGAGCTTGTCCTGCACAGAATTTCTGTAGCAGAGCAGCCTGCCCTTCTGGAAGGTTATAAAAGGCTTTTTGTTTAACCCCACGACACAAATATATCCTCCCACACTGCCCACCAAGGAAGCTGTGCAGACTGATTTGCAGCCAGGCAGGACAAATTCAGTGTCTTGGTTACTTCTTCCAAAATCARTCCTCACCCCTGACAGTGTGTAAGCCATAGTTTACAGATATTTCAAAGTCTTCTGCTAACTACTCTGCTCTGCTTAGTGCCCAGGGTCCCAGAGCTGGGCATCTTTCAATGCCTGTCTCCATCCTGAGGGCAGAGGGTTTTGGCTTTTTCTTCTCTGCTCCTCCTTTGGGCAGTTGCTGAAGGGAGGTGGGGACAGTGGCCATGGCTGGAGGCAGAGCAACAAGCAGATTTGGAGGAAAAGAAAGGTTTGGAGGCAGAAGCAGAACAAATGGGAGGGAGGATGGTTCKGAGTACAAGGGGGAAGAGGTGTGAGCACCCCATGGGCAGTGGGAGGGAGGGCACTGCCATTCCACCKCGTTGTGTGCAGACCCTAGAGTGTCAGTTCTCAGAGTGATGTAGCACAATTCCTGATGTATGCGTGTCACTTTTGTAAGTTGTCTCCTACCCTCACTATTTTCAGTGTTCCTTGATTTTTGGAGACTGTTGTAAATAAAAAGATTTTGACATTCMCACGTTTGGATCCCTCTCTCATCACCACGTTACTGTTCATGTACTGACAGCCAGAGTGCACTGACAGCATCTGTGCTGTGCAAGGAATGCAGAGGGGATGAGGCCACAGAGCCAGTTCCTAAAGTGCACAGGATTGTCAGCTCCTGCTGCTGAAGCTGGGCCTCTMGAAGCCAAATTATCACATCCAGGAGAGCTTGGAAAAGGCAGTGCAGGAACCCACACAGGTCTGCAAAAGGACTGGCTAGAACAAGAGCTTTAGCCATGGTTTGTGGAAGCTTTTCACTCCTCCATTTCATGCTGTGCTTCTCCCAGTGTATGAAGATMGCCCTGWGCTGACTCCACGAGGATGGGGCTCKCCTGCAGCACCACAGTTCCCACAGCACACAGTGTCTGCCATGAACTTCTGGTGGAAGTTTTGTCCCTCTGTCCTGTGCTGCAGCACCAAGGGCTTGTCCTGCACCTCCCAGGAGCCCACGGAGCTGATGCAGCAGTGGGAGAGCCCTCAGTCCCTCCTCAGGTACAGCACTGCTGGGAAGGGCAACACTCACAGCACACCACAGCAAGAACCTCCTGTGGTCTCCAGCCCTCTTTTCTATGAGGAGGCCAAAATTTCTGGTGAAACCTGTTGRTATTGAGCACCAGGAAGGCTCTGGGTCGCAGCCTGACACCTACAAAAAATGCAGTATCCACAGGGAGGAGGAATGTGTTTCCTTTAATGGGGAATTGGGGATTGCAGGTAGGGGAGGGTTTATGCTTGKCCTTGCTGCTGGGAKATTGCCAAGGCTGGAAATGGGTTGGTTTTGGTTACAAATTCAGTCTCTTACCCCAAGAGCAGGTGTGACAGGGACTCCCTAACACACAGGCAGGGAGCTGTGTGAGAACTGTGGGCCACTGAGGAGACACAGGCTGCCCTGCTTGGACTGTGCAGGTGGTAGTGGTCCCATTGTGTGCCCTGAATCACTGTGAAAGTGGTGGCAGTTCTGTTCCATGAAGAACAGCAGCCTCTCATTTTTCCAGCAATCCCCAAAAGCCAGCAGTGTGCCTCATTGGGGCTCCCTCACAGCAATGCAATTACCATTGCATGASAGCCACGGCTGCCCGTGCTTTAACAGCACTGCAAATTACACTCATAAATTCAGAGTGCAGCTAATTGTTGTTTTATGGAGTAGATGTTCTTCTGGGGAAAAAAAAAATCTGTAAACACTCTGATGCCCTGCTGGGCAGAGGGCTATTTATCTTGGGTGAGGAATGGCCTTCCAGAGCAATGTAAGATGGACCAGACTTTTCAAGGGCACTCACATTCCCCTGATGTGATTCTGGGCAAGTGTGATCTGCAAAAGGGTTTTTTTTTTTTAATGTAGGATTTCACCTGCTGATAGAGTAATGTGCCTTGTGATTACAGTGTTATTGCTTTTTCTGGAGACTCATCTGGCCTGGCTGAGATCAGGGCTCCCCTGTGCCACCCACTGCCCTTGTGAAGGGGAAGGGTGCAGCTGGTTTGAAGGATTACACTCAAAGTGGAAGTGACTGGCAGGGCACAGAGGTGCCCAGATCATTCTGCAGGGGTGTTGGGAAGGATGAAAGTTTGACAAGAAAGTCTCACAGATATGMYTGCTTYGCAGAAAGATTTTTAAATGTAGAGMCTGATGAAGGAATAGAGATGGAAACAAGTTTTGATATAGAAGAAAAGAATTGCTGAGCCAGTCTCACTGGATAACCAAGGAGGCAAAGGCTGTGTTAGTTAGAAGGGGTTTTTTGACTTAGAGCAAAGGATAAACCCACCCCAAACAAGAAGATGTTTTTACCAAGCAGGAAGAAAGAACAGGCAAACAAGCCTGCTGATGTGGCAAGTAGAAAAAGAGGTCTCAGAATTTTCCACTGCAAGAAAACTGAAAAACAACTTCTAGCTTAAACTGTGATGTACTGACTTTAGTGACTGGAGAACAGTAACATGAATATGGTAATTATAGTAGTTGTGATGGGCTATAGATAATAGTTAAGGTATATATTGGTTCTACTGTATTAAGATGCTCAGCAAAGAAAAGTATATAATGCAATGTAACCAAAAGAAAAGTCTATAATGCATTGTAACCAAAACCAAAGGGTCTCCAGGCCTGCCTGCAGCTGGAGCTGAGAGCTGTAGGCACAGCTCTGTCACCCACCACCCTGGGCTGTTGTAACATCTTGGGTGGAGTAAACTGCATTTTGAAGAGCAACTGGAGTCCCACATCCCTCATTTAGGCTCTTACAGTGGCGCCCAACGTGGAGCACCATTAGTAAGAGAGATTAATAAGAGCCTGAATGAGGGATGCAGGACTCCAGGCCTGTCTGCAGCTGGAGCTGACAGCTGGAGGCACAGCTCTGTCACCCACAACCCTGGGCTGTTGTAACACTTTGTATACAATAAACTGCATTTTGTATACAATAAACTGCATTTTGGAGAGCCCCTGGAGTCCCACATCCCTCATTTCAGCTCTTACACAGGGGAACTGAGATGCTGGGCAGGCTCTGCTTTGTTTACCAAGGTACTGCTGGGTGGCATTTGTCACCATTYGGAGGTGCCATGAGAAGGTTTCTGCTCTTCATCTATCTTGAGCCTGTCCTCAAGATTGATGGAGAGCCAGAAATGAGCTGCTCTGGACACTTGGCCCAGAGCCCTGATCTTCAGWGGCCTCATCCTGCACATGGGCAAATCAGTGGTGAAGCAGCRCCCCCATTTACTTGGGAGTTGTTTSCACTSCTGGYATGACCCTGGTGAGGTTTCAGCTCCTTACATTCAAACCCTYACACCTGTGGGTCAGCCAAAACCTGCCAGGTCTCGTGGTGACAGTCCCACTCTCTGCTCTGTCACAATACTGCACAAAACGAGCACCACTCAAACACTGAGATGTCCAAGGCAAAGAAAAGCACATTTATTTCTGGACCTTGATATTTATAGAATTCCAAAAGCGACCATGGATTGGAGGATGAAACTGTCACCTCTCCAACCACACTGGTCAAACCAACAGCCCATCAGTTCTCTCCTCCTCCAGAAAGGAATGTAAAATAATCATTATTGACATGAAAAGTTTGTGAAAAACTCCATTACAAAAATGRAAACATCAGAAGGCTCAGAAGAACTTCAGAAGAACAGGGTGACACTGCTCCCCTGTGCTGCCAGTGCCAGTTCTGCATGCAAATGGAGCCTTTTAAAAAGGCCAACTGCTGAGCCCTTCTCTCTATTCCTAATTGGATCTTCTACCCTCAACTGTCTTCATCTGTGGAAGTGTGACTTTTCAGCCCTTTTTTACTTATGCCAGTTTACTGTATTTTAATTTTGGTTTCAGAGTGTACTGACTTGGCAGGTTATATGATTTGCCAGGAGGCAGAGAGTGGGAGGCTTTATAAATAAAAACCCTGCATCTGTTCCATCTCTCTTCACACCCAGGGGCTGATTTTTGTTGCACCAGACCAAACCTGGAAAGCTTTTCACTAAAATTTAGGGTGGCAACAGCGAGGTGTGGGTGTAGCAGGGATGAGTGCATGTAAATTGTCAAGGCTGTAGTTCTTGGGGCTCTGAAGAGCCAATGTTTTGTGTATTTTAATAACTGTTTCTGCTGAATGTGCTGAATGCAAACCTGCAATATAATATATAGAAAGGTTGTTTGTGGTACATCTTGATACACTGGACTGGGCTTTGCTTTGCTCCAGGAGMCTGTWAGGAGACTTTYGAAGATGATGTGCTAATGCAGAATTCAGCAAATKACAGCTTTTTAAAGGTCCCTATTTGGTAAGGTAAGAGACACCTCTAAAAACAACACTTTCACTGGTTAGACCTACTTCAGAGGATGTCCTTACACTGCACTGGGCACTGTAATTACAAGTAATAACTGTGCTTTGAGCTTTGCAAATGCTCTTTATATTCAAAATGCTTTTGTCCCTTCCTTGTGAAGCATGTAAGGACAGGGAAGTTTTTCCTTCCAGTGCATGCAGGCAGCCCTGGGAGCTGTGCTGAAAACACTGTCTTTTGCCCAAATCCAGCTCCAGAAAAGGACTTGGATGCTGTGAGGAGCTTTGGTGTACCTGCCAAGGCTGGCATATGTCTGGTGCTGCAGTGAGTGCTGCTGTACAGCTGCTCTAAGATCTGATACCACGCCAAGTGGGAATCAGACTTTAAGCACATAATCTGCTTTATCAGGCTCCACACCAGGGGGACTCCTATTGTAGCACCACTTGTTTAAAGGGGAGAAGTGAGCACAAGCATTTTAAATGCAAGGGTTGAGCCAGGCTTTCATGTGAACAATGTGCCTTTTCCCTTCAGTGTGTGGAGGCTTGTTTGGAGTGCCCACTCGGCTGACAGCCCTGGAAAAGCTTGTGNATGACCCTGGTGAGGTTTCAGCTCCTTACATTCAAACCCTGACACCTGTGGGTCAGCCAAAACCTGCCAGGTCTCGTGGTGACAGTCCCACTCTCTGCTCTGTCACAATYCTGCACAAAARGAGCACCACTCAAACACTGAGKTGTCCAAGGCAAAGAAAAGCACATTTATTTCTGGACCTTGYTATTTATAGAATTCCAAAAGRGACCATGGYTTGGAGGATGAAARTGRCACCTCTCCAACCACACTGGTCAAACCAACAGRCCATCAGTTCTCTCCTSCTCCAGAAAGGAATGTAAAATAATCATTATTGACATGAAAAGTGTGTGAAAAACTCCATTACAAAAATGRAAACATCAGAAGGCTCAGAAGAACTTCAGAAGAACAGGGTGACACTGCTCCCCTGTGCTGCCAGTGCCAGTTCTGCATGCAAATGGAGCCTTTTAAAAAGGCCAACTGCTGAGCCCTTCTCTCTATTCCTAATTGGATCTTCTACCCTCAACTGTCTTCATCTGTGGAAGTGTGACTTTTCAGCCCTTTTTTACTTATGCCAGTTTACTGTATTTTAATTTTGGTTTCAGAGTGTACTGACTTGGCAGGTTATATGATTTGCCAGGAGGCAGAGAGTGGGAGGCTTTATAAATAAAAACCCTGCATCTGTTCCATCTCTCTTCACACCCAGGGGCTGATTTTTGTTGCACCAGACCAAACCTGGAAAGCTTTTCACTAAAATTTAGGGTGGCAACAGCGAGGTGTGGGTGTAGCAGGGATGAGTGCATGTAAATTGTCAAGGCTGTAGTTCTTGGGGCTCTGAAGAGCCAATGTTTTGTGTATTTTAATAACTGTTTCTGCTGAATGTGCTGAATGTAAACCTGCAATATAATAGGTGGAAAGGTTGTTTGTGGTACATCTTGATACACTGGACTGGGCTTTGCTTTGCTCCAGGAGTCTGTTAGGAGACTTTAGAAGATGATGTGCTAATGCAGAATTCAGCAAATAACAGCTTTTTAAAGGTCCCTATTTGGTAAGATAAGAGGCATCTCTAAAAACAACACTTTCACTGGTTAGACCTACTTCAGAGGATGTCCTTACACTGCACTGGGCACTGTAATTACAAGTAATAACTGTGCTTTGAGCTTTGCAAATGCTCTTTATATTCAAAATGCTTTTGTCCCTTCCTTGTGAAGCATGTAAGGACAGGGAAGTTTTTCCTTCCAGTGCATGCAGGCAGCCCTGGGAGCTGTGCTGAAAACACTGTCTTTTGCCCAAATCCAGCTCCAGAAAAGGACTTGGATGCTGTGAGGAGCTTTGGTGTACCTGCCAAGGCTGGCATATGTCTGGTGCTGCAGTGAGTGCTGCTGTACAGCTGCTCTAAGATCTGATACCACGCCAAGTGGGAATCAGACTTTAAGCACATAATCTGCTTTATCAGGCTCCACACCAGGGGGACTCCTATTGTAGCACCACTTGTTTAAAGGGGAGAAGTGAGCACAAGCATTTTAAATGCAAGGGTTGAGCCAGGCTTTCATGTGAACAATGTGCCTTTTCCCTTCAGTGTGTGGAGGCTTGTTTGGAGTGCCCACTCGGCTGACAGCCCTGGAAAAGCTTGTGAAAATACATATTTTATGACTGGCTTTTCAGAAATAATAAAATGAATATTATATGCGTTATGTTAGAAAGTAATGCCGTATTAATTTTCTTAAGTAGTGTGTTAAATACAGTTTTAGGTTATAACATAATGTTAAAATAGAAACTGTGCTATGTAGGATACTTTATTTAAAGAAAGGACTTGCACTGAGATAGCAGCCACAGGACACCTGAACCTTTTAGAAAAAGAGAATTTATTGCTCCCTTATCAGAAGAAACAAACTTCTTCCTGCCTTGCTCAGCCCTGAAGATGCTGTCAGGATTCAGAGGAAGAAGCTGACACTGCCCAGACAGAATCCTGTGTTTGAATGGAATTTATGCATCATGTATGAACTGTATGAATATGCAACAGGCTGTTGCTTTTAAGGGTTAATCCTCTGTTAACGTGGGTCCTTTTTCGGGCTTATTTTGCCCAGAAAGAGGTACCCAGACTGTCCCTAACTCTTTGTTTTTATTGTCTTGTATTGTCCTAAATCCTAATTGTCCAAATTTTTATTACTCTAATTATATTGCTATTTRTATAACCATTTTATTGCTATTAAACTTTTAAAAWTTTAAAACCAYGTGARMGGCGTTMTTCACAYGCTGATGGTGGGGAGGTGTCCCCAGGAGGGGCAGTGCTGGAGTCGGATCCTGTTGCAGTGTGAAGCAGTATCCTCTTTCTGCTATCCCAGTCCCTCAGGTGTGCCAACCTCTCCCTTCCCCTCCTCCTTGCCCCCTTGCTAAGTGCTGTCCATCAATCTTAACATCCCAGCAAGGCCGTCGTCTGATAGGTGAAGTTCAAAAGATGCCCCTCAGCCTTGGGGACAATTGGGCCATCCAGGTGTCATTTGTCCCCTGACCCTTCCCCCCTCCTACCTGGTTGGTGGCTCACCTACCCCTTTCCTCCCCCTTTCCCTGAATATAAAAATACACAGGACCATGCGGTCGGGATTCAGTTGGAGCTGTCGCAACATTCAGAGGCCTGCGTGCCCAGGAATAAACTCTGGATTCAGACCCTCTCACTGAATCGACTCCTTTTTCTCTTTGCCTCGCCTAAAGCTGCTCCATCAGAGGTCAAGTCTGAGTTCCTGCCTGCCTGGACTTGTTCCAAGTGCCCAGCTTGCAGCACACAGCTAGCCAAAGGTAGCTCTGAGGTGAAAACACCACAGCTGCTGCCTCGGCCAAGCAGCAAGGGCCAGACAGGCCAGGCCCTTCACCCGGTAATATTGGGAAATCATCTCAATAGGATCAGCTTCAGGAGAAGCAGGAGCAAGAGGGATGAGACAGCAGTGGAGCACTGAGGGTTTTCAGAGGGTTTGTGGGCTTGGCTCTGCTGCTGGAGCAGCTGGGCCTGAATTCCTCTTGAGGAGCTGGACTGGAGCTCCTCACTCTGCTGCTCTGTCACGGGCTGCAGGAGGCAAAGGCTTCCCTGGGCTGTGCTGTGACTGGACATGGCTTAGTGGAAAATTGTGATGGTGGCTCTTTGTTGTAGGAAGGATTGTAAGAGGCCACAATGATCATCCCCCCAGTGAGTTACAGCCGGAGCCAATCAAGCACCACACTCACAACCAATTAAGACCACCAGTATAAAAGGGCAGCGACAGAGAAGAGGCAGGAGACAGAAAGAAGAGACAGCAAGAGGAGTCAGATGGCTGCTGCAAGGATCCTGAAGAATCACTGCAAGAAGGTATGGTGCTCAGAAGCCACAGGATCCTTGCAGCACAATGATAATAAGAACTGTTGCCATATACTWTYCAATACTTAAAGCAACAGCTCTTGGCAGTCAGTCAGAATGACCTGAAGGAGASAAAYTWTTGTYTTTGCAGGGCGCCCCTGTGGCAGGGAGGAATGATGAATCTGCCTCCATGCTCTCAGAAGGCTYATTTATTACTTTAAAATACTATATTATATTAAAMAATACTATACTGACTATACTAAAGAATACAGAAAGGATACTTACAGAATGCTKAAAAGATAATAATGAAAACTCKTGACTCTTTCCAGAGTCCCKACACAGCTTGGRCCTGATTGACCAATGAGACAAYACAACTCCCACCATTAATGCATTAATTATTGTGCATTATCATGCACAATATAAAAATACCAGCGTGCCAACAGCAGTGGTAGAGCTCTGGATTGAACTGGGAGAGCTGATCTCCAGTTCCTGGCAGGTCCAGAGGCTCTGTGCTGTGTTGGAATGTGGAAAAATACCTTTTGAGGCTCCTCAGCCATTCTGAGTCCTTGCTGATCCATGGTGAAGGGGAATTGAGAGCAACTCTTCTCCCCAGTGCCTCTCCTGGCAGGGCATGCCTGGGACTCTGTGCCTTCCAGTGGGAAAGGTCTGGAGCTTGAGATGTGTAGCAATAATTAAATTCAATTTATGAGGGCGTGGATTTAAATGAATTGGCTAATTTATAAAATCAACTTCTTCAGGCTACTTAGCTTTTTGATGTCTCACCAGTATTTAATTGTCTTAACTTGGTCTTAATGGAATTATTAGGTTTTATATCTCTGTAGGTCTTGATTTATTTCTCTGCTCTTAATCTATTGGCCTGTGGCAACACTTCTCCTTAGCTTTGATTTGTAGGGGGGAAAATRATTAGACCAGGAAGTTTGTTCTGTATCAGTAAAGGGAACTGTTCTTTACCAAATTGTCTATGATTTGTGATGTAGGCTAAGCAAAACTATGGCAATACTTACCACACTGGATGCACTGACGTTATCTTGATGAGTTAATTATTCTCCTTTCCCCTCTTGGGATGACCTCTGTCCCTCAATGTTTAATATCTGAGTCTGAGGAAAAAAGACCTTATTCAAGCATACCTGTGAAATGAAGTTTTGAGCCAAAGTTGATGACAGGAAGGTGAAGTGAGACAGAAAGAGAAATATTTTAAGTTTCAGAATTTGTGCTTTTCTGAAATGTTAGTTTTAAAACAAAGTCTTTATTTTTGTTCTGTTTGATTCAAACCAGGATTTTCTGGACTTGAACCAAGAGGAAATTTCACTTTTCACCTCTTTCTTGGTGAATTGGCTGAGTGGGTCAGGAAGAAGTTCATTTCTTCTGATAATGGAGCAATAAATTCATTTTCTCTGAACGATTCAGGTGTCCTGTGGCTGCTATCTTGGTGGGAGTACCTCATTCCTCTCTTTTAAAAAAGTACCTTACACAGCATAGTTTCTATTTTAACATTATGTTATAACCCAAAACTATATTTAACACACCAAAGAAAATTAACACAGCATAACTCTCTAACATAACACACATAATATTCATTTGAATATTTGTGAAAAGCCAATCATAAAATACGCATTTTTGACAAGAAAACAAAGAAATGAACTCACTGAATCAAATCCTTCCTCAGGCTACCAGGTTTTGGCTGAGAAAGGAGAGATTGGCCCTGTATCCTTGGGGGGATCCTGGAGTTTTTAGGGAAGAGGGTGGCCAGCAGCAGATTGGGAGAGGAATCTTGGCTCACCAATGAATTTTGCTCAGAATAACAGCTGGAGTCAGTGACAGCTCAAAAGACCAAGCTCAGAACTGCAGGTCAAGAAACAGCAGCTGACATTACCATGGAAGCCCTGATAACATAATCCTCTAATAATTCCAACATAATGCCAGCAGCTGAGGGAAGGGAGGGAGGGGAGAGCTTGGAAACCTGGATCTGCATTTGGTGTGCACTGGCATGAGAGAGGACAGTGTGTGCCAGGGGCTGGGGCACAGGAAATGTGAAGGTCTCTGAGCACAGGAGGTGGCTTTGACAGGAAGGATGCATACCTCAATGATTTTTTAATTACTGCMGGGTTTAACTTATTCCCCGCTCTAAAGGGAGCAGTGGGATTTGTGCTCCTGTTCATGGCCTGAGCTAACACTGCAGGTGCCTGCTGGGASAGGAGGAATCCCCTTGGGAGCTGGGATCTCCACACTTGAGCACCTTGGGATGAGAGGGCTGTGTGCTCAGGCACTGCAGCTTTTCAGAAGTGGGGAGTTGTCGGGGTCTCCAGCTGCTCACAGTGACCCCAAGATGTGTTAGAAAGTCTCTTTTCCCAGCCTGGTGCTTGAAGAAGGAGTCAGGGCTCTTCATTTCTCGGTCTCAAGGTTGTTTATTGTTTCTTATCTATAAAAAAATTTCTCCTGTCCACAGGACAGTTCCAGGCACTCTGCCTGCCCCCAGGGCAGTGTTATGTCTTTATACTAAAAACTATGTGTACAATGTTTACAATTCCTTCCCAATACCTATCACCTATGTTAGACAGTGAGCTTCTACTCTAAACCAATCTTTGAGTGTCACCATCACAGCAGAAGATGGAGGCTGAGAAGAAGAAGGAGAAAGGCTGGACATGCCCAATTCCCTCCATCTTGCCTCCTGAACCCCCATACCAGAAACCCTGAAATCTACTTTTCCACCTTGTGATAACTTCACTAATATTCTACTTAAACTGTTGTGGCTTGCAGATCTTCATCTAAGGTTGGTAATTTGCTCCACGGGTCATAATCAAACCCACAGGGGCATTTTGGGCTCTGTGCCAGGGTCTCTGAGCCCCCTGGCAGGGTCCTGGCCACCCTGGACAGCCAGAGGGATGTGCTGGGTCCTGACAGGGAGTTTGTGCAGAGCATTGAAAATAAAGCAAAAAAGTGTAGCTTAGCTCTTGCTGGATGTGCTGCTCCTCTGCCCCCACTTAAGAAAATATTGCCCTCCCAATTCAATCCTGTAGCCCATTATTCATGAGGTCATTACTCTTTAATTTAATCACCAAATGTCAGCTGAATCTCATTTATTCTGCCAGCTCGCTGGAGATTTACCTATTTATTTTACATTTCAAATGAATTGCTCATTATTTTGTCATTCTGGGATTTTATTCTGTAATTTATTTTGCGAGCCCTGACAAGTTGAAAATGAACCCTGGCTCTCCCCTGTCTTGCATGTTAATTGTCAGGTCCATGGCTCAATTGTTTGCTTGCAGGACCAAGGGACCTGACCCTSTATCCAGGGAGGGAGGGGAGCCAGGCTTTGTAACCCCACAGCTGCTGGTGATTCAAATGTGACAAGAAGGAAATGCTTTTTCTCTTTCCTCCCTACCACACTTCTTGGGTCAATGTCAAAGGACAAGTTATCCTGTGCAACTTGTCCCTGAAATACATCACAGCAAATCAGAGGTGTGTGGTGCCCCTTATGGTGTGTGGTTGAAYTCCTGAGAGAAAGGCTGTAAAAATAAACGTTGGAGAGAAAACAAAATTTGGGGTTATTATAAATACCAWTCCTCTCCTAATGAGGTTAGGGTGAAATGGTCCTCAGTGAGGGATGGTCCTTACAGCACCTATTTCTAGCTGCAGTTTTTTCTTCTMTGCTGGTTTTWTTTTGGCTATTAGGTGCTGGAGAAGACAGASCAGTGCTCTGTTCCAGCCTGGTCCTGTGGTGTCCCTTTGCCTGGATGAGGTCTGGTTTTCTCTAATAGATCCAGGGCTCCTGTCCAGAATTGAGCTCAGAGATCAGCTCCTTGCAGACAGGTTGTGCTTGTGTGTTTGACACAGATATCATGGTYTATACCAGGATTGCTGTGTYCAYRCTCAGCCCCATCCAGCCTCTTTCARTMTCCTGTTGCAGAATRCACAATATTATGGAAAACTGATTTCTATCAAGTTGTGCTTGTGTGTTTGACACATATATCATGGTACACCAGGATTGCTGTGTGCAATCTCAGCCCCATCCAGCCTCTTTCTCTTTCCTTTTGCAGAATGCACAATATTATGGAAAAACCAATTTTCTCTCAGGATTAGTTCTTTATCTGCCAGTTGAGTGATCTGTGCTTTTTCTCAGTTGCCCTCTAAGCTGCTGGGACCTATGGGCCCTGCAATTTGCCCTGTTACTATCCAGCTGAAGAGCAGCTCTTCTGTGCTGGAGAGGAGACTTGTTAAGGAAATTCACAAAAGGCCAGACATGGCAAGCACCAGAAAGAGCAGGAGGAGGAATTGGGAGGATATGAAGGGGTACTTCAATCTMCAGGCTCATTTCTTGGTGGGATATAAACTGAGCATCATCTCAGCTCYATTTGAGCAAATAGCTGAAAAAAAGTAAAAAATCCTTATTTGATGCTTTCCCTGTTGCTGACACAAATCACAAGCACCTCATTGATTTTCTGCTTTTCCCAGCCTGAGATCAGCAGTATGACATTGCTCCTGTTTGCTGGGCTGAGTTACTGCCTGCTGCTTCTGGTGAGCTTCCCTGGCAGGTTGTGAGAGCTGTATCACATAAACCTGTTTGATTCTTCTTCTGAGATCTTCTTGGACACAGCATTTTCKCACCCTCCTCAGCCTGGGCAATCAAGGGCATGCTTTGGAAGTCAGCATTTACAGGACTGGGAAAAGCTTTCTTGCATCTGCCTCACTGTCTTGGTGAAGTAAGCCAGTAATTCTGTATTGTATTTGCTGGGAATTGTCTCAAAGAAGGCAGGAATGATGGATCTGACTCCATGTTCTCAAAAGGCTAATTTATTATTTTATGATACTATATTATAATAAAGAATACTATATTAAACTATACTAAAGAATAAAGAAAGGATACTTACACAATGCTAAAAAGATAATAATGAAAACTCGTGATTGTTTCCAGTCCTGACACAGCTTGGCCCTGATTGGCCAAAGAGTGAAAACAACTCACAGCAAATCCAATGGAACAATCACCTGTGGGTAAACAATCTCCAAACACATTCCACATGAGCACAACACAGGAGAAGCAAATGAGATAAGAATTGTTTTCCTTTTCTCCGAGGCTTCTCAGCTTCCCAGGAGAAAAATCCTGGGCAAAGGGATTTTTCCAGAGAGTGTGAATGTGACAGTTGCTGACAGTGGGTTGTTGCCAGCTCTGTCTTTCACAAAACCSTTTCTTCCCAGCACAGCAGATGGAAAACCCATGGCCCCCTCTGCTGGCAGTCATCTCCCACTGAAATATCATTTCAGGCAAATACAAAATTCATTCACATCATCAGTGTGAAATGAAGAGGCGAGGGGTTTCCTTGTTTTTCCCATTAAGAATAAACCTGCCCTCTGAGGCAGCCTTAAATAAACCTCCCTGTGTGAAGAGGGATCATTGCCTGCTCTGCATGATGAGCTGTGCTGGCTGAGCACCATCCTGTCCTGCTGTTCCTCTGCTTGTAGGGCTGCTGCTACTCCCTCCTGTCGCAMTCACATTTTCTGGAAAAATCCCCTTGCCCAGGATTTTCCCCTGGGATGCTGAGAAGCCTCAGAGAAAAAATGAAAACAATAATTACCTGATTTGCTTCTCCTGTGTTTTGTTGCTTTGGAATGTGTTTGGAGATTGTTTGCCCACAGCTGATTGTTTCCTTGGTTTCATGTGAGTTGTTTTCACTCTTTGGCCAATCAGGGCCAAGCTGTGTGGGGACTCTGGAAAGAGTAAAGAGTTTTCATTATTATCTTTTTAGCCTTCTGTAAGTATCCTTTCTGTATTCTTTAGTATAGTTTAGTGTAGTGTTCTTTAATATAATATAGTATCATAAAATAATAAATTAGCCTTCTGAGAACATGGAGTCAGATTCATCATTCCTTCCTTTGTCTGGGAACCCCACAAATACATTTCCCTCCCTGGGGCTGGCTCTATTTCAGCCCTGCTGCTGACACTGGCAGTTTTGCTTGGCTAAGGAAGGCAGATGGTGCCAGGACATAATGCTGAGACTAGCTGAGACTTCAGAAAGAATTTTTGTTGTTGTTGTTTTAGTGAATACAGTTATTCTCCTGATTTATCTCAGGGGTCTGAGGGCTGTGGGTCAGACTAATTTGTGCATTAGCTGAGGGATCTGACAGAGGAGCACCTGCATGGGACAGGCTGCAGGACAGTAAAACAATGCTCATCCATCTCCTCTGCACTGTGATGAGTTTGGGATTGGAATTTAGGGTTCTTTTGAGAGAAACTACCGAATCTCTGAGTTTATTTATAATAACTTATTCCTGAGGATTATTTTCAGCGTGCTGTGGCAATGAGAAGAATAAATCCTCCAAGTCTGTAAACAAGAGACTATGGAAACTGGATAATACCCTGAGCTGGCACTGCTTGGCTGTAAAACACTCTTCTCTGACATGGCCAGCATTGTGAAGGAGGGTGATGCATGTTTATACCCCAGTTGTGCTGCTGACCTACTAACTAGGAAGTAGAGGGTTTGTTCAGTGGGGGATTTTTTTGTTGTTGTTGCTGAAGGATGGAACTGGTCCAGTTTGGGCTGTACAAAGCAGCTTTTCAAAGCTGGTCCTTCTGTGTGAGTTGAAAAAGTGTTGAAATTAAAGGAAGCCTTAATAAGGAGGAGATCTTGGAGACTTTATCCTAATTGTATGGATGCTTTCTGCATTAAAGCATTACCATAATGAAAATGTGTCAAAGGCTTTGCTGGAAAAGCCATTAAAACAGATTAGTGCATCTATCTGCACTATAAAAAGGTCCTTTTAGCAGGCCTGCCCATAATTCCAGCTGTCACAAAACAAGAGACCCCTGAAATGCCCTGTGAGCAGCTATTAAAACTGGAGAAGACTCAGCCACACGATCTTGCTTTGATTTCAGTGCAAAAAGTACTTTGACCTTTGGGCTGCCATTGCTGGGGAACATCTGCCTGGAGCAATTAATGACCCTTCATTATATCAGGATAATTGTCACCTCCTTTCTAGCCAGCTGGGGAGGAGGGTGAGGGCAGCACTGTGGGATTGCTGTCTCTTGGGGCTTCCCCTTGGTCCCCTGACCTGTCCCCACCTCCCTGAATACAAATGTGAGCTGCTCAGACAAAGGGTGATGTGACCCAGAGCCTGAGGGGGGCAAGCTCAGGCAAAGCTGGGGAGAGGGAGCTTGCAGAGATCCACATTTGGTCAGGGACACTGGNTTTAATATAATATAGTATCATAAAATAATAAATTAGCCTTCTGAGAACATGGAGTCAGATTCATCATTCCTTCCTTTGTCTGGGAACCCCACAAATACATTTCCCTCCCTGGGGCTGGCTCTATTTCAGCCCTGCTGCTGACACTGGCAGTTTTGCTTGGCTAAGGAAGGCAGATGGTGCCAGGACATAATGCTGAGACTAGCTGAGACTTCAGAAAGAATTTTTGTTGTTGTTGTTTTAGTGAATACAGTTATTCTCCTGATTTATCTCAGGGGTCTGAGGGCTGTGGGTCAGACTAATTTGTGCATTAGCTGAGGGATCTGACAGAGGAGCACCTGCATGGGACAGGCTGCAGGACAGTAAAACAATGCTCATCCATCTCCTCTGCACTGTGATGAGTTTGGGATTGGAATTTAGGGTTCTTTTGAGAGAAACTACCGAATCTCTGAGTTTATTTAWAATAACTTATTCCTGAGGATTATTTTCAGCGTGCTGTGGCAATGAGAAGAATAAATCCTCCAAGTCTGTAAACAAGAGACTATGGAAACTGGATAATACCCTGAGCTGGCACTGCTTGGCTGTAAAACACTCTTCTCTGACATGGCCAGCATTGTGAAGGAGGGTGATGCATGTTTATACCCCAGTTGTGCTGCTGACCTACTAACTAGGAAGTAGAGGGTTTGTTRAGTGGGGGWTTTTTTTGTTGTTGTTGCTGAAGGATGGAACTGGTCCAGTTTGGGCTGTACAAAGCAGCTTTTTAAAGCTGGTCCTTCTGTGTGAGTTGAAAAAGTGTTGAAATTAAAGGAAGCCTTAATAAGGAGGAGATCTTGGAGACTTTATCCTAATTGTATGGATGCTTTCTGCATTAAAGCATTACCATAATGAAAATGTGTCAAAGGCTTTGCTGGAAAAGCCATTAAAACAGATTAGTGCATCTATCTGCACTATAAAAAGGTCCTTTTAGCAGGCCTGCCCATAATTCCAGCTGTCACAAAACAAGAGACCCCTGAAATGCCCTGTGAGCAGCTATTAAAACTGGAGAAGACTCAGCCACACGATCTTGCTTTGATTTCAGTGCAAAAAGTACTTTGACCTTTGGGCTGCCATTGCTGGGGAACATCTGCCTGGAGCAATTAATGACCCTTCATTATATCAGGATAATTGTCACCTCCTTTCTAGCCAGCTGGGGAGGAGGGTGAGGGCAGCACTGTGGGATTGCTGTCTCTTGGGGCTTCCCCTTGGTCCCCTGACCTGTCCCCACCTCCCTGAATACAAATGTGAGCTGCTCAGACAAAGGGTGATGTGACCCAGAGCCTGAGGGGGGCAAGCTCAGGCAAAGCTGGGGAGAGGGAGCTTGCAGAGATCCACATTTGGTCAGGGACACTGGCAAAGGTGGCATGAGAAACTTTGGGGCAATAACAATCAGAACACGATCTTTTCACTGGAACAACTTTGATGTCCATCCCTGTCCTCACCTCTAACAAATCTGTGTTTTGTAAAAATAAAATCCTTACTTGTGATGGTGTTCACAGGGGTTCTTGGATCAGGGAAGAGATGAGGATCTGACTCCATGTTTCAGAAGGCTTGATTTATTATTTTATCATACATATTATATTAAAATTATACTAAAAGAATAGAAGAAAGGATTTCATCAGAAGGCTAGCTAAGAATAGAATAGGAAGGAATGATAACAAAGGCTTGTGGCTTGGACAGAGAGTCTGAGCCAGCTGACTGTGATTGGCCATTAATTAGAAACAACTCTATGAGACCAATCACAGATGCACCTGTTGCATTCCACAGCACCAGATAATCAATGTTTACATTTTGTTCCTGAGGCCTCTCAGCTTCTCAGGAGGAAAAAATCCTAAGGAAAGGATTTTCCATAAAAGTTGTCTGCGACAGAACACAATCTTTTCACTGGAACAACTTTGATGTCCATCCACATCCCCACCTCCAACAAATCTGTGTTTTGTAAAAATAAAATCCTTACTCACCTCTGAGGCTTTGGCTTAGGTGAAGTTACATTTTCACTGGAAAAATACAATGAAGAGGAATATCTTGCCCTCGTTGGCCATGGTTTCTCCCTCATCCCAAATGAAGAAARGGAGATTTAAGGGCAGATGCACAGGGCTGAAGGATTTGGGGAGTATCTGAGGAACTAGAGGCAGGATATACATATATATGTATGTATATATATGTATATATGTGTGTGTYTYTYTATATATATATATATATATATTAGCATCAATGCATTTGAGTTTCTGTCCTAGTAACAATGCAGACACCAGTCCCCAGATCCTTGTTTTGATCCTTTTGAGCTGGAAATATAAAAGGAATGCTCTTCCATATTCAGGAGATGCARCTGAAGAAGGAAGAAAAGGGAGAGAAAGTGCCAGATCCTTTAATTTCTTTGAGAAACTTATTTTAAGGGAGGGGGGGAAAGGAAATTAACAAGGTTTAAAAATACAAGAAAGAGACAGAGGGGAGGGAAATCATAATTTTAACCTGTCCCTATCCTCTCTGTTCCTTTCCTTGGCTGAAAGCCCCAGGTTGTGTGTCAGACAAAGGTATTTGGGATTYTGTCTGTCTCTCCATCCTTTAACAGATGTTTGTGTCATCTGAAAAATACAAATTGCAGCCCCAAGCAGATAGACAAGGGTTTTGATGGGTGAAGAGGGACAACTGTGCTTAGGTTTGGGGGCATCTATGAGCTTGTGATAATGGTGGCTGCTCTAGAAGTGAGACTACATTTTTCTTCAGTGGTTTGATTGTACATATAATTTATAGTCCAATTTTCTCCATCAAGATTCGRTGGGGGATTCTGGTTTTGTTTATCAGTTCTTTTAATGACAGTGTAGGAGGGTGAGTAGCTACATGCAGCTATGGAAGTGGCCACTTGGCAATTTCAGGGTTTGCAAGGGGTCAGATTGTTTGAACAGAGATGCAAATTACTGTTCTTGTATTGAATCCTAAAGCAGGRGGAATCCTTCCTCAAGAGAAAATGCCAAGAAAAGTCACATCATGGCTTTACTATTACTGCAGAGCYCTGAGCAGTGACTGCAAAGTGCTGCTGCATTTTATTTTCTTCCATTTACAGCCAATTGACTGACCTGCACTCTCCAGGAACAACCATGGGATTAGAACTCAATTAGCTGGTGGCAAGGGGGACAGAGACAGGTGTCTCCTCCAAGCATGGCTGAAAGGCCCATTTATGTGCCTTATGAATTATGTTAAAATCAATGCTTATGATCTGTTTGTGCTCCTTGGCTCTGCCAGGAGAGCAAAGGCCTTGTGGTTACCTGATTTAGCTCAGAAAAGTTGTCTTGMCTTTACACTATGCTATGTACTGCCTTTAATCTAKAAACATCAGAGGTTTATGTCCAAAAAGGAGACAGAGGAGTCCTTTGACTTTATTCCAATAAAGGCAGAGGCCATGGGGCATTCCCCTGGGGTCTCTCCAATTTTTGGAGCACCCAGCCTCCTTTTTATCCCAATTTCCCAGCCACATTTCCCTTCTCTCTTTCCCCATTTCTGAGGTACTTGAGAGGTTCAGACTTCCCAGAACGCCTGATCCCAAAGATTTCCCTCTAATGTATAACCCTCCCTTTTAATTTTTAATTCTTATGGAATTTTGGGGCTTTTCTTCCCCATTGTTTCTTTCATCTTTCAATGTCTCATTTCACTTATCAGCCAACCTWAAGTTTATTTGTAAAAGCKAATATCTTTTCCCATTCATCAATCAGTGGAATCCTTCCCATTGRTTCTTTTATCTCCCAGTGCTGGTTTTATCTCCCAGCAGACCCACAGCTGGTRTGMAAAGACAAATCTGCTATTCCTCTCAAGAGGAACTATTCCAGGGGCAGAAGGCACTGCCACAGACATATCAAGTGTGATTTATGCCCTTTCCAGCTTCATTTGTGAGGAGTGGTGCGCCAGCAGTTTATATACAGACACGAACGGGACGGGACTGCTTCGGAATGCGTCCAGAACTGTTTATTTCCAGAATCTATCTAATACATAGTTTTTCTATGCAAGATCCTGACAGTTCAGCATCCAGGCAGCAAGCTGAAGAAACTTGTTACAAGATACCAAATACTCATCATAGCCAATTACACAGAGCAAAAGCATATTGACAGTGATTCTATCCAATCAACATAAGCACATATAAATTGGGTTAAAACAATGCTTGCTTGTTCATTTATGAGGAGACWATGCATAAAACCCTATTCATAAATTTAACCTCGCTATAGAAACTTTTTGCAWCTTAGAAAGTTATTCTGTATCACTAATACATAGCTCTATTGTTCTATTCCTCACGAATTTTCTACAGCTTACATGATGCATCAGCGATATTCATAACTCTGCTGCACTGCAGCCTGTATTTTCCCATAAACCTAAAACCCTCTAACTTTATGGATTCCCACAAGTGGAGCTGCACCTTACTTGCTGCCTCTATTTGGGAAAAAGCAGCAGGGACAGCCCTTCAAAGGCACTGCCCAGTGCATCCTGCATGGGCACAGTGCAGGCTGAGGGCTCAGAGCTGCCCCATCCCATCCTGGCCAGAACCAGACCCATAAGGACCTGCACAGCCCAGATCTGGGAGTGCTGAACGATCCCCGTTGGCACAGCTGCTTTGTAACATAAAATAAAAATAAACCATTTTCTATATGTGAAAGCCTGCGAGGTAATTAATATCCTAGCCATTAAATTCCACTGCAGTATAGTCAGTGTTAATAAGCTAGCTTAAGAGCTCTGCTTGAAATTAATAAGTTGCAAATGACCTYAGGGCCACTGCTTCATGCTTGCTTTTTTCCCCCAATGTTCCTACCCAGAATTACAGAATTTAAGTAGAGAGACAATTTTCATTTATGAGCTAGTATAATTATTCATAACTGCAGAGTTTTAAGGAATAAAAAAGCCTTTCTGGTTAATTAGAAACTCCAGCATCTCAGGGAAATCAGGAAGGGAYTAAAATCTGGGTTTGACTGAGGTGCACAAATATAAAGCTAAATCAAATGGAAGGGTAATACAGTTTCTGCAGAAATTTTTAAGTGCATGATCCTGAGGGTCTAGCTGATCTGAAAGATCAACTCCCTTTTGCCCATCCAGCCATGCAGCTCTGGAGCTCTCCTGGCACTGCTTGTTCTGCCTCTAACTGAGATGTGAGAGAGGGGCTTGAAAGGAGCAAAGAACTGGGCAACTGCCCTTGGAGCCACAAAGCTGGGATGACTGGGCCAAAATCTCCTCTCCCCTTCAAAAAGGGGGTCATGGYGGGAGAAACTTGGAGTATTTTTAGGTATAACTGGCTTTTTTTCTTTCTCACATGATGGTCAGTCTGCTGTCACCTACCAGCAGCAGAATSTCTAACAAAAACAAATTAGGACAAGAAGACCTAGAAGTACAGCAAATTTCTGCTAATTATGTGGCTTGTTTAGCAGGAGAGCTGGGCTGTGGTTTTGTTCCTGTCTTTAKTAAGAGAAGGTGGCATTGCTCAGAGATGCTGAGTTGGAAACTCAGATGATTTGTACTCCTTGTGTGTGTGGATTGCCTCTGTGCCAAGTTATCAGCCTGATTCCCATTTTCCTGTACTTTGGCTCTTCTTTCCACACTCTCTGAAAACTGGGTGCTTCTACTGAGCTGCTGAGTTCTGAAGCATCACTAATGGGTACAAAATCCCTGTAGCTCCAGCTGCTCATCTTTTCTACCATCCATACCTTATCCCTTAGAGGCAATTAGGGAAGAGCTTGTAAATTCATCATTGTGGACCTRCTCAAACCTAGATTAGTTCCTCCAGTCTATCAGATGAATACATATTTATAAGTGTGCTTAAAAATGCACCATCCTTCCCTCAATGAGGTGTAATGAATCCATCATGTAAATACATGCTCAGGTGCAGAATGGAAAAATCCTCTGGGTATTTTTTAGGATTAATAGAAGGATGTTCTTTGAGTTGCTTGGCTTCTTTCAAAAGTGATAATAAAAGTGATTTAACTATATACAATGCACAGTAGTAAGTTAAAAGAGCTTAAGGAATAACTCAACTTTCTATTTGCAGCATTGTCAGGCTTGTTTGCCTGTGCTATCTTTCTGCTTGGTAAAAACATCTTCTTGTTTGGGGTGGGTTTATCCTTTGCTCTAAGCCATAAAAACCCCTTCTAACTAGCACACCCTTTGCCTCCTTGATTATCCAGTAAGATTGACTCATTAATTCTTTTCTTCTCTATCAAAACTTGCTTTCATTTCTATTACTTCATCAGATTCTACATTTAAAAATCTTTCTGCCAAGCCTGCCAATGTTGCAAGTAGAAAAAAGGTCTCAGAACTTTTCACTGCAAGAAAACTGAAGAACAACTTCTAGCTTAAACTGCAATGTATTAACTTTTAGTGATTGGAGAACAGTAACATGAATATGGTAATTACAGTAGTTATGATAGGCTATGGGTAAAAGTTAAGGTATAGATTGGTTCTACTGTATTAAGATGCTCAGCAAAGAAAAGTATATAATGCATTGGAACCAAAAGAAAAGTCTATAATGCATTTGTAACCAAAACCAAAGGGTCTCCAGGCCTGCCTGCAGCTGGAGCTGACAGCTGTAGGCACAGCTCTGTCACCCACCACCCTGGGCTGTTGTAATGTCTTGGATGGAATAAACTGCATTTTGGAGAGCAGCCTGGAGGCTCACACAAACATCTAGCAAGGGGAACTGGGGATGCTGCCTGATTTCTCAAAAAGATGTCTAGAAACTGAGAGGAATGGTGGATTTGTCTTTCCAAACCAGCTGTGGGGCTGCTGGGAGATAAAACCAGCACTGGGAGATCAAAGAAACAATGGGAAGGATTCCACTGATTGATGGATGGAAAAAGATATTTGCTTTTACAAATAAACTTTAGGTTTGCTGATAAATGAAAAAAGATGAAAGAAACAATGGGGAAGAAAAGCCCCAAAATTCCATAAGAATTCAAAATTAAAAGGGAGGGTTATACATTAGAGGGAAATCTTTGGGATCAGGCATTCTGGGAAGTCTGAACCTCTCAAGTACCTCAAAAATGGGGAAAGAGAGAAGGGAAATCTGGCTGGGAAATTGGGATAAAAAGGAGGCTGCATCCTCCAAAAATTGGGGAGATCCCAGGGGAATGCCCCATGGCCTCTCCCTTTATTGGAATAAAGCCAGAAAGGACTCCTCTGTCTCCTTTTTGGACATAAACCTCTGGTGTTTGTGGGTTAATTTTCCTAACAAAACCAAACTCAGTATTGCTGAACTTCAACAGGTCTGCAGTGCAGAACTTGCTGCACAGGGAAAAAGAGTTTTTTGTTTTTATTATTATTTCCTACCTTTTTTTTCCCTCTCCAACAAGAAATAACTCACTTTTCAGCTGTTGGAGAAGGGAGTAATTGATCTAGAGCTTTGCAGTTTGCCTTCCGGAATGGTTTTATTCTTGATGTAGGAATAAAATTCTGTTAGGTCAAATACACAGCAATAAATACAAGAAGCACATTAACTTTAATATATTGGATTATTCCACTTGCTGGTGACAGGGAAAAAAACAAGATTTAATTCCCCTGGCAATGCAGGCAAAGAAAATCACTTTCCCTGCCCATGTTTTTTTTTCTGTTAAGTCATTTTTGTCTGTCAATGCTGGTGCTGCAGGCTTTGGTGGGGTTTAATTTTAGTTTTTTTTATTTTAACCTGGTGTGAAAGTAGGAAGTATTTTCTCCAAGTAGATTGTTCTCAAATTCTCTCAGTGCCTTTCATTTCTAGSTGTTGCAGGCTCCATTTCTCCTGAGCTGTGTGGAGCTCTCAGTATTGTCAGAAAAAGGGGGATTTTCAAGGCAGGGTGTGTTTTYGCTTCACTCTGCCATAGGAGTGGGGCTTCAGCACAGGTGTTCTCCTTTTTCCAGGTGTGCTGGTGTTGCTTTCTCTTCCTACCTTGAAACTTCTCAGCTAAAACTAGGATTTGCTTTTCCATGCCAACTATTTCTGTGAAGTACCAGCACCCTTCAGTYCCACAGCATCTGCTGCACCTTTCCTTGTGTCCCACACCCCAGGGATGTCTTAGGGCTCCCACGCAGTGGTGGATGTACATTAATGGCTCCCAAGGGATGTTCCTTGCAGTGCTGAAGCCTTTCATCAGGTCTCATAGTCAGWCCTGGTGCATTCTTCCCTCATTTTTCTGGGAGAGCAGTGATATTAGAAACTTTTCCCACAGTCCTTGCCTTTTCACAGATTTCTGTTTTATACTGGAAAAATGACAGATGAGGAGAGGCAG